>WBMY01002815.1:1059589-1182479 GCA_013397315.1 Donacobius atricapilla | reverse complement strand
TTCATAGAAAAGTAGATTGTTGCTAAGGAGGAGGGGGGTGTCTTTAAAAAGGTTTCATGGTTGGTTTTTTTTGTTTGCCCTTTAGTGTACGTTAATAAATCTGTTTCTATTTTTAAGTTGAGCCTGTTTTGCCTTTCTTCTAATCCTATTCCATAGTAAAAAATATAGATCCCCACACTACGTTTAACAAAACAAATTCGGCGAATGTGAAACCATTGCACATGTGCTGTAAGTGTTGACAACATACCTGAATATAAAGATCGACAAGCTCATTCTGCCTCAAAACATAGTATATTTTTCCTGCCCGGAGCCAAGCATATGCCTCCTTGTCCTTTTTCTGGAGATCTATAAATATTCCAAGGCTTCTTTTGGTATATTCCAGAGCTGACCTGTAGGCCCTGAAACAAGGGAAAGTGCTACTCACAGAAGAGTTCTTCAGAATTACAAGTGGTTTTCTACATAGCAAGAAATGTTACTATGAAAGACATCCTGTTTCTGCTATTTAGGAGCACAATTATAATTTCTCAGCTATACTACACTAGTAACTAAAAAACACTTTTTTTCCCCCTCTTTTTTTATTCCACGTTTCCTGTTAGATTTTTACCTGTTATATTGTTACATATTATATAAATGTTACATATATATGATATATATGTTATTATATTATGTTATTCATACATTTTTTCCTGTTATATTTTAAATTATCTGAAGGTGATTTATATGTGTCCTTCCTCTACCACAAATTTGTGAGAAGTACAGAAGGGTCTCCTCATCTTTGACTCTTCTATCATTTATGGATTTTTCCTAAAAATGTCAAAGAAATCACTTTTTTTTAAAATCATCTCTACATCTGACTTAAGAACAATTCAGACTAATCAGAAATTGTTGAATGAAAAAACATGAAACAGGAAGGAGAGTGGTAGGGCATAGAATGGGACATGTCATGATCAGTTCCAGAAGCTTAAATGACCAGATTTATTGATGTTATGGTGCTTTTTACCAGACATAGAAACCTCAGATGTCTTAAATCTTTCTCCATCTTGACCCAATGCATTTTCTTATGAGCACAAGACACAAACATATTAAAATATAACGTGATCTGCATAGTTATGGTGTCATAAGAGCTGAGTTTCCTTGTTACTCAGGGCAGACAACATAAAGAATACTGGGATACTGTGGTCTAATACCATATCGAGTTTGTGCTATTATCTGGTAGCATCCTAAGGTTATACAGTCAACATTTGGGAGCCAGCTCCTGGGATATACAGATTCCATGTACTATAAGCACAGAGAGCAGCAGCTTCTCCAGCTAGTGAAGACTCTGCAAATTCCAGGCTGCTTGAAATCTTAACCAAATCCTTTGTCTTCAGTCTCTCCAAAGGCTGGTCATCAACTAGATCATTAAAAAGCCCTAACAAAGCAAAATATATTGGGTGACCTACTAAGCACATTAGATACTCAGACTATAGCCACTTAAAGCTAAAATAGGCATCTGTTCTCTTCCCATGACTGAGAATATCTTTTCCATCCTTACTGAGGCAAGCTTGAAAATCTCTGAATCTAAAGTAACTCCTTGAAGAATAGCAAGAAAAACCCAGACAAAGCAGCCTTAAAAACACACTTTAAATATTCTTAGAGAAAATTGTTATAGCAGGAAGTGCTGAGGAAATTTAACTTGTGCAAATTGTTATTTCAATTAGATCAGAGTAAAAAATTGGTATTTGGAAAATAAGAGCAACATAGAAATTGCAGAAGAGTAAAACTATGCCAGTTTGCACATCAGCTTCATACTTATGTAAGTTTTGATAAAAGCCCTTCCTTGAAGAGAAACACATAGAGGCAATTTAATGCCTGGCCTGTTTGGAATATGTCCTTTGGTTTCTTTAAAAAAAAAAAAAGTCTTGCAAAAATCATTGAAAACAACTCACCTGATATAGCAGTCATCAAGAGCTGCATAATGTATAGTAGATTTAAAATGTATTTAGATAGATTTTAAAAATAAATTGGTTTTCGAAGTGGTGCTAATCCCTGCAGAACATATTGTCTGTCTTGAAAGATTATATTTACTTAAAAAGAAACAAGAAAATTCTCCATTAGCACTGGACTTTAAATTCTGATAAAGCATATTACCCAAGCAGAGAGAAAAAAAAATATATAAAAAAAAATCAGTCATATTCAGCTTTTGCATAGATTGAGGTCCTTTGCATGATGGAAAAGCCAAATCAGAATGAAAGGAAAGTCATTCAGCATGTCTTACCTTTTTGTTCCTAAAGACAAATAGAGCTGACTAATGGTTTCCAAAGTTTGTCCCTCCAGAACTTTGTTGGACATCTTTCTGGCTAAAGACAGTTGATATTCATTGTAAATGACACACTGAGTCTCATTGGGAACAACTGTACTGTAGAACTGACACAGCAGTTTAATTGCTTGTAGTTGACCTAGGAGAGTAGATTGGAAACACAAATATGAATTGCTGTTTTAAAATGAAAGTTAATTAATTTTAAAATTATTCATTTTCACTGTTTCACAAATTACACCACAGACAATGAAAAATATAGAAATCATAACAAGAATATCCCGCTGCCATTTCGTTCACCCCCAAAGTTAACAAAGGCTGGAGGTTACTTCACAGTTCATTTCTAAATAAAATAGTAACAGTCACCTTACCTGCATAAGCTGCCTGAGGCAGAGTAGGAAGAATATCAAAGTAAGATATGCATCTCCTAGATACAGATCTAACATACCCATATAAATAACATTCCCAAACAGAGTACATTTTGTAATTTATAAGAGATATACTTACTCTCCAGATTACTTGTCTCCATGGCAACTAAAAAAGCCCATTCATAGTAAAACTTTCCTTTCTCTCTTTCAGTTCCACCAATATAATAATAACCCAGCTGAAGGAGGACTTGGATAAAGTCTTGACAACAGTCCATAATTGGAAGCTTGGAGAATAGCTTAACTGCCCTGATAAAGTAATGTTCTGCCAGCCTGTTGGCTGCTGCATGCACACAGAGCACCCCAAAATTAGCCAGAACTATGGCTTGGTTGCGGGTCATCTCAGACTCTTCTGAAAGACGCAGTGCTTTGTAGTAGCTCTCAGCAGCTTCTTTTGTGTTGTTCATCCTTTTCAAAGCAATGGCAAGCATGTTATAAGCAATGCCGAGCTGCTGAGGACTGCTCCATGCAGAGTCTACAACAGCATTTAAAATCGCCAAAGCCACATCATACTGCTTGTAAAGAATGTATAGCCAAGCAAGTGAAACCAAGTAGTTGATCGTTTCCTCTGGCTTAGCAGAAGCAGAGTCCAGTGCCTTCATCATGTAAGCAATGGCTTTTCCATAATGTTTGTGGTGACTGTACAGCTTTGCTAAACTGAGATAGATGGTGCTGTACAGTCCTTCCTCCTCATTAGTAAACACAGAAGAAAGTGCTTGTATGAGGTAAGGTGCAATTTGGGATGGGAATATTTGTCTGAGTTTTCTCAGGCCATATAGTTTGGGAGCATTTTTGATGACTAAATCGATCCTTTTCAGGGAATCCATTAAGGTACTGGAGCTCTGGGGAGTGGTAACCTTTATGCAACTTAATACAATGTGTGGCAAACACTTTTCGTGGTAGGACTCTGCCAGTTTGAAGTAACAGTTGTTGGATAAACTGGTTTTTAAACCCAGATCATTGAGCAACAGCTGAAACCTTTCCAAGAATGGAAGCGCCTCTTGGTGTTGTTTGCGTGCATTGTAATGTTTTGCCAACAGAAAGCATGCCCTTGCCTCTGCATGTTTGTTCTGGCTCAAAATTGTCCTCCTCAGAGCATACTTCAATATGTCTGACTCCAGGTCAGCACTGCAAATGTAGTTGGGAATTCCCATGAGAAGAGATGCGGCCTTGTCAAAAATATGAGTACACTTTTCTCTGTTCTTCTGGGTCAAGTAGATGACTGTTAGATTTGTATAAAGAGCAATCACAAAGTACAAATCACTAAACCCTCCAGCTACTGCTCTCAATGCTTCCTCAAAATACACCCGAGCTTGGGAAAACTTCAGCTTTTTGACACTGAGCCTGCCTAAGAGAAAGCACAGTCTTGCTAGGGCCCAGGACAGACCTGCTTTCTTTGCTGCTTCCCTTGCTAATCTTAAAAAAATAACCAGTTCTTCTTCTTCTGAAAATCCATAAAACATGCTATGGGTAAATGAATAAGAGAAATCATATAGGCTTTTGAAGTTGCTCTCATACTCTTTCCTATTTAAGAGGAATAACAATGGCTCAAAGATGTCAGATGCTTGGATATCTTCTTGACAAATGTGGAAACAAGACCCTTCGTGTAGAGGAAATATTTCGGTCTTTGAAGGGCCAGCAGATTCCTTCCCTTCCGCAGTTGGCTCTTCAGCTTGAGTGGCCTCCAGATTCTCAAAGCAATTCTTCAGCAATTCTTCTATCTTGCCATTCTTGATAGTGAATCCTGGACTAGAAGGTGAGCATGGCATTTCTGAAATTAAAAAATAAATTACAGACCACAACATCCTTTATGAATGGACACAAAGACCTTTGATAGACCAACTAAAACATGAAAGCATTATGTAAATATACCATGATTTCTTAACAGTATGTCTAGGAGACAAGCCAAAGGTGTAAAAAGATAGCAAGAAGGATGAAGAAGTGTGAGAGACTGGAGGAGTGGGAATAAACAGAACTTGCCACATGTAAGCAGGTTAGTGATCGGTACACTGGTCTAACCAGGCCTTAAGACTGATCCAACACTAATCCAGCTGAAGTCCAGCATTAATTCAAACTGCCTTTTGTCTGTGAATACTCAAAAAGTACAGTCAGTGTATATTCTCTGTTCTCTCCATGTGTATGTGAGCAAAAGACCTGCCAAAGAAATACAATTCAGACTAGCAGGTAAGCTGAAGGAAATCTAGGGAGCTCCACGGTCTGAAATGGAGTCTGGATAAAGGGCCCAGGGTCAGGACATGGAGGCTGTTTGGACTTTGGATGTGAGGGAAATGGGAATTCAACCATTCAAGTAGACCAACGGTATGCCCATGCCCTGCTAGCATGCTAAAACAAGTCAGCCAGGTCAGGGAGAAGGACTGTGCTGGTGAGGACTCACACGGGTTTTTGGGGTCCCTGCAAAGGTTCTGTTCTCCTGCCCTGTCCTGCCAGACCTGTGTATTTTGTAATAGAATTTCTTCTTTCAGTCAAGTATCAGCCCTGATTCTCTGCTGTCACAGATTATCTTTCACAGAATTACCAATCTGTGGCAACTGATGCGGCCACTGATCCAAATTCTCCTAGTGACAACACCATTGGATACCTTACAAATATAATAAAGGCAGACATGTCATCAGTTCTTAGTCCTCCCACTGTTTTCCAGCCCAGTTAATAGGGCAGGGATTAAGGATGGAGTATACAGTCATAGTCTTAACTTTACAGCTGCAGATCAACAGGAGCTTGTTGAAGTCAGAGATTTAGAGCTCATCTCCCTAAGAATCTCATTTCTGAAACTGCAGCAGAATCATAAATATAAAAATTGTTGTTTAGGAAAATGTTGCACAATACGAGTAATGATAGTGACAGCTTAGCACCAAAAACGCAAAAGGGAAATACTTTTGCATCCTCAACAAAATATCTCCTTTGGTAAATCTATTTTGGGGACAAAGTTTTCTAGTAGACAGAAAAATCTGCTGGAATTCAAACTCAGCTGTTGCCAGGTGCCCCATGAGCAGTATTTTGCACTGATAAACAATGTGGAGGGGCTGGGAGGTGGTGCATGTGTGTCACATCAGTGAAAGTAAGTCATACAATTTGTAGCTGGATAACAAGTCCCAAGAAAGACGTGATATCATTGAAAACCCACAGTGTCTTACAGAAAATCTAGTAGAAAGAGGTTAAAGCAATATCTCAGAAAGCAATCAATGAGAGAAGAAAATTAGCATGTGAAGAGATAGCTGGCAAAGACACCAAAAATATCAGAAGTCTCATTAATTTTATGTAAAAATTGTATGTGTATGAGGTATTACCACATTCATGAGTTTTCTGAAATTCAGATTCTTCTACTTCATCTGTAAGAAGGAAAAAAACTCATATTAGCTACAGTATCTTTTTTTTTATTTTTCAGTTTTAAATCTCCTACAATAAGGCTCTATCTAGCTGCTAATTCTTTGTGTCAGAAGAATTTGATACCTCCTGGAAGTTTAGAAGAAAATAAATATTCTAAGTCTGACCCAAAGCTAGCAGGGACTTACCCTCCTGCTGACACAATTTGCTGCTTCTACAGGGCTGTCATCAAGCAGCTACCTCTGCCCAGTAAGGTCAGGAGCATGTAACAGTCAGAATTAAAGCCAACCTGTCCTGTAGGAGGGAGGCATTTCTGCTGCATTAAAAGACAAATGGGCAGCAAAGGTATGACCAGTCTTCACAACCCACTCGCAAAATGAAATGGCAAGGAGCCCTTAGTATTTTGACTGTCACTCCTGGGGTAATGGGGAGAGAGGTGGGAAGGGAAGTTATTTAGGGTTGTTTGTGTAGATAACTGTCAGACTCTTGCAGCCATTCCAATAGCAGGTGGATGAAAAAAATCACTCTTTTTTTAGAATAAGATTTATCTTAATTCTGTAGACATAACTATAGAGATAGCTTTACATTTAAACATACCACATCTGTAGAGCATTTAAGAATTACTATTTTGTGTAGCAGATATTTCTCAAGGCATTTCAGTTGTCATGCTGCATTTCAGGAATATTTTCACTGTCTTTCATACACTTGATGCAATAGAAGTGGGTTTGAGGATATGAAGGATATATACTAAAGCACTGTAGACCAGACCTATTTAAGCTCTATTTAAGCCAATGGAAAGCTACTTTACTAGCCTTTGAGAATGACCTCTCACTGACTGTTTACTTATGGATCTCCTTTTATAAATGCCTTCCTGACTTTGGTGGATGAAAGCCACAGATGTTTACAGTAGTTGTAACTTAATGTTCTAACTATATAATCAGGGAAGTGCTCGTAAGTAAATACTTCTCAGTATTTATGTAGATGGAGGAATTGAAAATCCATTTAGTCAGACCATACACCAATGTATTAAGTGAATATTGAAAATGCTTGCTCTGGATAAGCTGAGTTATGAGACTAAATGGAGCTGTTTAAGAGAAAAGTGGTAAAGATGGTACTATGAGCTGGGGAAAATGCAAAAGAAGGTGGTATTTACCAAGATTAGGGAGGAGATGTACTGAAAAATGCACTACAGCAAAAATAGCAGTATGTCCATTAAGCCCATGATATGCCTTAGTACCTTAGAGGTTTGAGGTTTTGTTCCCAGGCTTTTCATTGGAGCACAAGAGATGAGATGTGGAGACATTTTGCACATTACCATAGCAGGTGCGACATGCCCTAGTTATTGTTCACACGCACACACACACTCTGATTTGCAGAATTAAACCAAAATGCCTGACTCCAACCTACACAGCAGCTCCTTTCAACCTGGAGCCTACAGGCCTGTCTCTCAGGACGGCGTCAATGGAGATAAAACTTTGTTCGATATTGGACAAGCTTATGCACCACCAACAGCCTGTGGTGGAACAAGAAATCACTGCCTCTCTTCAGTTCAGCGAGACAATTACATCACCCTGCCTTACAGTGAGCCTATGAAGGTGAAACCCCAGTTTCCCCAACTGCTTATGCACAGCACAGAGAAATAACAGCTGCATCAGAAATGATGTTTCTATGACTAGATTTTGCTACTTTTCTATACCTTTGAAAATTAAATCAAGCATGAAGAGGTGTGTGTTGGCATTAGCTGTCAATAATTATTACGCTGTGCCACCTTTCCCAAGATGAAAAGCCAGCAGTGTTTGGGTGAACATACTGCTTTTTATAATGCAGCCACATGAAATTATAATTTATAATTCAGTCATGTAAAAGCTTGGAGATCTGTGCAGCTCAATAAGAGAGTGTTTAAATGCCTGTTATTTAAATTCACTCAGGAAAAATAAAAAAAGGCAAAAGACTTAACAAAGCCTCTGCTGGGAAAAGTATTGAAACAGCAGAAAAATAGAAAAGAATGTAAAGGATTTTTACATGCCATATCAATGATCCAGTTGAATACCAAGATATTTCAAAATAGGTGTAAATGTGGGATGTCACTGAAAAAATTATAACAGGAATATAGGAACTACACATGTATCTTGTGCAGTACAAAGGAGTAAAACTCATGCTTACCTATTCTGTACACAGAGCACACATCTGTGATGGAGGTTTGTTTCAACAAATGTACTACTTCTTCCAAATTGTTTTCTTTTGAAAAAAAAGATAGCTCCTCTGCATCAAGAAAATCCAGAACTTGGGGCCTAGCAAGGAAAGGAAAAAATTTAAAGGTGCCCGAAAGCAGATTTGGCTTAAGGAGCTCACTGCATCAGTCAAATATGAACTTGTTAGAGAAACTATAATACAATACAATACAATCTTTACATTATAAGTCGTGTTGTGCTCAAAATCAGTTTGTCAATTTATAAAATATGCATATAAATTGATAGTAACTATGCTTACAGCTAACAGTTTCTGCCATATCAGGGTAAGCTTTATGTCAGTGTTATTGTATAGCATTTTATGAGAGTATTTATTAGAAGCATGAGTCTTGAAGGACTTTATAGTATTGATTTTCTAATATAGGCTTTAAGTTATATATGAAATGGACCTGTAAGCAGCATTTAAGAACTCCTCGTTTCAGCATGCAAACAGTTCAGGCATATTAAGAGGGCACTATTTACATGGTGCCAATGCATGATGAAATACAACCTTTTTAGAGGTTTCAGTCTGCATTATTAGCAACTATTTGAAAAGGTCCCATTAGAAGCAAGTTAAGGCATATAACTGAGGGTACTAGGAAAAAAGCAGAGCTTGGATGCTTTAACATGGATCTTGAGAGACCAGCAAGAGAATCTTCTGCAAGGGTAAAGCTGCTTGCATCTTGTGAGCCAAAGAATAGAAAGTGAACCAATACAATAAGTCCAGCAACCTCTTTTCCCAGGGAGAAACTCAGCTACAGACTAATAATATTTTTCAACATTTAAGCAGACTTCATATTCCAATTCCTTTACAGTTTTGACTGATACATGCTATGACAATTCACATTAAAACAACACCCCACCAAGACGAAATAAACAAAAAACCCCCCAAAACACAAAAAAGCACAAAAACCCCCCACACCCCGAATTTAATGTTCAGTATTTTAAAGCTGAGACTAGGTCCTTTTGGTTTATGAGATGTAAATATGTATCACTCACTTATTTCTAGGTAAATCCAGTTTAACATGACTTGTCTTTACAAAACCTATTTGACCAGTAAACACATGTCTTCCAAGAAACCATTCCATGCATTCAATGAAGTAGCCAAGAATCTCAATTTTGTCCCCTTCCTGGAAACTCAGCTCTTCCAACACAATACTTTCATAATTCATCACAGCTAGACAGGATCCCATTGCTGTGTAATAAGGAGATAAATAATATTTGCTGATAAAGTTATTTAACAATAGAAATACACTTAATAGAATAGCAACTCAGCAGAATGTATTTAGCAAAACACATTCCTGGAACCTGTGAGTTGAAGATCTGCTGTGACAAGATTTAAAGCATCCAAACCTCATCAGTTTGGTTTGATGATTAGATGTATAAATAGCATAAAAATCCTAATTTCCCAGCTGTTAGAGAGCAAAGCCTAAAATCTTCTCACAATTCTATCAGATTTCATCATGGAGCAGCAAAAAGAAATGTTTTAAGTCTTTACTTTCCCTCTTAATATGGGCTCTAAACTTGGGCCAGAGTAAAGCACTTGAACCAATTAAGACAATCCCTATGGGATAAATACAGGTATATACTAGTCAGTACAGTATTAAAACTGACATCATGGAAGAAAATAAGCCATTTTTGCTCTCTAACCTCAAACCATCTGTGTAAGTTTAATTTCTCTGGCAGTATGAGATAAAGCAGCACACATATGAAAGATCCACCAATGCACATTGGTGCATTTTCTGAGGTATCCTCAACTCAATTACTCTGTACTACTTTGTGTAGTATTTAGGAGGAAAAAGGTGAAAGACTTAGACTCTTTAGAGTTTAATCTTAGACAAATTTATACTCTCATTCATTATACTGCAAACTAATTTTGGAAGCTGTTTTCCCACTCTAATGTAATGGACAAAAAGTTACTGAACTTTTAACAGTCTGTTCTAGCAAAAGCATAGAGTAATAGAGTAAATTTGGGGTTATTCTAACATTGATGTTTGAGTGAAGTTTCTTACCAACTTTTCTGATGGATTTAGATTCATTTTTATATGAAAAATCAACAGGATTAGAATAACCTTTCAGAAACCATCTGAAAGCAAAAACAAGAAAGTGAAGGTAGTATATGGAACACTTCACTACATGTTGTGACAGTAGCAGTCATATTTAAAGTACATATGAAAGCTGATGTGACCCTCCCACAATTAGCTTTCAATTTCAGCACTGCCCATACACTTCAGACACACTTATGTTTTGATTAATATTAGCAGTGAAAGCATTGCTACTTCATTAAAACCAACCAAACTGAGAAAGTCATGCTATTTTTCCCTGCCTCAGGTAGAAACATCTCTAAGCAGACGTGCATATGTGAATCAGATGTATATGAAATAGGTAGGTAGGGTCAGGCACCTACTGATGGAAAGGCTCCAATGGCTCCAGAGAAGCATTAAACACCATGGGCATGTCACTATCCAAACATCCACCTGTTGCATCTTCAGTAAAAGCCCCAGTTTCAAAATAAGTTGTTTCGTTGTCTGTAACCATAATCTTTTGTATAGTATCATCAGGATATAAAACAAAAAAAGATCCTAAAACAAAAGCAGTTGAGCAGATGTCATTTTATGTGATGTTCTAGTGTTATATGAGCCCTAAAACTGCCTTCAGGAGCATCAGTGATATTCATTTAAAAATTGAAAATCTGAACTTTGTCAAGTATCTTCTTGCTGATTGTCAGATAGTCATGCATTTCTGTCTAGTGTGTCTTTCAGTCAAAAAAAAAAAAAAAAAAGCAGAGATGATGTCTTAATGAAGCACAGAGCCCTCTGCTGCAATCCTGCATATTCCTATTGCAAAAACAAATCATCCTCTTATCCTGTCATCCTGTCTCTAGCAGTACCAGCAGGTGATGCTGTTTAGAAGAAGTACATGAGCCTGGCAACTGTTTATAATCCTTCTCCTGCACATCTCCAGAACCTGCAATAATGTTAAGCAAGTTGGAATGTGCATCGCTCCCTAATCCTTTTGGTATCCATTTATGTACCAGCTGCGCATGAATTTCCTCAATCCCTTCATGATCTCACTGAACCTAATCTGTGTATGTTCCTTTCTTTTCTCTTTACAATGTGCATTTGGAGTGAGCAAATTTAAACTTCAACTACATTAAGTGTTTGAATAGGTTTTAATGTCTGATTTTGGGGTTTTAAATAAAGATGCTTCCCTGAACCCAGCCTTAGCATGTACAGTCTTACTTACCTTCCTGTACTAGCAGGCTTCTGTACATCAAATTTAATGATTTTTCATTTATACAGACTTCAATGCCTGTATCTTCCTCCTCTTGGGAATATAGCCAGAAAGACTGGTCTAGGAATAAATTCTCCATGCAATGATTTATAAAACCTAGGAAAAAGAAAATCCAGTTTGTTTTCTTTGCCATTTTACAGTATTACACAAAAATACAAACTTTCAGAGAGTTGAAGACAACTCCATTATCACTTACTGCACAGTGTATAAATTACAAAATTATGGTCAAGTTCCCAGAAATTGTATGCAATTGAATACAAATTATCATACTGAACTATTGTGTAGTGAAACAACTTTACCCAGTGAGTGGTAGGTTAGAAACTTCCCGATTTCTTCAAAAGTTTTAAATGTCACCACTATTAAATCTTGATCACTATGAATTGACAGGAGCCTGGCAGAAAGCTCCTAAAAAAATCAAAAACAATATTTTAATTACAATTACACCAGATTTAAGCATAATCTCTCACTAGGTAACATTTACATTAAAATACTATGCATTAAGAAGGTTAAAAAAAAAATCCATGATTTTATCTGTATGACATAACTGTTCTTTAACATACAACTACAAGATTCAGGGAGCCAAATTTTAATCTGACTCTTCAACAGCAATCGTACCAACAGTTTCAGTGAGGTTAAAATTTACAGAGGAAATAAAGACCACACTGAATGAGACTGAAGGTTTGTCTAGTTCAGAAATGTCTATGTATAGCCAGATGCATAACCATATCGTCAAATGTATATATATAGGCAAGCACGTAGTAGTTCTTTCCAAGAATATCCTCTGCACAAAATGGTTTACCGCTTGGGAATGGCCTTTGCCAGACATGGGCATTAATATTAAATAGTGGAAAGGAGCTAGTTCTGGGGTTTTTTAACTTGAAATTTCTCACTTAATTACTGTAAAGTTTTCAGTTCTACAACCGCCTGATATAGCTTACCCTCAGAGCTCTGCACACAGACAAAATTGCAGCTCCTTTATTGTAACTTTGAACCTGCTTCCTGGTGGTGTTAGTCTTTATCCAGAAGAGATATTGAATAATTATTTCCAAGTTCATTCTTTTTAAATTAAAACAAATATACTGAGGTATTATTTTTCTTAAAAAAAAGATGCAGTAAGATCTTTCTTATCCTCATTTGCACTGGTTCACATTGCTAGGATAGCATGAAATTACACTTCTAACAAAGATAAGCAATGATCATTGTAAGTGGTAATGATGGTTTTTAAGCTATTCCAGAAATGCTAAAAGGAACAACTACATAAATCTTCAAATAAGTGAAAGAAAAACACATTTTGGTGGATTCTAGACAGAGACATGTAATATAGAGTCTGGTTGCACTGTAGTTTGTAGCTTAAAAACAGGGTTCACCAGTGATGCTGGCTATTGCCTTTCAGGGAAATACAAAGAACTGTGTAATTTATGAGACAAGTATCTGAATCATTATCTCAGAGAGTAAATCAAATGTAAAGCTAGCAGGTATGATGCTACTGTACCCTTCCTCCCATCACATTAAAGCTGAAATGCAGCTTGCAGCAATTGGAGGACTGATCAAGAAACTGATTCTCACTCAAGGCAGCAGGGATGAAATTGTCCCTCAAACTTTTTCTATAATCTGAGTAAGATGGAGCTGATCCACTGATTTTATGACTGTTACAGCACAATTTTAAACTATCTGTGAATTAATTCTGTTTAACATCCATATTTTCAATTCACACAATCTGAACACATTAAAATATACAAGTCCAACCTAGGCTTCTTCAGCAGGCATGTCTCATCACTGCTTTGATCTTCTGCATGCACCTTTCTACACCAGATTACATATTAATGAGAGCCTGAAATCTATTAATAAATTGCCAACACATGCTAAATTATGTCAGCCTCAGGGGCTTCATGCACTGCTGAATATCAAAATAACATTCTAATGAAGCTTAACATTATCAATCTTGTTTCCTTCAAAGCCTTTTCCAGTCTTTTTCCAATAAAGCCACAAATCTAGTCTGTTCGTTTGCTCTTTTCCTTTGCCTCTTAATCCCATCTTCCTTCCTCCATCTCCCTCTAAACACAATCCAGAGCAGAGAAGCAGAAGTACAGCCACAAAGTCAGCAGCCTGGTGGTAGAGTGGTCACAACACATAAAAGGAAAATGGTGTAGAAACATGTGTCTGTATTAGTCAAAACCATAACTAAGATTTCAGCAGTTTGGTTTGCTAGTGAAGGAGGCTGGAACCCATGGCACAGACAAAAAAAGACACTCCAGAGGTTAAACGGTATCATTCTGATTTTTCTTTTCCAAGAAGGAGTAGATTAACCTTTATTCAAAGTAAACTTCATTGGTTGTAGAGGACAGGTTTCCCACATACAAAAAAATCAAAGACAGTAATAAAATTTGGCCAACAATTGTATGCTATTTATAGTTATGGCCGTTTAGCCCTAGGAAGTCCAATGCTTACGCTATTCTCTTTCAGACTTCCTCTTTGGTTTAGCAGTGAGCTTCCCAGGAAATTAGCATGCCAAATAATTCCACTTGTCTAGAAACTGAAGTGATGAGTCAATACAAGGGCAAATTAAAATAAATCAATGTCCCATTATTTCCCTTGATGTAAATGAAAGCAGATTTTTTTTTTAAATAAACTCATTCAATTACTTATTAAGGTGGGTTTATTTATTTGGCACCAATTTGATGTTCCAGTCTTTTTCAATAATTCAATATTTCTAAAGCCCCTAATTGTTTTCAGGCCACAGGAAACTGGTCACTCAAATTCAAGTACTCAGCATGTAGGTGGAAATAGGACCCAAGTATCCTACACACTATTTCAGTAGCACAGGGGGTATTCTCCAAATAAATAAAACAATTTCCAAGCAATTGACTTACATTGAAGACAGTCATCACCTCCTTGCTGTCATTTTCCAGAAGACGGAGCTGCCCTCTGAGCTGTCTTTGGAGCCTGGGATCGGGACATCCACTCTTTCTTTTTACCATCGTTAACTTCAAGGAGATATCTGAAGGAGGATACCCATTTTCAGTTCTACAAGCTTTGTAAATCAGCATTGCAGAAACAGAAAATGCCTCGAAATCACATTAAGACATTTTTTCAGTTTCAGAGACAGACACACAGAACACTGATCTACTGCATGTTTCTTTAAAATTTTTATTATCCTGTAGACATAGGAGCCTAGCACAAAGCAATTTTGAGAGACGACTGATATTTATGGATGGAGAAGGGAGGAAATGGAAGAAAAAAGCAAGTAGATTAGTAATTTGTCAGTTTTGACAGCTCTGGGCATTGCAAACATGCCCAAATTTCCAAATATTCCATGAATATCAAAAGTCAAAGCAAACAGATACTGGCATCACCAAAAAAGCCCCTGAACAACAACAGATAGTTCAGCACGTTACATCCCTTAATACTAATCTTAAATTCATACCTATCTGACATGTCACTCCCACTACCTCAGAAGGCTTTTATAAATCAAATATTTTAAAAGCTGTTTCTCAACTAATCCGGTTGAACAATATCAACCAAATTCAATGGTCCAACTAAAAGCTCACTTAGATGATTTTCTGAGCACATCTGAAAGCAGCTAGAAACCTATTGTCAAGCTCTTGGCATCTGTTGATGAGAAGCTTTTACAACAGCTAAGGGTACAGCTCCGGCCAGCTTCTCTCACATAAAGAGGATCTTCAATAAAGCTGCTTTAATTCTGCATTAATTTTTTAATTTAGCTCAGTAACAGTAAATCATAAGTTTTCAGACACCCATATAAGCCAATAATACCCAGACAGGAAGAAATCCAAATGCAAAGTGTGTAAATAGGTCATACTTCCAGCAATAGGGGACTGTTGTGCATACTAAAATATTCCACCTCCTTTGAGTTTCACATTTTGATCTGGTAAAAGAGATGTTTTCACATCCTAGTCTAATACACTGCATTTTGATCTGTTTTCAGAGGGCTTCCTATGCATGTCTCCAGGAGTTTTACCATGACTTGCACCTAAATTACTCATTACTTTAAGGTCAAGAGGGGTGGCTTAGAAATATAAACCTGTGTTACTGAATTACAAGGCCTCCCCCTTTAAGCTGTGGTCATATAGTCAATTGTTAGTAGAAAGAACACAAATGAGAGTCTCTGAATGTTGTTCAGATCACTGCTAGGGCATAATTATTGACCTTTTCATTTTACCTGAAAACATAAAACATACTTCACAAGAAAAGACTAACTTAAAAATGTATACATTCATTTTACATAATCAAATTGGTTCTGGGGTAAATATATAACAGTAGACACACAATCTAACTTTCATAGAAAGTTAATGAAATAATTGTTACTTTGAATTAAATCCACAGAAAAACAGCTACTTCTGTCCAAAAAATCCCTATAATATGCCTTATAGAGATGAAATAAGGTCTAAAACCCCATTTTAATTTCCTGTCTGCTTCTGTGAGCCCTGACCCACACCTCCAGTTACAAAGAATCCAAAGTCTGTACACAGCAAGACGAGCAGATACATAATGCACAAATGATTTGACTAGAAATAACCATATGCCTGGGGAAGGCTCTGCCACTGACGTGACTTGTCAGGTCAAGCCAGAGAGCAGGGAACAGCTCAGCGCTGGTTTTGGTGGCACAGGAAGGGAAACGTGCCAAGACCCTCAATTCACAAAGCCTGCCATGAGCCCTCCAGAGGTGAAGCCTACTGAACCAACTTACTGAAGAACTGCACTCAATTGACGCTTCACTGAAAATACAGCATTAAAAACAATAAAAATGGATACTTGGAAAGGCCACAAGCTTTAAAAGATAAGACATTTGAAGGACTGAAAGCCATACATAAAATAAGCGATGAACTTTTTGTTTGCCTTTTTTTTTTTTTTTGTAGCCAGTACAATATAGTACATAAATTATTTCTGGTTTTTATAGCAGTTTCTCCCTCTTTTTTGAGAAATGCTCAACGAATCTTCTGTACAAGTTGGTCATTTCACAGGTGCCATGAAATACATTATAGACATTACAGGAGTGATGATTGCAAATGTTGACACAGTTGAGCTGTCTCAAAAATAAAAGGTAAGCATTGAGAAAAGCATTATAATATAAAGATAGGATGGGGGAAAAAATGCCTTACCAGTAGGAAAATTCTCTGCCTGACTGGGAAGGGTCCTTGAACTGACATTCACGCATTTTTCACGTGGAGAACACTCTATTATGATAAATAAAAGAAATGGTAATGTATCCTTTCTAAGTCATTTAAATCACACTGAAAAAAAACCCAACAAAATATCCCATGCTTTCAAAGTATTTGATGCATCAGATAATTTCTGAGAGAATAACTTTTCTTCCCTTCCTGTTGTATAATTCCCAAACCCCACACAAAGTATCTGCAGAATATTTCTTTCTTCCTGGGCTGGAGGGAGAAATTAAATCCTTATTGCATCATTTCAATGTGAAATTTCAAAACGGAGAACTGGTGGAAAGACAGGTCCTCAGGAAGTGGCACTCTCATTTGGGAGGGAGCAAGGGTCAGACCTAATTTTCCCTTTCACCTACACTAAAAATGGCTCCCACTGATGCTTCAGTGGTATAAATTGCTGTGCCTTGTACCAATTAATACATGGGAAAAAATAACTATTCTCTTTATCTCTTACATGTGTATGTAATATTTGTGAGCAGGTACTGTAAAATCAAGTGATTTGACGTTTCAGAAAAATATCACAAATAAATTATGTTTTGTATTAATAGTAATCCGTTTTTTTTCCTTTAGACCATATTTCTTCCTGTCCTTCTGGGAATGATATCTTTTCATGCTGATAAAACACCCAATGCAACCATTTCCATTTTCTCAAGGCTCCCTGGGAAAATATCAGTGAAGAAAAAGCTACATATTTCTAAGAATAAAAGTAAAAGAAATAGATCTTTCATTTTTAGTGGAAAATTAGAGGCAATTTTAATGCATCCCAAGACATTATCCTATGAAGATCTACTTTTAAAAACCACCCTGAAATATAGCAGGGCATGGTATTTGCCAAGTCTTTTGCATCTTTCCTCAAGTGCATCTATGAATGTTACATGAAAGAAGCCATGCAAATAAATTAGGATACATAAAACAGAATTTTCCCACCTCACAATAAAAGGAAGTAAGCACTAGAAACATTATCTTTAAGGCCTATTACTAGCTCATACCAAAATTAGAAATTTAAATCCCTGAACAGTTCAGTTTTGTAGGGTTTTGGTTGGGTTTGACAGAAGCATTGGGGTTGGGGCTTTATTTATTTTCTTAATATGGACTATATGATGTTTGTTTTTAAATAGAAATTTGATAGTAAGCTCACCACAGTGTAGGCTGATTGTATTTAGGAAGCTTTCTAAATTTAAGTCCCCTAGAGCTTCCGGGACTACACTTACCTGTAGCTCTGCTTTTTCTGTTTTTAGTCACAATTACAAACGCAAGAGTTTTCAGAACTTTGACAACATGTTATCATTTTGATAATCACGTAGTAGTGGACAAGGACAATAAATTAGTATATGTTTTTGATATGTGACGTGAACTATTATCACTATTATTTTGATATTAAACACTCTAACTTTCCTTGAAAGGTAGTTATCAAGACATTAACATCCATTTCTATGACTTTTAGGAAAAGGCAAAGGCTATCAGAAAGCATTTGAATTACTCATCTGTTTAATTTAAAACAATAGTTTGCTGTTAAATTTGAGTAAAAGGGTAAGAGTTACTATAAATAGAGTTTGAATATGTTTAAACAGTTTAAAGTACTATAATAAGGTTAAAAAACTTACTATGAACTCCTACTTGGTGGAATGTCTTGCATACTTCTTGGAAAGCTAAAGAGCAACTTTATACTATGTATTTATACCTGGGATGCTTGCACCTGGTCTTTGATGTCAGAAGCATTGCAGTTGTGAACAGAGAGACTTTGGACAAATCACAGGACACATACTTTTAAATGAAATGCGTTTTTCCATGATTGTTTGAGGTATTTTCACATTAAGGAAGCTCTTGAACCTAGTGTAAACTAAGAGCCTGGCTGTTGCCGCCTACCTTTGTCACTACTCTACGCAAAAGGTCCTTCTGACTTGCATGATTTTACCCCACAAGGGTTTTTTTTAGGTTTACTTTTGCACAAAGGCAGTATTATCACTGACTAATAAGAAACGTAAAAAAATTATTACAATAGGAACTTGGCTTCTGAATCTTACAGATATAACAAAAATGCT
Source organism: Donacobius atricapilla (assembly GCA_013397315.1). NCBI lineage: Eukaryota > Metazoa > Chordata > Aves > Passeriformes > Mimidae > Donacobius > Donacobius atricapilla. Next base: position 1,163,666 of record WBMY01002815.1, on the reverse strand, counting down.
AGGAAAAGAAGTTATATTTCAGTACCCTGGCTCTTGGGTTTCTATGGAGGAAACATAGCTGCTTCTTGTATTTCTAAAAAAGCCCATCTGGGTTCTGTGATTCTGTGAAAAACACATGACAGTTCTCAGCTAGTGCACCATTTCGAAAACACAGTAATTCAAGCACAAAGAGAAGTCAGGAGCAGAGGCACCAACCAGGATGTACTGTTTGAGGTCTTACCCGTTTGTTCTTGCATTGTGTCCATCCCAGCTCCATCCCTGAGAGTGCTGATGGCAGCACTGCTCCCTGCATGTTTGCAGTCACACCTGCACATTCCCTGCTCTGTTTCTTCCCTCTCCAAGTTCCTGTCTTGCTCTCCCTCCAGAGCAGGTACAGTGGTGTTCGTGCTGAGCATAGATGTGCCACCTGCCACTGTCAAACTCTCCATGATTTGAAGTTCTTCACAGTGACACAATTAACATTATCAACAACCTGAAAAGGGAAAAGAACAAAAAAAAATCAGTTTTTTTTAAAGAGTCTAAAAAGATGAACATATTCAAGAGCTGCCCCTCTCCTGCAGCAGTTATTTTTAATTGTAATATGGATTAAAAAAATTCCTATAGATTTCTTTCAGATGAACTGTTGTGTAACATCCAAATTTATCACAGAAAAGGCTCCTGCAATGAGGTGGCACCACTGCTTTAGGAACAAAGCAATAGGCTTGGCTAACAGCAACAATCCAAGGCCTGAAGTGAAATGTACTTGTGCCCACTGCTAATTATTCATTCTTGGCCAGCTATGAAGCAGAGCCTCCCAGGGATAACATCATTCACATTAACAGAGGAATTGCAGGGGGAAAACATCATTTTCTAAAGGTGACAAGAATGGAACAAGTACTGCATGCTGAATTCAAACAACAAAGAAGGTTTATATAAATTCAGCTAAAGAATGAATCCTCCACAGTAACCCACTGTGCAGGAAGACAGCCGTCCAAGGATCCAAGTATTACTTTGCAGCAAAGCAGAAAAATTGAGCCCTACTGAAGCTAGAGGCTGAGTCTGGCAGCAAGACTCTATTTGGCACAATCAGGAAGAAGGACTAGAAATGGAAGTAAAGCACAGGTAGCTGCAAGCTTCACTGCTCCCTCCAGTCACTGAGATGAGGCATCCTGCAATCCCATTTCTTGGGCACAAGCTACTTCAGGGTCAGGAAGATGCAGCCAGACCACCAGCCAAAGCATCCACAAAGGACATGACTCGTGTTGCCAGAACATGCCCACTGATATTTACACCCTTTTCTTCAGTGGGCTGGCACATGCCTCTAAATGATTCCATAAAGCCACAGGATAGATTTTACTTTAGTCCTGTCACTTGGATTTAATCTGAATTCCCCTGTGTTCGCTCCAGCCATACTCACCAATGAGCTACATTCAGGATGAGTGTCCAAAGTTGTGATCTTGGGGAAATTTGATCTCATTTGTTTTCCAGCAGAAATTGGTTAAATCTGAAGCTGTAGATGGAAGATGCACTTCTGCTCTCCTAAAGGCTCAGACTAATGCCTGGTCACCTAGTACCCACTTATGATCTGCCTTCAGTCTGGTCAAGAAATGTCTCGCTTCTCTATTTACCATGCAATGGGGTGTCCCAAAGCACATGGTTCTGTCTTTTTTCTTCACAACCCTGCCTTCCAAGACTTCTCACCCTCCAAGTTTCACATCATATATCCCTAAACCTGAGCAAAACAAGTACCAACGTGAGCAGCACAACAGCTGCCAGCAGCCTGCCAGGGTAGGCAGGTACACGGGACAAGGCAGGATCTGTCTGCACAACTTTCTTACTCTTTTACAGTCATTGAAACCTTTACCCTGAAAAAGCACCTCTTGAAAATACAGCAAACTATATATAGACTGAGGCAAGTTATGCAATTACAGAAAATTAATGAGGTATAGTTACAGTTTGTATGACCAGTTCAGAGAATTAAATCATAACCATATCTACCACAAGTTAATGAAGTATGAAGAAATCTAGGCTGGATTTTGCTTTAGTGTTTTCATCGTCCCATTTTGCCATTTATTCACAAGTGCTATCAGAATGCTGAGGCTGACTTTCAAAAGATGCTTTTGATGCTGCATCACAGTTCTCTATCTAAAGTTATGTGTAAAAATTCATATATATATCTACAAAACACATGTGGTAACTCAAACACAAGTAATTTTTATCTATTCTCTCACAAAAGAACATTTTCATTAACATATTTGTTTGAAACTGAAAAACTGCCTATCACACTTGATGACCTAGTTATAAATGATTAAAAACACAGGCCTGCCAAAGGCCAAGCTCACTTGGCCAGTGATCTGTTTTTCCGCTTATATAGCTGGTCTTTTCCTTGAAGTAATGACAGTAGCTAGCATCATTCTTTGCATTACTGTTCCAGGATTATATGTAATGCATTCCAATTTTCACACTCAGAAATTAAGTACTTTTCTGCATATATTTTGTAAATAATAGCATCTCCTGTTGACAAAGACATAAATATTTTGGTGTCAATGATGATTTCATTTCAAAGAATGTTGTTTAAATTACATTGTTCTGTGAGTCCAAAGCCAGTTGTTATTTTTAGATCAGGATTACCCTTAATCCCAGAAATTAAATTCAGTGTACAGATTATTCATTTTTTTCCATAAGCTCCTGTCCAGAAGCAAAAATATCATCCTGCACAATATTTAGGAAAACAAACATACTCTGACTGGAATTATTAGAATTAAGTTGAATGAAGAAGAGATACTGATAAAATTTTTCGTGCTTTCTACATCCCCCTCTGTTGGTAAGGGTAACATATGCGCAGGTCTGTGAATGAACTTAGAAAGCTTGGTGCTGTAAGAGAAAGAAAGACATCTGAAAAAAATCAAAGTGGATATAATCTGTTTAAGAAGATTCAGTCATACAGCCTAAGCCAAGGGAAAAAAAAAAAAAACCAAAACAGAATGAGTGAAAGAAAAGCAAAACAGGTATGTCCTTTTGTATTCTTTCTCTGGGTTCTTCCAAGCACAGAAGAAAAACTCAAACCTCAAACATTTTTAGCAGCTGTGTTCTCCTCTACAGATTCCCTTCCCATTTTTAATGTTTGCCTTAGCCACCAAACGTCAACACATGTGGCTTTGTCTAAGTACTGGGAACAAAATAGTAAACTTTCCTGTAGCTAGGCCCCTCATCTAGCTAGGCCCTTTTGAATGTCTATCTGGCATTTAAATATATCCTGACACAAATTTATTCCCAAGTGAAAAAGATTTCATAGAAATTTACATTACATCTCTGTACTTTTATTATTTGCCTTTAACTATCATGTAAGTACCCCAAGACACATGAGCAAAGCTACAGTATAATTATCCTATTTATTATGCGGATGCTTTCTCAATTATTAAACTGTTCCACCACAAATTAAAGCAAATTTAATGGCACAGAACCAGAGAAAACTATTCTTCCAATACAAAGCAGCTTTAGAGAATATTAAACTGCAGTACTCGAGTCACTCTCATTATTAGAGATTTTTTCATAAACCTATAATGCTAGTAGAGTATAATGGTAAGTTAGCAACTAACCATTTGTTGATAGCAACAAATACAAGATTAAGATCTTCAGTATTAAAGATTTAGCACTCACTATATAAAGTTTGTAATTTCTTACTAGTTCTTACAATCTACATTTATGTGTAGACTATGTGTACTAACTAAGCATTTCATTTATAATTTAGATAAACTATTTTTCTCATGCTCTTTGACGCTTGACCAAAAAATTCCATTTTGGTGCAGGATGTTGGCCATAAAACTTAATGATCTTCCTGTTTTTCTGAACCCAGAGCCAACCTCTACTCAAAAGCCGTGCAGTCAAGGTGTGGCACTCCCCACAGCTCAGGGGACCCTCAGTTTCTGCAGCAGCAGAGAGAGGAGTGGCAGACACTGGACAGCTGAACACCTTGAGTGCTCCTGGGCACACTGGTGTCTTCCCTCCCTGTGCCCGAGCTCCCTGGACACTGGGAACATGTCAAATGGCTCTGAGTGCTGCCCTATGCCCCTGTCCAGGCTTGTGAGGCTCACAGGGTCACTCCACCTTCCCTGTCCCTTCTCAGGGCACAGCAGGCAGGAAAGGACAGTATCCAACAGCTGTTGAACATCAGGTGGAAATGAGACACTATTTTTCCTTCTGGAAGTTAAATAGAATAATTCCTTTATCATGCTTTTCTGCGTGTTGCTGCTTCCTTTTTACTGAGCGCTTTCAAAGCCCAGCCAAGCAGAACAAAAACATATAGCTTGAGATTTTCCATGTAGGCTGAGGGTTGTTTTTCTCCCCTGCCTTTTTTTTTTTTTCTTATTTTAAGAGGTATTGTGGATGACAGGAACACCAATTCATTCCCATTTAGAGAGTGTTGTAGGAAAAAACCTGTAACATTCCCTGAAACAGATGCTCTCTCTCCCTATAAAGGTATATTTCTGAGACTAGGACCTGCTATACTAAAATGGGCTTTATTCAAGCTAGTTGCCTAAAACCTGTACACAATATAATATTTATTTCATTCATCATCTTCCCTCTAGGAGCCTCAGGACAATGTACTAATGACTTACTAAGGACCTGTCTTACAACTACACTGCCCTAAATTAATCTAGGTCATTTTCCCAAACTAACACTAGAGTAGTTGATTTATTCCTTCCTTCCAGTTTCAACTAACATTTTACATTTTCTGTATTAGGCTACAAACATCTTAAAGCCAAGATCATCACAAACTTTTTCCTTAGTGAGTAAATCACAGACTTGATCTCTATGAAATTCAGTCATAGGCATGAATGCAAGGAAAAAAAAAATATTAGGTTCTGTATAGGCAACAATTTTTATGCATTCCACAGAAAGGTAAGCAAATCTATGATCCTGGCAAACAAACTTAGGAATGTGAGCGCTTTCCAAAAGTGGAAGATTGACCTCTTTATCAGGGAAGTAACTTTAGTTTAGTTAGCGATTCTCAGTAAACAATGTTGCAAGCGGTATCATTGCTCCCAGCTGGTCTGCAAACAAGAAAGCCCTAGCAAGCTTTCTTTTCATCTCTTTTCAGAGATGCAACAGACGTCTTTAAAAGTTTTAGCCCTCTCTATGATTATTTTCTTTATATCTCAGTACCACTGAAATATATTTTCCATCCTTACACAGCTCTAAAAGCACCATACATCCAAAATCTCCAAGTTCAGATATGGAAAATTGGAGACTGAAATCCACAATCTCACAACTGCTTAAAAATAAGCATAAGCTCTAGGGATGCTTTAAAACAAAAATCAGATCACTGTTAGAAAACTATAAAAGGCATCTTTGGCTCTCTGTACTTCATTCTGAGGGCTAGATGTGACTGAATTTGGCCTGTGGCAGAAAATGCAGAGGAATACGGTAGGAGCTGTTGCTGCTGAATTGCAGCTCAGCTGACACCACACTACCTAGAAGAGGGAAACAAAGCAGCACAGAAGATCCCAGAAGGTCCTCATAACTGTGACAGATCACATTTACACATATTTTCCAGTGATTTCATTGTGGACACACCAAAGAACAGAACACTACCAAAATTACCCTTTTAACTGGCTGCAATTCCAACACATTGACAATAAACCCACAGTCAAATACCAGACCACAGGGACCTAACATAGAGCAAAAGAGGGAGATGTAGGCATAGAGCACAGGACTTCGCCTACCTTTTCCAGGTCTGATCCACTTCAACATGCTGGTAAAGAGCAGGCAGATCCCTGCCTTCCTCAGCTCTGCTCAAAACTGACTCCAGCACAGCTCTTCCTGTTTGACCTTCTTATCTTTCCTGTTGATTGCACAGCCTGGCTTGCATGTGGCCAGTACAAAAAGTTGTCTATTAACCAATACTGTTAATTTCAAAACTTTTTCTTTTTTTTTTAATGAAAGAAACATTCCTGAGAATGGAGTTGTGTGGCTAAAGTTCATTATGCAAAGCAGAAATGTATAAAGTGCTCTGGAAGGTTCATTCTCACACTGCAGCTTTTCAAAGTAATAATTCATTGTGGCATTTTGCATTGGTGGCTAAAAGGCTCCAAGGGACACATCCAGGCCATTGTGTTAAAAAAGTATTGTTCATAAAAAAGTAACAAACTGTCCTTCAGATATAGTACAGAGCTTTGTAACCCCTTACTTTTGATTGAAAAATTTGATTTCTTGCTATCATTACAGCTGCAAAAACCACTGATGAAAAAATTGTTTGACAAAAAATTTGCACCAATACGCTCAGGTTTAAATTGCAGAAGTGTATTATTTAGTAGACCTATCATGCACTATGCAACATTAAATATCAGTTTGGGTAGTTAAGAAAGACTGTTGTGGAATGCACATGGAGTTTATCTTCTGCATAACAAGACTGTTCCATGTGCCATATCCTAAATGACCCACAAAAGCAGTGGGGTTTGAGATGATGGGCTGTCCCCACTGCACTGCTGCCCTCCTACAGCTCTTGCCAGCAAGAGTACCAAAAACAGACCCTTCAGATGCTTTTGAGACCTTAGTTATGACTCCTACCAGTCCATCTCAAGGAACATGCACTTGAGAGTTGTTTTTAAACATTAGAAATCAGGTATTAATTATAAATCATGCTCTCATTTACCTTACTTCATCCCATCACACCACATAAGTATGAATTATAAATGCTACTTCACACTGATCGGGCAGTCTGTTCCTGCAGCGTGCTGGAGAACTCTCCATCTTCCCAGAAATCATGAAGTTGGAAGGTTCTCAAGTGACTGTGTAAATCACAGCCAACCAATCATCCCAGAGGGAATTAATTTGATATTGCACTATAATGCAGTACACAAAGAATACCACTTCAGGAGTAATTAATTTATGTAGTAACTATGCCAACAGCATGAAATACCACACTTCTGTCACCACTTAACTGACTAATTTTCCATAAGTTTCATAAATGTCTAAATCTTTTCATCACATTTATTTTATATATATATTTAAAGATAATATTTGATTACATTTTATTACATCAGTTCTTCACTGGTATTCATCTTTTTTTTTAAAATATAATTCAAAGTAGTTTTGGGGAAAAAACCTCAAAGAGTCATCTAAGTCTATATTTTTCCCAGTGGATAATTATCTTTTAGTCTCTATTTCTGAGTCCCAATCGTTGTAGAATCTACCACTGATGAGTATATCCCTAAAATATTAAAACATACAACTAATTTTTGTTTTAGAGTTTTGAAATTAGGAGAGATGCAGCTCACTTCAAGAAACATGTAACCGAATAGCACCAACTGAACTTCAGGCTCCTTAGCTCCCTTTCCCATATTATCAGAAAATAGTTTGGGTTGGAAGGGACCTTTAAAAGCTGCCTAATCCAACTCCTCTCTGTAGTCTTCAGCTAGATCAGAAATCTTCTACTTCCTCTATGATTTTACCCAGAACTCATGCTCCATGGTATTTCATCACACCGCAGCCAGTACTTTAATTCTTGGTGGTGTACACGGACATGTAGTTTAGGTGGAAACAAGAAAAACAACATTTTCAACTTCAACATTATGACATCAAATACCAGCCCTGGGCTTCCTGTTGCCTTATTGTAACAGTACCAATCTCCATTACAAAAATCTAGGTGAACAACCTTATTGGACAGCTGCTCTCATGAAATAACTCCAGAGACCAATATATTGCAGCAAACAGGGGAAAAAAAAACCAGGTAGCACAGACCGGTTTCCATACTAGTTATCACATCCCTAATACGACATTCTAAGTACTATGAATTGCCCTATCTATTTCAGGTTTCCCTTTGCTAAAAATAGGCTTCAGAATTGTTACTTCTAGTCACTTTCTTAACTGGTAAAACTACATGAAGACTTGATGGTCCTGTTTATGTTGGATTGTCCCTGATCTGTCTAAAATTATTAAAAGAAGCTGACAGGAGGCTGGGGAGGACATTGGGTGTTGATAAAGACACTTCCTCTAATTGTGTCTCTCAGGCATTGCTTTTCATCATCCTGTTTGTCTGCCCTTCTGCAACTACATGTTTGCTTGACCATTTCTCACTTCAGCAGCTTGGTTTAGGGGAAAAAATACATTTTAATATTAAGGCCAACTTATACCTTCCAGTATAGCTACTATTGCTTCACAGATGGGGAAATACCCATGAAGGAACAGTCCACTGTCAAAGGGACTAACCCCAACTTACAAAAATATTGGGGCATAACTCATTTGATTATTCACTGATAAGTGAAAGAAATACCAGGTTTAGGTGTCAAGGGATCTTTCTACACATTTTACTAAATTCAAGTCTCATTTCTTTCATCCCAAATCCACTATATAGTAACAAGCTTATTGCCCCTTGCTGTTACTGATCATAAAAAGATCCTGTTTGTTCCATGATTTGCTGAAACTGGTATTCTCCATTATTTACATCTAGCATGGCAAATTTGAAATTGCACAAGATACTGACTGCTGTTATGACTAAATTAGTCTCTGTTGGTTCCTCTTTCATCTAGTAATTGAGGTACACCCACTTAAAAAGAAATATAATCTGTATCACAAAGTTCAAAAAGAAATATCAGTAGAGCCCCTAGATGTGAAAAACATTCAGCTTGAAGTACTTACTCACAGTGGAAACATTTTAGCCAACTTTCCCAATTTTATTAATGCTAGCCAGATTATCAGCATGCATGGATATTGGTTGTGTTATGTTCCTGCTGTGATTGCACACAACTTCCACAGAAACAGGTTTAGCCATATGTTTCCTTTTGATTAGCATGTTATCTCTCCACAGCAACTGCATATAGAACTAGCTAAAGTGCTTTCTTCTGGTCTCCTGTCATCTTTGCATCTGCCTGCTTGAAACCCAGATAGCTTCACTTCCCCTCAGGTCTTGAAAAAATGCCATCCCAGCTCCATAGTCAGGTTCAGAAAGAAAAAACAGAAAACATGAAAAGAAAAATATACTGTCATCCAGCTGTACGGAAATGCTGTCGCCTTATAGTCTGCAGGAAAACGCTGAGTCAAAACGCCCAGCTGTTACACCACTTACACAGCTCCTGAGCTATTTACACAGCCCACTACAGAATGGCTATGTTTGCTTACAGTTACCAAATGCTAATAATAGATGTTACTGACCTTGTTATTCCCGAGCACAAGAAGGACCATGGCACACACCTGACAGAGCTTCCTCCCAAGTGCCGCTGCTACTCCCTTGAAAACACTTTTATCTGCAGACCAAAAAGCCAACATGCTCCTAACCAAGGAAGCCCACATTCTAATCTCAGCAGGCAAAAAGGGATCCAGTCATGGCTGGATTCACAATTCCATCTCAGCCACGGATCATAGGCCTTCCCACAGCAGAGAAGGAGAAACTTCTAAAAGTCTCCTCAACTCAGAATAAAAACTGCAATTATCACTTACCACTTCAAATCACAAATACTTAGATTAATCATTTCATTTCTGTATGTTATAGCTGAGCAGGATTTATTTTCTGCCCATAGGAATAACAGCCTCCCCAAATCAAGCACAAACTTTGGAGTTCCATGCAGCACAGAGAGTACATTACTTCTCAGTCACCCCAAACCAGATACACTGAGAGCGCTTGTATTCACAATTTTCAGCACAGGAAATGAGCTTTCCCTAATTTTCTTTCATCTTGTAAGTGGAATTAAACTCCTCTTATGTACTGGAATTAACAAGCCACTTGGCAAATAGAGCCTCTAAAACATCCAAGTATCAAGAAATTAGGAAATATATGTTAACATGGAAACAATAATTCTGTTCACCTACAAACCCCCAGCTATTAAAAGAGGAAAAAAAAGAGTCTGTATTCCAGGCACTTTACACCTAAACTCCCACAGAACATTCTTTTTTTTAAAAAAAAAATCCCCTTGACAGGCTAAATCCCCACCTTTCGCAGCATTTCAGGCAAGTTAAAGGGAAAGTAGGTACTTCCTTTTATAATTAGGCAAAGTGATTTTTTTTTTTAATTGAAGTTAACTATTTTCAGGTGCTTGAAGTTGGCAGGTGAAAATAAGAATTTATTCTTAAGGAAACCTTTTTATAGGTAGCCATAAAATAATTACATATTACAATCATATATTGAGTAGAGATTATTTGTTATGCTGTTCAAATGGATTTGATACCTCTTTTCTTTCAGAGGACTCTTTTCACAGTGTCATATGTCCATCAAGGCTGGAAGGGGCCTTCAAGACCATCTCGTCCCACACCAAGCATTTAGAACAGGGCACCACTCAAGGCTTTTTCCCAGAATAAGATTTCTTGCTGAGGTTGTCACAGCTTTTCTGCTGTCCTTTAAATCAGAGAAAACTATGTCAGTATATCTAAAATTGTTTATTCTGAGGAGTGGATTAGAAAGCCACAGCTCCTTGATCTTAAAAAAGAAGGGGGAGGAGCAGCAGCAATGAATATTTAGTTCTGCTTCAATTCCTTCTCCCTTCTGAGGATTTGCATAAATGTGTACTATTTGAAATGTATTTTTATATTTCTATATACATATTCAACTCTTTTCTTTACTAGCATGCCAGAGCACTTCTGGGATGGATAAAAAACTCTCAAGAAAGAAGCACTTACAGTCCTTAGCCATACACTGAAACACTTAATTTGCAGAACTGAAATTTTACCCATCTGTTTGGTGATTCTGCTTAGTGCTAAAAAGTGCAGGGCCATAGAAAGATATTTATAGGAGCTTGAATATAGATGGAATACAGATATTTCCTGAGCTAGTTTTGGCATTGAGAAAGTAAATTTTGACTTCCTTACGCATTCAAAAAGTGGAGAAAAGATATTTCAATATGGATTCAGTAGGAATGAACGCTTGCTTTTGGCTTTCCTAATGCTCTGTGGAAGAATATGCCCAAACAAATATCTGGAAAACAAAAACCAACAGGTAGCCATTAGGATAGAAACAATCACAGAATTTCAATTTATTATCTTATAAGCTCTGTTGCATTCACTAAGTACAACTTAGTGTTTAGTGTCAATAGTTTTCTCTTTGATCAGGGTATCCCAAAATTCTGTTTTCCTACAGTTTGAGATTAGCATTTCCAACCACCAAAATGTCTACACAAGAGAAAATTCTATAGTGCTGCTTTTGAGTTCAATAAATAACTATAAAAGTCTGTCTTCACATAAAACTAGCAAAATAATCAGGTTTTTTTTCAAATTACTGCTGCCCTTGAGTTGAGACCCAAAGAAAGGTTCACATATGCATTTTTTGCCACTTTATCTGTAGATCTAAGTTATAATTTCTAGTAACAACTTTCCTCTCACATTTATCTTTCTAGACCATTTGGGCACAGGTATTAGGACTAAGTATATTAAAAGGTGTTTATAAACATAACTAGCACAACATTTTCTGCTTAAGTATCTAGCCTTGTATGCTTGAGGTAGGACTTACAAGAAAAATAAAATCCTTAAAAGATATAGTGCAACCCTCAGTCTTGAGAAATATAAGGAAAGATTTCCTATTTATGAGAGAAAATCTGAGACCATGGAACTTTTGTCAATATGGATCTGAAAATCATGAAAATTCTAGATGCTTCCTCTCAGAAATTTACGCCTTGGAACCATCTTACAATTTCATTTATGGACTTTTTGATTAAATCAACTGTATTTGCACTGGCCACCACAGACAACAATGGTGTTAAGGTGTGAATGTGTGAGGGATGCTATAAAAATATTCCTACTAACTTTAGGGCCATGCAGCTAAACACAAAAATTTTAATAAGCATTTACATATTTTGGACTTACTCCATTAAATGCACAGCATATTTCACATCCATTAATTATATTCAGTGACATTTTTTCCACTTTTTCCCATGTTTGAAAAAAACCAAAAAGGTCTCCATTCCTACTTTTTTTTTTCTAGTTGACACCTGTGCATACACTGTCCACAATCCCCATGTAAACTTTCAGTTCTCTTTTAGGTAGGGTTGGTCCAGGCCATTTCATACAGATGGAAACCTTCCCATAGTGAAGCCTGGAAAGCAGCACTTATAGTACAGGCCAGCTTTGTTGCAGCTGAAGAGGCAGAGAGAGGGATCAGTCACAGCTGCATTTTCCTTGGGCCTGATGTCTCAGGAATGTTCACTGCCAGAGTGGGATGAAAGTTCCTGCAAACTGTCACACATCTTCCCAGGCAAAGCCTCACTTACAGGCAGTGCTACATGAGAATTTTATCACCTCAGAAGCGTTTATATTCTGCTGGCATAAGGCTGTATTGTATTTTTATTTTTTTTTTACACAAGAACAGTGTTAGATATGCAGTGTAGGATAAGAAATGGGAAATCAGCACACATCAGCCTGGGCTGCAAAACAGAGTTACATTGACTCAGGGCCAATGGATTGTAATACCATCTACTCCAAGGGATAAGCTGTAGCTTCACCTAAAGAGCGGTTTTTCAAGGAGTCACATTTGCAAGGGATCACAATATGCTTAATAATTGTTAACCTCTCTGCAACAAAAGGAACCACATTATCTTTCTTCTTGTTTACTACAGAAAGCACAACATTATTTGCAGGTTTACTGTCATAAGTATTGATATCGGTAGTTACACAGACTGTGTGATACTGCACTGAAATCCTTGCAAGCTTCATCTGCCACTCCCAAATTAAAATTAAAATTTTGCCAATGTTTTTTTGCCAGTGTAGTGACTTTTACATCATTCATAGTTTGTTTTTGCTCTTTCCCAAACCCTTCACTGCATTTGTAATACTGCCCATTTCATTGCTGTAACCTAGGAGCGTGTCATCCTTGTGTAGGAATTCTATAAGGATGTTCAGTATTACCTGCTGGACTTCCTGCCATATGCAGCAGCCTGCAATACTAACATTTATTTTTTCTGACCAACTTTCCAAATGCTGACTGCTGCCATGAGAGAACAGTCCTTGATTGTCTTGCCGTAACAAAGATTTCTTTCATCTTCAGCCATTGTTCCCTTTGATGTTATTTCACGCTTTCTGTTTTCAGAGTTTGCCTGGGAGTTTTATTTGACCTACTGATCATAATGCATTTGGGTTTGTTATGGGTAATGGATGTCTAAGTTATAGCTGCTGATGCAGTGTTTATTTTCTTCCCACGGTGTGAGAGGAGCTTTGTATAAAAGTTAATACTGACATCTTGATAGTGCAACTCAGACATCTTAATATAGTGCCACGTTATTATTTCATTATGGCTGCTTCACACTAATTCATTATTTATAAACATATGTGCTTCTGGCTCAGTGAGTAGCTGGCAGTTTATTCCCATACCCAGAATCTCATTTTAAGATCCCAGTTTGTTACTCTTCTGGAACTTCAGACTTGCCTCATATTTTATTTACTATCAATGCCATTCCAATCAACAAACAGAGTAAGCTGGTGGAGAGGTAACTGCTGTCATTGGTTGCAAACACAAGGGTGGCTTATTTTGGCAACTGCCCCAGTACCAGTAATCCTGTGATGTAGTAATTTTAATGTCAAAAGGCACATAACTCAACATGGAATTAGTCATAAAACTAGAGAAGTTCAAGTCTAGTTACAGGACTGTAACCCAGGCAAAGTAGCCCAGCTCTGAATTCTTAAGAGGTATATGACATCAGAAAATTAAAAGCAGAAATGTTTTTAACACAGAGATGTTTAGGGAGCTTTCTTCACACAACAGAGAATCAGTAAAAAGCAAAAGAGGGGTCATGACAGCATGTCATGTCGGGTTCTTAATCTTCTGTGATACAAAAGAATTTCTATTTTCAAATTAATAGGAAAATTACATATTTCTGTAAATTTATAGAATACGATTGGAGGATAATTTCTCATTTAAAACCTAAGCACTTCAAAATATATTACTGTAAATTGCAAGATTTCTTTTGTCTTCCAGAAGATATAACAGCTGTGAAAAGACAGCAGCTTAGACCGAAAATCAGCCTATAAACTAGATTTCAGGTTAAAAAGTAAATATTACTGTCAATTCTTAGGAGCTTAAATTCAGTTTTCAGGACTATACAATAGAACTTAATGTCATGAAATGCAGAGCTGCGCAGTAAGATTTACAAAAGCAGGTATAATTTATGCAATTTTTTCTGATTTTTTTTTCCGTGAGATATCCATTTAGGACAACTTCAGAAGGGTTTTAACAACTATATAGCCTCCCTGCTACAAACTAATTGTTCTGTTAAGTTTCACTCCAGGTTGGTATTTGACCTGAAAATCTTGTGATACTGTATCAGGTTTGAACATGAAGCCAAGGGAAAACTTCACCAGGTTAAGCAACTGCTTGGATTTGTAGTTTTCTATAGTCTGGATTAGCATCTAAATCACTTCTGGCAACTGGATGGATAATAGCTTTTTTCACTTTTTTTTTTTTGTTTTGCTTTGTTTGTTTGTTGTTGTTTTGGTCGGTTGGTTTGTTTATTTGGGTTGGTTTGTTTTGTTGGGGTTTTTTTGGAAGAGATAAAGGTTCTGCTTCACTCCCAGCACAGAAGTCCTTGTTCCTCTTTCTCTCACTGGACCCTCCATCACTGGAGTGCTTTTAAAATATGAACCCTCACATATGGCAATTACCTAAAAAACTTTGCAGACAAATAATCGAATAAAAGTAATTTTATTGTCCTGGATGACCATGACCACTCTGAAGTTGTAGACTTCAGAAATATTAGAAACAATCCTTTTTTTCTTGCTTCAGCTGGACCTTTTTTAACTGAAGACACATTATATCGAATTTTTCCTTTTCCTTTTTCCAGTGCTCACTCTTTTTTTCTTCACATGAAAATATATTCCCTTACTTGAGGGAAGATACATAAAGATATATTCCCTTATGAGAGGAGGATGCATTTCTGATAACAGAGATGATTACAAATTCAGTAGAGAGTGAAGGTTTTATTTTCCTGTTACAGCTAATACAATAGAGCAAGACACAAAGATGTACTTAAGAAAGACATACAGTTTAAATGCACATGGACAGTAAAATGCAAAGTTCTTCCATAACATTGTCCAAATAATATTAGTGGAGAAATTTTAGGAAACACTTCTATGCTCAAAAGTCAATTTTTCTTGTATAGCATTTTTCAAGCTTCTCCTCCTCCAAAAGAATCAATGGTCTTAGAAGAATCCAGGAGGACACTGAGGACATGAAGGAAGAAACAGGATCATCAGGTTTGCCAGGTGCCAGTTGAATTCCCAGTAGTGACAGAAGTAGTGCAAAGTGCTGACAGCCTTCTTTTCAGCCTTCTTCACAGTAGCTGAATGAGCTGATTGCTTTCAAAAATGAAAATCAAGAGATGACTGCCCACTAGCCTGAGATTGGTAACAAGGGGCTGAATATTACAGCACCCCAAAGAGTGTATCTGCCCATTCTCAGGACGGATCATTGTACTGAAAGATTTGAGCCATTTCCCCTGTGAGACTGAGTACTCAGTTTAAAGTGTTCCATATAAGCCTTCTTGTCAACTCTTTCTGGATGGTTTCACTTTGACTGTGAAGCCAACAATTTCACCACACTTTTGCTATCAACCCTTTTAAGGCCAACTTCTCAGAGAAAGAGACAATGTCTTTCTGGAGAGCAAGGATAGCATCAAATCCAACAGAATTCAAAATAAACTCTGGCAATCATTTTTGCCATAGGCCACTCATGCACTGAACTGTGACCTCTTCCCAAGTAATGGTTGTGTCATCTGTCATCTATGATACTGAACTATCTCCAAAAGTCTTTGAAGCAGGTCTTATCCTGGGTAAGCTTGGAGAAGATCATTTTTAGACAGCAGACCTTTTAAGGGCTGATTACTCCCTTGTTCAATGGTTGGAATAATGGGATCTTACCAGAAGCAGACCATGATTTTTCCAGTGGTTCACAGGAGCTTTTAATCAAGCTTGTGGCAGGCAGCATTACCCTAAACAAGTGGAAATTTGAAGTCCATGGCCTGTTTCTCACAGTGTTTCCTAAGATGTGGGACTGTGTGGGCACTTTGAGCATTTATGTAGTAACCTTGGCCTTTAAGTTGTCTCTATGACTTGTAGGAAAAACTTCCAAAATCCTCTTATGGCCCTGGGGTTCTCAATGCAATGAATTATGAAAGGCTTTAGCATGCATTCTCCTTTTGCACTGCCACTCAGCAGAAGGGTCAAACTGTCTTTTAACAGCCTTCAAGGCCAAGGCAGTTTCCTCTTCATTACCTCCAATACAGATTGTACATCCACCATGTTCGAGACAAGTCCTGTCTAATTTAGCTTTAAAAGCAACATGTATGCATAGCCACAGGGTTAGTGTCACTAACATCGCTCAGAGTCTGCCTTGAACTCATGATGATTTTCACATGCAAAGACACATCATGATTAAAATCAAAGTTTGTAATCAAACAATAAAACTCCAGAACAAATGACAGAATGTGATAGATAGCAGCATGGTACTGAAGTTACAATTTACTCATTTTAAGGAATGACTAACCAGAGTAGGAGTGAAGGGTGGAATCTGGTAGAGCAGTGTAAATTCATAAGTGACACAGAGAAAACGAACAGGTAATTATATGTTTGCTTTCTCTTCTACTACAAGAATGCGCAGGTATCAAGTAAAAACAGCAAACAGCTGCTCAAAACATCAGTAGATAGTTCTTTACACCTGACAGTTTGGATGTGATATTCCCTGCACAGGATGCTGTAGTTGTGTGCATGGGCTCAAGCTACAACTGGACAAGACAACAGAAGAAAATCCACAGAAGGTAATTCTAAACAAAGAACACATCTGGCTCAGGAAATCCCCTCAGCAGATACCCACTGATGGCGGCTGCCAGGAATGGGATGTTACTTGTTCGAATTGTCTGATCCTGTGGCTGCTCGGATTGCAGGTCCACATTCTTCCTGATGGCAGTGATTATGTCCAGGGGGTCCCCATGCACATCAGACAAATTGATGTAAGAGCTATAAGGTACTAATACTCCTACGCAGGGCCAAGGACCACGATTCTCTGTCAAAGTGTGACACGTAGGCACTGCTACAGAACTCCTCTCTCCAGTTTCAGGCGTAGGTTGGGAAAGCTGTGTAGGTTTTATGTTTACAACTGTTAATTACGTTATAAGTTTTAGGCAACTGCCAGTGGAACAGAGAGTAATATTCAGACTGATATTAATGCAAAGCAAGTCTTCACACCCCTATTTCCTCACGCTGTTACTGTAACCCCAAGCTGCCCTGAGCCCGGTCTAAAATCAGCATCAGAGCAGCTGTGCAGCACAGCGTGCTTATGCAACCACGCTGGCTGCTTTTGTATTTGTTAAAACAGATGTTTGCTCTTTAAAAAAAAAAATCCCATTAATACCCACGGAAATAAAATAGATTTTCAGATTGATGAAATACCGAATAAATCGCTATTTAATAAACAAATTACTTTAACACTAATTGTGTGCCCTTGTACTTTCAAATCCAGAGGATCAGTGAAAGTTCATCTGATCCAGAAAGCACTGCTTTCCCCTGCTGAACGCCCAGACTTGCTGCCAGCACCTTCCGTGCGGTGCGGCGCTGCCTGGGGGTCGGGGCTGCGCTGAGGAACAGCGCAAGCATCCTCATCGTCACTGCCCGGGCGCTTCGGGGACACGCCGGAGCACCTGTGCACCTCTTCGCTTTGCTCGGGCTTCGTACGAGCCGAGCACAAGCGGGACGGGAAAATGCAGAGGAAGATATCAGCCGCAGGGCGAGGGAGGCCGGACGGAACGGCGGTGGCCGGCAGGTGCGAGCGGGCTGCGCCTCCAGCCGAGACCTGGGGAGAAGTTCCTGCGGGGCGCGGGTGCTGCAGCAGCTGCGCCCGCACAAGCGGCGGGGCCGGAGCCGCCCCCGGCCGCAGCAAGGCACGGAGGGGGATGTAGTCCGCGGGCGGCGGCGCGGGGCTGCCTACACTTCCCAAGGTGCCGTGCCGTGCGGTGCCGTTCCGCGCCGAGCCGGGACTGCGGGTGCCGGCACCTGCCGGCGGTGCGGGGCTNCCGGTACCCAGCGGCTCGGGGCTCGCCGCGGCCCCGCAGCCGAGGCGCGGTGAGGGCGGCATCAGCTGGTGCCCCGGCCCGCCCGGCATCCCGGGTGGGAGCGCACGGCTTTCCAGACGGGGATATTTGGGTTAAAAGCCCGGCCTTTTCTGCTGGCCGAGATACTGTGGTCATAGAGAAGGTGGATATTGGGGATGTGCCAGGATTGCCGCCCAGAGGAATCTACTTACCCAGGGCAATACAGAAGCAATTTATCCTGTGATACATGCAGGATTTCAGAACTGACTTGGAACTGTATTTTTTAGTGATTCAGCATTAATCTGCGTTGTATGTCGGCGGGGGGTGGTTACTTAGAGCACTGCTGATCACAAAATATTACAGTCCTTAAGGCAAATGCAGGGTTGTGAACAGAGGAGGGGGGGACTGTGGGAGTTGGTTGTGTATTTCGTTTCTGAGGGTAACTGTAGTGCTAAATATACGCTCTACCACAACAACAGGGAGAGGCTGAATAGCTACAATTATGTGGTGACTCTGTGTGTCAACATGCTTAATCATACCACATCCTCGCACCAAGCCAAACGGGAGCCTGGTGCAAACAGAGAGGAAGGAGAACGAGCTCCCGGTTAGGACAGTGAGTGACCCGGGGTCAGGCACCTGCTGCAGATTTCAGCTGAAAACCAAGTGGCATTTCCTCGTGTTTGTTGATGGCGTAAGTGCTTTCAAGTGTGCTGATTGTCCATGTTCTCATATGGTCTGTGGGTGAAACTACTGCCAGCATGCCGGTCCTCTCTGGAAGTGCCCAGGCCAAGGCAGGTGAGAGCAAAGCACGTGTTGCAGGGTGTTTGAACTATGGTGGAAATCCCAAGTCTGTTTCCTGTCTTTAAAGAGCATCGAGATAGTTTACAGGGATAGTAGCATCTCCTTTGGCACTGGTGAAATGCCAGTAGAGAACCCTTTCTTTGGTTGCCTGGCTGAAATTTTGAACTGAATAACATGAAATACTGAGAAATGTTTAAATTCTATTGTGGTAGAACTGAGCCTGGTAGAGGAAATATTAAAGTCAAAAATTTTCTCTTTATAATGTTTTAAATGTCAATTAAATAGATTCTAAAGTTATAAACCCAGTAGAAAAGTTAGTGCAGAGAAGACTTGACACAATTCTATCTCAGTAATTGCTTCAAACACGGTGTAAATTAAAAAGCAAAAATGAACAGTGCCAAGATAAAAATAGCATCCTGGGAAAAAAGAGAGTGGAAAAAACCCTGAGAGTTCTTAGGTCTCATTTGAAAGAATAACTGGCAATCTTAGGAGTTTTGGTTTTAAGTATAGGGTTAGCTTTGGTCTGTAGTTATTTTGATTCTGTGTGTCTGTGTGGGCTATGTAAACAACCTGCAATCAATTCTCATGATAAATTAAATGTGAGGAGCCTGTATCTACTCAGTAAAATCAATGGAAATTTTCCATTAACATTGATGGGGCAAGTATTTGTACGACAAATTCAATGCCACGGTTTGTCTAAAATTGCTGTTCCCAAAGGATTTCCACCAAAATTACTACGGAAAGGCTTTAATTCAAAGTTTGCTGTTTACTGTAACAGGAAGATACTTTTGGTTCTGCAAAGAAAACAAGGCTTCAGTGGGGTATTAAAATCATCCCCACACAAGATCCAACGAATTGCTGCATTGTTTGGTAACCTAGGAGAAATCCCCAATATTTCTTTTACTCTTAAGATGGAACAAACTGTTGTGGATCTGTCATATTACTCCAGAAACTTTTGCTCAGTCTGTGTCCCCTCTTGTGCCAAGGCAACACATCATTCACTGTCTATATCAAGAGGGTTTCAGGCAGTGCTGTGACACTGCTTTCCCACTTAACCCATAAGATTTGGCATTAGTATAGAAATGCTTATATTTGGTAAACGTGATGTAGTTTGTCATATATTGATATAGGTAACGCAATTTAAAACAGTTCAATAGTACATGCACTGAACCATTGTCCTGATAAATGGACTGCAGACTCATGCTATAATTTTAAATCTAGAAAGCATATGATTATCTGGTGTAGTAAGATGCAGCTCAGATGCATTATTACATATGTTGTAATTAGATTTTTCCACATTATTTTCCTCAGCTGTCTTTTTTATACTTACCATTGGTCTTGGCTGAAACTATTTCTAAGAAAGAGCCTATTCACTGATTTTTGTACCTGGGAGTTTTACTTGAAATGGTTGTGCTTTTAAGATACTAAAGGTACTTTTAAGAGTTTATAATATGGTTTTCAGTGTAATAATTCAGTTCTTTGCCATCTTGGAATCATAGCAAGAAGAACAGAACAGGTTAAATATTTGAGATTGTGAAAATGAGGTTCTCCTCAATTCCCAGAAATAGGGTAACATGATGTCTACTATTTAAGTGCAAAAAGGGAATCACAGAGCTAATTACATACTAGGTGAGTTAGATTAGATTAAATTAAATGTCATGACACAAATTCACACGGCTATTTAGTCTTTAAACTATTATATTAAAGGGACAATTTGATTGCATGGATCAGAGAACAGCTAATCGAGTGTCACAGCCCAAACGGAGCAGGAATGTAGTGGCTCTGGTTACAAAAGAGGTTACTCAGGTTGGTCACACAGGGTCCAGCTCAGCATGGAGATGATTAATTCCTTTTCAAAGTTCACATGCAACTATGCTGATAAGAATCCTCCCTAGAGACAATGGCTATGATTGTTTCAGACTGTGCTATATTTTATACTTAGATATAGCATTTTTCTTTCAGCCCTTCGTTCTGAACACTGGTAAAAGAGCACTGAGTTACTAGACAGGAGCACCAGGAGGTCAGCTTGCTTTGGAGTTCGCCAGCTAATGAGCTAATAACATGTTCACCTTATAAGTTGCAATCCTGTGTGTTTCATAATTAAACAAAAGTAGAACTACTTCATTTCATTGCCATTTTAGCCACGTTTCTCTGAAAAAATAAAAAAATACATGTATTTACTGATGGTATTTTCTTCCTCTGAGGCTGAATTGCAAAGACTATTTAATTTCTTAGACTGTAAAAAACAATAAGCTGTATCTTGGGATTTGTGAATCTTGGGGGATTCTTTGTGGCTCTTAAGAAAATGGTTTCAGCTCAGTGTGTGTATCTTTTAAATGGCAGCATGTTCTTGGATGGTGGAAACACCCAGCACAGTTAGGAGAAGGTGAAGTAGGTCAGAAGAGATTCTCAGATGATGTCATGTCAGCTGGTAACTCCTGACTGCAGGACATCCTGTCTCCCAGTGGCCTTCACACGCTGCCCAAGTGCTGCAGCCCATCTCCGGAAAGGTGGCTAGTTCTGTTTAACAGAATTCAGATATTTGGCTTTCTGAGTGAGATCTCCTTCTTGTCCACTTGCCTGTTTTCAGTGCAGCAAATGTCCAGTGCTGAGCACCCCTCTGGGCTGATACGGGCTGGTATCTGTTCACATCTGACTGCCTCTGCAGTACCATGTGCGAGGCGTATGCTTTCAGTTTTGCTCCTCAGGACATTATTGCTTATGTACTTAATCACCAATAATTATCTTTGACATAAAAACATAGAGGGCTAAGAAATGTAGAGAAAATTGAGAAATACGAGCATGGCTACTGAGGTAACTTTTATCTCTCTTCCTCTGTGCAATGGGATGGCCAACATTCAAAGAGAAGTGAAGAAATCGTGATTTTAGTTTTGCTCAATTTGACAAACACTTCCCCTCTACACTACACAAATTAAGGCTTTAGCTGTGGAAACGCCTCTCTCGTGACTGCTGTTAATTGTAAGCTCACTGCCGCATTCTCCAGTCCTGTAGGGGTTTGC
Source organism: Donacobius atricapilla (assembly GCA_013397315.1). NCBI lineage: Eukaryota > Metazoa > Chordata > Aves > Passeriformes > Mimidae > Donacobius > Donacobius atricapilla. The sequence goes on along the minus strand of WBMY01002815.1, from coordinate 1,141,870 downwards.
TGGTGCCATTAACTCACCTTTGCACCCCGGCTTCTCCAACCAAGCACCCAGCACTCACAAGAATGAATTAAACATATTTGTTTTAAAAGGGCTTGTGCTGCATGGGGCTGTTAGAGCTCTGGAAGTGCCAGGATGAAAGGGGGCCCAGGCGGCAGAGCCAGGTCTCTGCACAAGCTCAGCATCAGATGGAGGGCGGCGCATGGGCCTTGGAGATTATTGGAGAATTTGCTGGCTTGCTTTGTGCATCCTTAAATGTAATCTTAAGGCAAACATTTCTGAATTTAGATTATTCCCTGTGTCAAGATCCATTAGCAGCATGTCAAGGTCTATAACTGTTACCGTCTGAAACATTGGAATGTTTTTTTTCACAGCTTATTAGTTGATGTTCGTGCTCTGAAATCTAGATGGAGTATTGTTTTGCATGAAACATGGTTATTTATTTTTCCATTTCAGATAAGAAATGTGAGATGAATAAAAACTTTGTTCAGTGAATATTTTTGCATCTTTAGGAGCCTTTCCCCCCCTTTCTCTGTAAAATCAAATCCTTCTACTGACATTAGTCAAATTGATCTTTATATTTTGGAGAATCTCCTGATCTTATAGGACAAGTTTCTTGGTCTGTAGATGAAAGAAAACAAAGGCTAAATGCAGCTGGCCATGAAAAATGCACATTCCTGAGTTGCAAATCACTAGTGATGTTTTGAAAATACTTCAATTTCTTAATTACAGGTTGGTTTTTTTCTGCTTAGAAACTGTTATTTTTAGGTTTAAGTAATGCTGTTATTGTAAAACAGTAACAGATTGCAGTTGGTCCTCATGGTGGATATGAAGAACAAGTGTATAATCTTGGTTGTTACTGTGTAGTAGCTGCTCACAAATACAGCATCCTTGGGAAGTTTTCAAGTACCTCTTCTGTCGGTTCATTTCTGGCATGAAGCACTGTGATACTTCAGAAGAGGATGAAATATGGTTCTTCCTCTTCCCTTTTGCCTAGTTCATTTACGCTTCAGTAGGAAAAAAAATCCCTCACTTCACTTGGTGAAATTCATGGTGAAGTAAGAGTTAAAGTTTGATGCATTTCATATGAAGAATAAGCCACAGAACCTGTTCTGCTTAAGTGTCAAGCAAGAGCTCTTGTCACTTTAAAAAATAGGTCATATACTTCCTTCTCCTCCTAAGTATATGACTTAGAGATTATATGACAATAGAGTATGTGACTTAAGATAAAGGGAATTTCAGAAGCCATTCATAAGGCAGTTTACTAGTTGATGTCTAAATATATACTGGGATCTTCTCTGTTGAGCAGCTCTGAGCAGGACTGGATGAATAGGCAGCCTTGTATGCGGGGATTCATTTTGAGAATTTTTTGATCAGAGACCACTTTGGTTTTTTTCTGGTCTTATTTTTACCTCTGTCCAGAGAGTATACTCAGGTACAATTGTAAATCCTAGATTGCTGTAAATTTTGCAGTTTAAAATAATGTGAATGCTCTAGATGTCATGAAAAATGCTTTTTCAGTTTCCTTTTTGTTTTTGTCTCAGTTACCATCATTTGCTTTGCTCTGTTTACAAGTTCTTCCCCTCTCTTTTCCTGATCGCATTCTCGGTATTGCAAACTCATCTGGGACCTGCAAGTCAAACAGGCTTTTCTGTTCTTTACCTTGTAGGAGCCCACTGAGGATATTCGATTGAGTTCAGAAGTTTGGCTTTATGGAGTCTTTTAGGGTTTTCTGTGGTGTTTCCTTTGGGTTTGCAGCATGAAGGCAGTCACTTGGTTACAGTTTTAGATGCAACACAGATAACAGAGGATCTAATCTTAAAGGTCACATAGACAGTTGTGTACTGATACCTGAGGAAACCATAGAAATGGCTGTGTTGCCACTATTACCCTTGATGAGAGGAAGATGGGAATGGAAAAGGGTTTGCAGCCAAATGCCTTAGCTGGGACACAAGGCGGTGGGGAACAGCTAGGGCTGCGTATGTGTGTACCGCGCGTGTCTGGCACTGGCTCCGGCACCTCACCCCTGTGACTCGCACATATGCTCTCTGTTCTGCTGTCTGTTAACCTGGCTGCACGTCAGACTTGCCAATTGCAGGGTTTCTGCCTGTGCTCTGAGCCTCGGTTTGGTTGGCAGCTCCTACCCTGCTCAAACTAAACTCAACCCTGTGCTCTGCCACTGGCTTCAGGCAGTGATAGAAACATTCTTGGGTGAAGGTGATGGGTAAATACTGGTGATAAGGGAGGAGAGTTGTTTTGCACTGACCTTTCCATGACTAATAGTGTCACTCAGCTATCATGTTCCCACCCACTTGTGTTCCCATCCACTCCAGCAGAGTGGACCTACCAGGGCTGGTGCAGTGAGCATGCTGTGCGCTTCTCTTGGGAGTGTGGCAGGCAGGGAGAGGGGATGGAGAGATCTACTCTTGATCCACCCGGAGAAGATAAGACAGAGGGGAACTGAATTGTGTTTATCAACCCCCCAATGGGTGGGTGAAGGGGAGATGAAGCCAAGCTCCTCTCACAAAGGCATAGAAAAAGGGCAAGAGGCAACAGCCGGACTGGGTAGCAGGAGAAGTTCATGCTTGTTGTAAGGAAAAGTGAAATCTCAGTGAAAGTGCTTGAACCCAGGAGGGAACCAAGGAGGGTAGCAGAGGGGCTGTGAAATCTCCAGCCTCTGAGATTTTCAAAATGTAATAGGCCAGGTTGCTCTAGCACTTGCCAAACTGAAGATTGACCTGCAGTCAGCTGGATAACTGGGCATCTGGTCCTAAGTTTTCAGTGGGTATCTGAAACTGTCCATAACTGTGACTGCAGAGCATCTCTGTGCTGCTACAGAGGTCCGCAGGCAGATTAATGTTGAATGTTTTGTGTGGCCATTTACAAAACAATCTTCTCGGGCAAGTTTTGATGGCTCAATCCTGCCTTGGAAAATTGGAGAATAACTAGTGTCAGCTGCATGTATGAACATTGATAAGGTTTCCTGAACCTGACCCCATGGAGAAATAGGGTTTATGTATCACAAATCTGTTGAACAATTGCCTAAAGATGCAGACCTGTCCTGGGGGTTATGTATGTGCAGCTGCAGAGCCCCTCCTCAATTGGGACATGGAGTTCAGTGTGAAAATCTGGCTTCTCCACTGCTGAGACTTCGAGAAGTTCTAAGTATCATCATCCATGGATGAGATCACTGTGAACTGCAGTGTTTTATCTCTTTGAAACCAGGGCATTTATTTATGTGCCTTTGTACAGAATTAGGTGCAATCATTTCACCATCTTTGTTCTAATAGCTGCAGGTTTTCATGGTACCAAACTAAGGTAACAAGCATCTCACAGATTGCCCTAATGTGTTGTCAGTGAGAGCATAACCAAAGCTTTTCTAGCATCTTCTCTGCAGCTTCTGTCTGTATGAGCCATGAGACCTTTAGCAGTGATAAACACAATAGATTGTGTTTGAATTTGCTGACATTTATTGTCATTATTTCAGATCATTAGACTGTGCCAGCTCAGATTGAATGCCCGTGTGGCCCAGTAGCTTGTTTTCAGCTGTGCCCATTGTCCTGATCTTGGAACTAACGATGACAGTGGCTGTGTCCATCTTGGTCTTGTATGGTTTTCAAGATGGTACTAAGGGATCATCACCACAGATGATGAATTTTAGCTTCTTTTTAGTAGTGTGACCTAAATTTAATTGAATGCAGAAAGCCAACTTAACAAAGTTCTATTTATGTCTTACTAGAGCTACCCACTGACACTGCTGTAGATTTTGTTATCTATATTATTAATAAGATCTGACCTAATACTAAAGCCGAGGTTGTGCTGAGAACCCTTAACTTCCCTTACTGCTAAACTTTGGGGTTAAATCATCTTTCTGGTCCAAAGTCACATTTTCAGAAAAACTGCTGAAGCAATAGACACATTTTGCATTTCTTTCCATGGATCTATAATTTTAACTTGTGATACGCCTGAGTTTTTTCCCAAGGTCAAAGCTGACTTTTGATGGGAACAACTCAGGCTGTGTCTTGTGAAGTTTATGAGATTGATGTTAGGGGTGTGCTGCCAGCTCTGAGGAAATGCTCGGCTGAGCTTTCTGTATCTTGTCTCTGAAGCACATAAGGTCTACATAGATCTAGAAGCGTGCTGTAGTCGTGCCTATTTCAGAAAGCGGCAAACAGCACGAGCTGCAAATTTACGTTGGCAGAAGAAGCCTGGCTCTTAAGCTAAAGCTGTCAGAAACTGACACAGTGTTGGTTGGATGCTCGATTTACCTGTCCTGCTAAGAATTAAAAAGACAAAGCTTCAGAGAGCCTTTCTAAATACAAGGGTAAATAGTATTTTTGGAAATACACAGAAATCCTCTGTATCGGAGGCCATCCCAGCTTCCATCCTAGTAATTTTGCTATCATACATGTGTTTTGTATGGTCAGTAATTATATACTTATTAGAGTGATGGATGCTGTCAGTATAGCTGTTTGCACTGTGGGCATCAAAAAGCACAAATATTTCAGTTCTGAATTCCATCTTTTATTCTAATTACTTGACTAAACTATTTTTGAGACACTGCGTAAGTTATGAGTCAAATTCAGTTGCTAAACCATCTAATCATCTCCTACTGGTTGTTTTCACTCATGTATCCCAGTACTGAGTTGCTTGCAAAAGCAGAAGCGTGTGCTTTCAAGACAATAAAAGGTATTGAACCTATCACTTCTCCTGATAGTCCATTCCTGTGTTAGTTACACTGTGTGCTTAGAAAAAGCTGTACTGGTTTACATTTTTGTAATAAAAAAATTTTTTTTTCCCCCTAAATGAACCTATGAATCTATTTTAAGGAGTTGCACATCCATTGTTGCTCAGAGAGAGACCTTAGCAGTGGGTAAACAAGAAACCTTGACATTTTAAAGGAAGATTCCAACCCTTAGCTTGCCTTGTGGCTCTGTGCTGTGGATCTGGAAGGCAGATCATGTCTCTTGTGCTGGTAGGTAAAAGACTGAAATTTAGATAGCCCCTGTGAATTTTCTAGGGAAATCATTGTAACTGTGCTGTGGAAAAAAAAATATATGGACATTATTTCCATTGCATTGATACTATGGTACCGTGAAGAATTAACACCTACTAAAGAGGCAGATTGGTCACAGGCTACCTGGCATTTCACCTTGGTAGCTCTGTGTAGCACTGGAGCAGTGGGGAGGGAGCACTTTGGGTGGGCAGTAGGAGCTGCACATCCACAAAGCCGTTGTACTGACCCATAAACAAATCACCCCATGTGTTCCTCTCCTTCATGTCTCTAGGCTGCTTCCAACATGGCCCTTGAATCTCACTGTCAGTGTTAAAATCTCTTTTTATCAATTTATTTCATACACTTCTTTGTAAGCATCCTGAAATGGTAGGGCTTATAAAAAGCAATAATGCAATAAATTATTGGAAAACTTTTAAATACAAATAATGTAATTATTACAACAATTGCTTTTATATTAATATTCCCTGTATTTTTTTCTGACTGCAGTTTATATAGTTTGTAAACTATTGGGAAGAGAAGTTGTCTCTGGCTTTGTGTCGTAGGTAAACAACTGTACTATTTTAAATCCCAAACTAAAAGATAACATCTTATCTTTAGGAAAATTTTGCCATATTTTGCAGGAGCCCCTTCCTTTTTTGGTACGATGTACCACATTTATGTTCTCTGTCAGGGTCTATTTTTGGTAGAATTTCATTATGGTATGTTGGTGTTCATATTTTTGTAAATATTTGTAGTTTTCTAATAGTATTTTTTGTCTGCAGAGCTCTCACAAGAGAAGGGGATTTGCTTGTGCATGCAGAACTGAGAAGAGATTTGTGACTTGTGTTGCATAGGATTAGTCAAGAGAAGAAGAGTCTGAAATGCAAAAATCTGAATTAAATATCCCTTCTATTAGGTCATTCTGACTTTACTTGTGTAGACTTAATAGATTTTGGGTTATTTTTGGCATTGGCATGAGTGGCTGACATTTGTCTGTAGATGTAAGAAAGAAAACTGAAAGGTTAATTTGTTTGCCATCTTTCCCTAAGTTTTGAAAATAATACCTGCTCCTTAGCTTGTCCAGCAGCTCAAGGAGGGAGGGAAGAGTTGGGCTTGACAAAGCCCACTGCAGCCCACTGAGAAAACCAACTGCAACAAAGCCAGTTTCCTGCTGCTAGCTCCATGCCCCTGCCAGCCTAAATATTCCTGCCCTTGATTTTTGTTTCCCTCTGGATCATATCCATGAGGAGATTTCATTTCAAAAAGAAACCAAGATTGCAAGTGATGTCACCCATCAGATAAAACTGCACATGTAAAATACTTAAAAAAAACCCCCAAAAAACGTCCCTAGAACCTAACCCTGGAATATGTTTTGGTTTGTTGGGTTTTTTTGTGTGTTTTGTTTTGTTGTTGTTTGTTTGTTGTTTTTTTTAACATGGGAGGAAAAGGCAGCATGTGCTGGCACCCAGGCTGTGAGAGTGCAGCCCCACCAAGGAATCTGTGCAGCCCACAGTGACGCCTGTGCCAGCAGCTGTCACTGTCACTCGCCAGTTCTTTAAAGCTCTTTAAAGGTGGCATAATGTGGCAAGGAGATAATGTGCAGCTTTTTCCTCTAGGGACTGGCTTAAGTTAATATTTCCCCAAAGGCCATTGTTACGGATAAGTGCAGCAAAGTGGAAAAGCTCTGGGTTTCTCTCTCCTCACCCATCTCCCTTTCCCAGCCTGGTAGGGAAGCTGGGGTTTGAGGCAACTTTCCAATTTTTCAATTTCTGCAGCTTTCATCAGTTACAATCACATGGATTCAATAGGTATTTTAGAAAAGATTTGTGATCCATTCCAGATCACACTGATTGCACATTGTCAGCTTTTGTATCTCCCAGTGACCTGAAAGCTGAGTTGTTGGGGTGAAGATTTCAGTTCTGAGGGCTGGTCCTGAGTCAAGCTTCTTTACTAAAAACGTTTGTCTAGATAAAGGGAACCTGCTCTAAGCCACACATGGCACTCCTCTTCAGAAGACATTGAGAAAACCAAGTCCATCTTAAATCTGACCAAAGTGCGCCGTGTTGATTGTGTCCTATTGCTCTCTGTTTTGAAGCATCAGATTCCTGTTCATTTCTTTGTCAGCAGGTTTTGATCATTTCATCATAGCAGAAGAGTGTCACTGCCGGTATAATTTAATTGTTGGGGGAAAAGCGTATGCATAATGAGAACTATTCCAAGGGGAGGTGGAGCAGACAGGCACGTTGGGGGTGCCTGCTGGGGACCAGCACAGGGTGGTCATGAAGAACTGTTGCTGAACACACTCCTTCCAGCTTTTTTGTTGTTAGAAGCCTTTTGATGACATTTGGCCTTTGTTCCAGAGGTGTCTCACAGTGGGTTGTGCCTGCACCCGTTGTGCAATGGGCCACTGCAGTCTCAGTGAGGAGCGGCTGTTTGCCCCACCATCAAGTCAGATGAGCCTGCTGTACAGGAAAATGCAGACAGGCGTTTCTTTGCAGGAATTCCTCCATGACATACAACATTATTCTTTAACTGGGTTTACAAGCACAAAAACATGTTTCAGAAGCTGTATTTTTAAAAGTGCACTCCACAATTTTGATTTTACATTGCAGTTTAAGCAGTTCATGAGGGTTATTTGCAGAGCTGCTGACATGACCCTGCTGTTGAAGCGTCAGCCGGCCCTGCGGTGCCTGTAGGAAAGGCCTGTCATAATGCAATGCCTAACCCAGATCAACAAGGTGAGGACTGGCAAACTAAATGTGTCTTACTCGTGCTCAGAGTCTCAAGAAACCCGAAGTGCTAATGCAAGGGATGCTGACTTATCAAAGGGCTGCAGCTACATGCAAGAGGATTATTTTTACTAATACATGCTTAGAGTTTGTCAGGCTTATAGGGCTCTGCAGCATCTCTTGTGAATGCACAGAAAGAGTAGTAGACTTCATATTGCTCCTTCAGTTTGAAATGTGCAGCATGCATCTTTACAGCTTGGAATTCCTCATTTGTACTGCTCATCATAATGTTTTAAAAATTATTCTAAAATTGATTCCTCAAAAGTTTTTGAGATAAATAATCTTCAGGTTCAAGACTAGCTGTACTGTCACATATAATCCCATTGAAGCATAAGGAACTATGTATTTATATAAGAAATAAAACTTCATTCCATAGTTATTAAAATCTGCTCTTACTTTAAAATTAAAGTTTTGAATAAAATTTTTTGAAGAAGTTTGGTTCAAATAAGAATATTTAGATTTCAGATTTTAATACTGTTACTCAGAGACCCGTTGGAAATATAGCTTTGGTCAGCTTTCTTATGCAGACACAGAAATTAAGCTGTTATTCCTTAAAGTTGTTATTTCCAGAGCCCCTTCATTTATGAATTATTGTGCTGCAGACTGTTAATGGAATATATTATACTGAAAGTTTTATCTGCATCTTCCCTTTGTAATTTAATGCAAATAAATTGTAGATAAAATATCCTAGGATGTTAAATGTTTATTTGTGATAATATTTCTGTTTATTCAGCTTGAGGAAGCTGGAGGTGAAGTTAAGAGTAAATACGCTTAAAAGGAAGCAAGAAAACAGGTTTTAATTATGATTTAAAATAAAATAAGCAAATAAGTCGAAAATAAAATGATTGAAGATTGCTGTAGGTTGCTGCAGTGGTACATTAACATACTAAACTATTTAGAGTGTGACACATTTTCCACATCAGAATTAAACAAATAGCAGCTTAATACATTAAGTCATTTCAGTGACATCTGCTCTGTCAGTTGCCTAAGGGCTGGAAAATGAGGTATTGTAGGAAAAGATACACAGATGGATCCAGCAGCTTGGGATTTGGTCCAAGTGATGGGGGGCTTGGGGCCAGTTCTGGATCCCTCGGTACCAGCCATGTTGGTGAGATGCTTTTGGCCCCTGCCTTGGTTTGGTACAAGATGCTCAGCTGTGGGCATTGTCACTACTGTCCTGTTTCCCCCACCACAGCCAAAAATCAGTGAGTGGAACACAGAGGCCATTTTTGCCATTTCCAAGAGGAATATCATTTGCTGTGGAAGTAATTTTTATTTGTTCTTTTTTTCCGGAATCTTTTTTCCTTTCCTTGGCTGTTGAGTGGAAACTGCCCTGCCAGCTCTTCCCAACATCCTGGGAAGGTTACTTCAGACCAAAACTCATGTGATTGGGGTTCTTTCTCCAAAGCAAGCTATTAAAGTGTATCTCTGGGACTTAAAATAAATAAATAAATACGTATATTTTGTGTTTTTAAAAAAATACTATAGTATTATCAATTTACTAGAGAGTATATAAGCAGAAACCAAAACCTTATGCATATCTCTGAGATCTATAAATTAGGCCATATACATGCACAAGAACATTAAGGGAAAAATCACAAGCAGTGGCCTCCATAATCATACCTTGGAACAGAAATTGGAGCCTCCTTTTTACCATTTGCACTTTGTTTATGTTGTTCATACTGGAAAGGGATGAGAAGACTATCTAGAATGTTAAAAACTTTTAACCTTTTTCTGCAACTATGACAACTAGAACCAAATTAATCTAATAAAAAACTGAAGAACAGATTGCTGCAGTCACATATCTCTGAGGGATGGTAGTTAATTTAAAATAACAAGTATTTCAAGGCTGTGATAGAACTTTGAGGCTTAACAATACTTCTTACATTGCAGTCAAAATTCCCAGAGCTCCTATATGGAAGAGTCAGCCAAAATTCACAGTGCAGCCAGATTAGCAGTGTTAATCACATTGCCTGTTCTTTACATTGCAGTGTTCTTTACGTTGTTGTTCTTTACAACGTGGGCAGTGTGTAGAGGCTGGAAACTGGATACCTGTGCAGTAATGCCTGTGGTCCTGAGGATATATTGTTAGGTGGGATTGGTATTTATTGTCTCAACAAAATCTCTACTTGGAAGGCCAATTGCAATGTCAAATGTGTAACTTTGTAAGCTGCCTTGGTTTCTTTGTATGTTTGGTCTGTTCATAGATTTAAAAACTGTTTGGCTGCTCTATTTCTGCTGTGAATTTTTGGTGGTGGGATCACCAATGTCACTGTGTATCTAAAATTTGGTTTGTAGGGTCAGTCCTCCAGTTAGGCTAGTGCAAATCTACATATTTGTTGTGACCGATAACACTGTGGGACAATAAATTAATTATGACTTTTATATCTAAAAGAAAGTAATTTTTTTAGCCATTTAAACATGAATATAATATCAGTTTCTATTGTTTTAGAATCCAGTGGTCTAAAGCTACATGTTCAGATGAGAAATGTTGACACCCCGCCTCAGGGCATTCCAGGTTCCTTTATGGCAGATCCAGATAGAAGAGTTTTGCTTGTTACTTATGATACATGATACTATGATGGAAGATGGCTGTGTAAAAAAACCTGGATGGGCAAGATGCTGTGAGTTAAAGGTGTTCAGCAGCACTGAACACTGGGTCAGCTTCAAAATATGAGTTTGGAAGGCTAATTTAATCACCCTGCCTTAAGTTTGTGTCCTCACTCACCTGTGGTGGTGTTCATGTTAGAGAGGGATGTTTAGAGAGCTCTGCCTTGCTGTCATGCCAAGGTCCTGGCACTGGGAGGAAGTGGAGCGGGGCTGTGGACAGGTTACCTGGATGGGCAGAGGCTGGATGTACAAGGAGGGTCTGCAGGAACCAGGCTCCTCTGGGGGGCTGAGGGAGAGCATCAGTGTCCTCGTGTCCCACTGCTGGGCTGGAGAGGGGGGACCCAGGCTCTGCTCAGAGGTGCGTGGCAAAAGGACGGGAGTCAACCCCTGGCAGCTTGCAACATGGCAAGTTCTGATTAGGTACAAGAGGAAACAAAATTCCCAAGAAGATTGTAAAGCACTGGAGCAGGGAAAGTGGCAGCCTTACATCCTTGGAGGTTTGGGATTTGGACGGGATGAGGCCCTGGGCAACCTGATCTAGTGAGATCTGTGCTGAGGAGGAGGCTGGACTAAATGACCTCCAGAGGTGCCTTCCAACCTAAATTATTCTGGTTCTAAATATAGTGTGTGGGAGTGCTAAACTTGACTTTGGCATGATTAAAATTACATTTAAAGCTAAAGCAGGACAGCAAGACAATGCTTCTGAAACTCTTGTGCAGCACTTCCAAAAAACACAGGCTCACATATGTTTCTAGTGGAAGCTCAGTTATTCTGAAGTACAGTGTTATACCAGAGTTACATGGAGATTTTAAAACCATTGCTATGCCTCAGAGTGTGTGTGGTGCTTACATGTGCTTTGTAAGAGGTCAGATTTATTTCTACAGGTCACAAACTGAACAGCTGAATGGATTCAAGGCTCCTAACTCACATTCTGTGACAGATAATTAAAAGATCTAATCTCTTGTACAGCTGACCTGAGAATAAATTTCTAATGGTCTGTGGATTTGCTCCACAGCAGAGTATACAGCTTCTCATTATAATTTAATATATTGTTAGTACAGCTAGACAAATTTTGAGATAGTGTCTTGATTTAAAGTTGAATCTTGGGACCATTATTTCCTTTTTGAGAGAATGTAAAATATATAAGAAATTCCTAGATAGGAGAAGTATAATCTCAGTAGTACAGAACTGTCTGTAAAATGATAGCAAAACATACTGAGGAGAAGGAGCTTTTTTTTAAAGAGAGAAATTTCAAGTTTAAAATAGCAAACTTTATTTTATTACATTTTCTAATTATGTCCATACCTAATCATAAAACTAATAAATGGATTGATGTGTGCCAAAGTTGAAGTTTAGCATATAAGTATTAAGGCTTTTGAGTAGGTCTGAGTTTGTTTGAAAGGTTTTAGATTAGTGCTTTAAATAAAATTAATTAAATCTTACTGTGTGAGTAGAATAATAAACTTTAAAATGATTGTTATAATTCTACCTTTGTACAAATCTAATCTCACTGGCTGAAAAGAGAACATTCCAAATGAATGGAAAACTCCATCTCAGTAGGTTTTGGAGTGATGAGTTTATTTTCTGTCTTTTTCCACTTTCTGGTAATTATTAACAGACCAAATATGGAAGTGGGAAATCTGTCAGTCTGCTGGAGCATCTTTGGGGCGTACTTTAGAGTTGGACACTTAGGCTGCCTATCTGGAGGACAAAGAGATGACTTCCAGCAATTTTCCTTTACCCTTACCTGATGCTAAGTGGAACTCACAGCTGAAATTAACCTAATCCATTTGTAAATAAGTGTTGATTACACCTATATGGATATAACCACCCTAGCAGACTGTCAGTAATGGCGCTGAAGGCAGGAATTAGGTGGCAGATTTGAGCTACAATTGGAAAGAAAGTTAAACAGAGGTTTAAAAGAAGCAAATTGTGAAGTGCAGCAGAAAATATTCTTGAACTAGAAATGCAGGGATTCTTCTGCTTTCTCAAAAGCCATACTCAATGGCCTTTTGTTAGTGGTGTATTTCTAAATCAAGATCATATTTTTGCTGTGTGTATAGAAAACTTCCATGACACTTTCTTGAGAAAAGAGTATTTATCAAAAAATCCTATATTTTTAGATGACAATTGTAGAATGACACAGTACTACTCATTTTGTTCTCAAATGGTTATCTAGTCTTTGGGCCACTTTTTTATTATTTTGGTTAATAGGAAGAATTGACAGCAGGTATTCCTTGCAAAATTACATTATCTCAAGAAAATAATATGAATAAAGGCCTATTTTGTGTGAATAGCAGGGCCTAAGATCAAGCAGAGATCTCTGGCTATTTCTCAGCTCTAGAGAACCTGTTGTTGTTCTCCTACTTTTGAAAATAGTAGTTGGTAGGGTTTGCATTTCCCCTGGTCTTTTTTTTTTCATCAGCACCACATCTGTGTTGGCCAGGAGTTCCCAGGTATTATGCAGGGGTTTTCTATTGTTTTACAAATCTTCCCCTAAAAGAGGCAGCTTTGTTCTTTTTTCTTTTTCTTCTTCCTTTCTTCCTTTGTTCTTCACTTAGTCTGTAATGTTTTGATATGAGTCTACATTAAAGATATGTTTGGCACATGTATTTAATATTTGGTTATATCCTGAACTTGCATAATCAGCATCTGGAAGTAAGAGTTTGTAACATTTTGAAAATAAGCAGAACGAGAATTTCTTTTTCCAGTGCCTAATTTTAAAGCTAGCGATTAAAGATGTTTGATTTTTATTATGCAATACCACACATTGTTATTTTTTGCCCAAGAGAAATGCTTAAACCATTAAATATTATATCTTTGCTTTGAATAAAATGTATTTGCTCATTGTTTCATATACAGTGTTCTCACTGAGTGATTTTGTTTGGAAATTATCAACTCTTTGATAAAATTTGCATTGCTATTGGCAGTAGCATTTCAGAAAACTAGCAAACAATGGAAGGCTGAAGTGTTACCTGATCTCTCTATTTGTGTAAAGCTCATGTTTACATAGAGGGAAGAACTGAAAACTTGTTGCTTTGAAGATTACAGCTGCCATTGGAAAAGATGCCATGTCAGTCGTGCTCATGGTGCTGTAGAAATATGAAGGTGCGTAAAAGCATTGTTGGCATCAACTCAGCAGTGCAATGCAAGGCATGAAAACCTGTCTGCCCTGGGCTCTAGCAGGGTGTCAGACAGGGAACCTGTGACTTCATGGGGGTCATCAAGCTTCTATGGCTTGGAGCATAAGTGGAAGTCGTTGTTCCGTACCAGACTGAAATTCACACCAGAGTTTTCAACTCAGTGTTGGAAGGGGAACTAAAATTGAGATAGCAGAATTTCTAATGCCTAGTGATACAGCAAATTTTACTAATAGAGTCACTTGAGGAGTTGGGGCTGATTTGTGATTGACAGTATGAAAAATGTTGTCAGAATGACTGAGTCTGGAAGCTAAGTCAAATTAGGGACTTCTGCAAATCATGGTGGCTAATCCAGAGTTTTCTGCTTTTGGCACCTATGGTCTCATTGGTTGGGTGAGTTAGTTGGTGGTCAGTAGAGAGAAGCATTTCCACAAGATGTCACATTTTCCACAGTCCCAGTGACAGCTGTCGCTAAAATTATTACATAGGTAAGGATTGGTTGCTTTAAGGAATTGTTCCTAGTTCTCTGCTTATTTAACGTTAGCCCTTATTGTGTCTTTTTCCAAGGTCTTATGTAAGAAACTGTATTGCTGAGATAATTCAATTGCATGATATAATTTTTTCATACCCTGAGGAACCCATCAGTCTTTTCATGGAGTTGCGTATCGTGCTTTGAATATGAAATTAATACTCACTGCTTCCAGCTTGATCAGTGTAACTTTATTAGACTATGTTTTTCTTATGTGCCTCGCTCACATCTGTATTTTAAGGGAGCACCTTGAAAAGCAAAATAACTTTTTGAAATTCAGGCCTGTTTCTACAGAAACACCTTAAAATTAAGAAGTTTTAAAGTCCAGATAATGATAGTGCTTAGCAGGGCAGAAAAACAAGTCATACAGGACAGAATGTTGATTTCATTCATTACAAAGCAGAATTGTCCCTCTTTCATTCAGTGGGAGCATGGCTGCCACTCCAAATGATAGAGAAGTGGGATGTGATAGAAAGGGTATTTACCATGTGAGTCATCATTTGCTTTAAGAGCATTTGGACTGGGAGGAGATTTATCTTTGTTTATCTTCTGTTTTGGAAATAAACCCTGGAAATGTGCTGTGGTAACATGGATCACTTCTTTTTTCTGTGTGCTGCATTAAACTAAAGTTGGACTTCTCTTTAATTAAAAGTAATTCTTCTCTTTTTCTCTGGGAGTAGAGCAGTGCCAGACTGTGCTCTGATGCTCCTTTGGTACATGGTCAGCAGTGGGGAAGGGCAACCAGAGTTCCCATGTGTTACAGCCCAGGGAAACAGTAAGGGAGGCTCACTTCCTCCAGCAACGTGGTGGAAAGAATGTTTGAAGAAACTGTGTGCCCAGGAGAAGGGAGATGTCCAGGAGAAGGATTGAAGTTGGGAAAAGGAGTTGTTAAGGGCAGTCAGGGAGGAGCATTTGTGGGAAAATAGAGCTAAATTAGAAGTAAATGGACCTGGCTGCAAGTAGATTGGCTCTTGGGTATTGTCCTGCTCTGGATGAGCCCAGCACCTCATGGCCATAACTTGTCCTCTATTCTTAAACTCTGTGTGGGTTTGGTGGGGCTGTTATGTGCTCACTGGATTCTTTCTGGCTGTGTATGGACACATCCCTGTACCCTATGATCCCCCAGATTTGGCTATGCATAATTTGTCCTGCTTCTACATAAAGCCAGCTGCCTGAAGAGCAGTCATTGGCGTGAAGACCAAACCCATATGTGAGTGACCATCCGGTGTGGGGTAGTGGAAGGGAGCCTGGAGCACTTAAGGTGTGAGGACTGTGAGTGCAGACAGACTCAGAGCCAGCCAGTCAGCAAGAAGGGGATGTGCTAGAACGTGTTACGGCACGAGCTGGGTCCTTGAACATCTGTGTCCCTGATGGCCCAACAGCCCAAGTCTCGCTTTGGTGACATGTAGGTCAAGGGACAGCATCCTGCGTCATTGCCGTCTTAGTAGGTTGTTATTAAAGACTCAAACTGGTAGGATTATTGGCAATTGGAGCAGCTTGCAGCCCGATGAAACTCCTGTTTTCCTTGCCCTTGTGAGGAGGAGGAGTGACCTACATCTGCCCAGGGGGCTGTCAAGCTCCACATTGCAGTGACTTGCTAGGCTTTTCTCTGCTACAAACAGAGATAAAGGCTTTTCTTGAGACAGTGGGAAATAAAGGTTCTTGGTGCTCACCAGACCTTGGTTACAATTTTAGATTAATTGTGTGTTTTGTGTAGAACGTGAGAAATCAACCAGGTTGAGAGGCTGGATGGGGAATAGTGTGTTTCAGGATCTCCTGACCACACTACTGTTCGTTTGGCACAATAACGATACTTCATGTTTCAGCCCTGTTGAAATCAGGGGAGAGAGGTTAGTGTGGAATTTAGCACTGGATTTTCATCTGTCCTTCGCTGAATTGCATTTCTGTGCATTACCTGGGAAAAATGCTGAACAATATCTTTGTTTTTATAAACATGATTTTATCAGATGATGTTGCTGCTTCGCCTTCTGTCTGTAAAAGGTTAATATCTTCAGAACGAAATATTTATTTTGAACTGGAACTATTTGCATTCTGAATGAGGTGGTGGTTTGCAAATTAAGCACATCAAAACTTGGTCTAAAAGCATGTTGTATAGATACCTCAAAAATATTCCTTTTGGTAATAGAACTGTTAGTTGCAGAGCTGTGCAAGAAGTAGCACTGTAGCTGAAGGCTCTGGGGTCGCGTTTGTGTAAATGTAACATGTTTCTGCTATGAACCATGCGTGGAGAGATAATTGATTGCAGAAATTGTGTAGCCTGAATGTGAAAAGGGAGGCAACGTGCTGGTTTGTCTGATGGGGATGAAGCAGAATTAGATTTGTATGGGTGTAACTGAATCTAAGAAGAAATTCTTACACTGTGACAAATTAACCAAAGATAACTAATTTGCACTGTGTGAGGTAGTGTGACTTTAGCACCAGAACTTCAGTAACAGCAATATCTGTGTATATTTGAATTAACTCTATGATTGCAATGCAAGAGCTAATCCTTTTCTAATGCCAAATTAAGCAGATCAAATAAAAGGAGTTCAGTTTTATATTTCAAAGTAATTATTTTAGACATTTTTAATGCTGTAGACCACAACATAAAAAGGAAAGAGCCTTTGCAAAGGTCTTTAAGTTATTATTTGTAACCTTTTTAGAAACATATTTCATATAGTGTTAGTGGAAAGTTAGTAAATTATATTAATTCATGATTGGGGGTGATATATTGTGGCTTGGCTAGCAAAATGAACTATTTCTTTCTATACTATTTTACCTTGCTTTTGCTTTTTGGTGTTCATGTAACAAACAGGCATCATTATTATTATTCTGCTTGTACCAGGGAATGGAAAGACAAATGAGCCTTGGAAATTCCTTCTACACTGTTTTTCCCCAGTTGCAAACATTTGCTCATTTTCAAGCCAGGGAATGTGCTTGTCCCCCTCCCCCATTTGAGGATTCAAATGGAGCAGATCCCAGAGTGAGGAGCGATGCAGAGCAGGGGTGCGCCCAGCAGGTGCTACCGACCTGGGGACAGGAAATAGCACCTCAGTGCAGATTCTGGTATTGGGTCACGGCTCTCCAAAAAAAGAATGCCCTAAAGATGAGGGGAATGGCAGGAATGTGGTTTGGGTGACTGGCAGAGGTGCTGTCAGGCAGCCAGGGAGGTGCAGAACAGTAGTAGATATACAGTGATTTTTTTACAGTTGATTCTTAAGATTTTGGAGCTGCTTATGGTGGAACTGAGCAATAAAGAAGGTCCATTAATTTAGACACACTCCGAAGGAAAAAAAAAATCTGTTTGTTTCTTGGAATTAAAGTGAGCTCAGAGACATAATTGCATTTCAGGTGTTACTGATGGGAAATTGTAACCTTAGGCAAGCAGGGGAACGGCTGAACTTTCTGGTTGTGATAAGCCAACTGCTAAGATCAAAACTTGACAGAATTCAGAAATGAATGCTGATGAAAGTCTTGGACCCAGATCAGTAATGGTTTTTCTGGTGGACTTTACTGGGAGCAGGATTAAGTTTAACAGCATCACACTTCCAGTTATGACTTCTTTTTTACTTTCAAAACAGCACTCCATGTTGTTGACAAATTCCTTACTAATCATCAACCAAAATGAATGTATTTAAGTAGGATTTGGGTCTGACCTGCTGCTTTGCAGCTACATCTCTTCACAGAGAATGGGATTTGGAAAGCAGACAGAAAAAATGTTCTCTGGCATGGTCACTGTGGGCTGAAGGCAAGGATTAAAGCACTGGGAGTTGTGTGCGTGTGTGCAGGACACAGAGTGCTGCAGTAGAGGATGTGTCTGAAATCCCACTCCTTTCTTAGGGCAGATTTCTTCTTTGGGGCTTTTCACTTGGGATTTCCAGTCCAGATCTTAAATACAATTTTCAATGTCTCTCTCTCCTTTGCAAACCAGAGCAGATCCATCTGTACAAATGCCAGGGTGGGACTTGTAGCTGCTTGAGCCTCTGGGAAGGAGGAATTTGCACCCATGGTTCCCTATTGGATCTACTGGTGTAAAACTCACCACTTGTTCAGGTGGCCCCATTCTGAAGATGATAATGAGCTTTTTTTTGCACAGGGTGGTCTCTGCATGGCCATCTCTAAACTATCCTGGTCATACCATCACCATAGCTGGACTGAGCTGCAGAGTTTGTGGAAAGGCATCCCAGGCTTGTGGGATGAGTGTATCCAACAAATATGACAAGGATTCAGAAAGGTCTCTATGGTCACTGAGTTGTTGTTTCTTGGAAAACAAGAAAGGTAAGTATTCAAAAGGAAACTTCTCAGATCTGCTGAGTGACACTGAGTAATGCACTCAGTGCCCATACTCACAAAGGACACAGGCTACAAACAAGCACACACAGCTGTTCCCACTACATGTGGAAGCCAAAGGTGCTTTCCCACAGTCAGCTATGGTCAGCTGAAAAATGGTGAAAAATCAGCTTGCCCTGCCTTTGGATGTGTTGAGGAGGGGTGCTGGAGTTCAGGGCATGTAGAAAACTCTTTAAACTGCCCTGGGGGATCCAAGCCCCTGGCTGGGACCCCAGGAAAACATTGACTTTAGTCTGTAAGAAAAACTTCTGTAAGAAAAACTTCTAACACTTATAAATTAATTGAAAACAACAAAAATTTAAAATAAATAGTAGTTTAGTTTGCTACAGGGTGAAAATTTGTAATTTTGAGTTTTTAGTATAGAAGTAGATCAGAGCAAAATAGAGAATTTTTGGCAGTATCTCATGTTCTTCTTCTTTATCAGCTCCATTTTCTGCTGTGACAGTGGCACAGAGACATTGGTAGAATGGGTTTAATGTAGAAATTGCTTGTCTAGAATAGGTAGTAATTATATAGTACAAGACTGTAAATATAATACACTTTAAGAGTTAATTAGATTAAAAATCTTTAAAATTACCTTGGACCCTCTGTCTATGTTCCTGTAGCTGCATTTTCTTTAGCACGCTGAGACTGCTGTAAGATCTTGAGATAAGAAATAGAATAAACACCTTTAAAGACTGAGCCACAGGTTCCGTCTCATCTTTTATACCCTGATACAGGACTTTGAAAACAGAGCACCCCTAATTAGGGAGCTGACAGGGTAAAAATCCCATCATCTGGTGCCCAACTTTTAAGAACATAAAGGCTCGGTCTTTAAAGGTGTTTATTCTATTTGTTATCTCAAGGCCTTAGAGCAGTCTTAAAAGTTCTTGAGCTTTAAGTATGAGGGTTCTGGGAGATCTGATGTTGTAGTCTCCTTTTAAAAGATTGAACAATGATGCGAGTCCACTGTTTGTGATTCTTAGAACTGGCCTCATTTAGTTGATCTTTCTTAAAAGTTGTTGTAGATCTTGTAGATTGTTGATCTGGGGTCTGACTTGAATTTTCTGTGGTCTTATTGTTTATTTTGTGATTTTTTATCTTAAATATTTTTATGGTGCAATCGCCTGAATTTTTGAGGTGGAGATTTCTAGTCTTGTATTTTGAACTTCTGTGATCACGCTATTACGAGTTTTTTCTCACTCTTGTGTCTGTGCTGCGATGAGTAAATCATCCATATAAGGAATGATTCTTGCTTTTGGATGTTTTTTCTGCACTGGAGATAAGGCTCATGTCACAAACTATTGGTAGATAGTTGGAGAATTTTTTGAGATTGTGGAAGGATCACTTAATGGTATTTTTGCAAAGGTTCTTGTTTGTTGGTGCTTGGCACAGAAAATGTAAATTGAGGAATATCTTCTGGAGGAAGGGGAATGTTGAAAAAACAATCCTTGAGATCGATGATCACAAGTGGCTAATTTCTCGGAGTTATTGGGAGAGATGGAAGCTTAAACTGAAGTGGTCTCATTTCTTCAATGACCTCAATCATTTTCTTGAGGTCATGAAGTAACCTCTATGAACTAGAGGCTTTCTTGTGAATTACGAATACTGGACAGTTCTATGGACTATCTGTTGGTTTGATATGTCCTTTTTGTAATTGTTCTTTAATTAAATTTTTGAGTGCACTTAGTCTCTTTTGTTCTAGGGGCCACTGATCCACTTAGACAGGATTGTCTCTTTTCTAGGTCAGTTTTAGAGTGGTGAGTGCTGTATTGACCCCTATTAAAAAATCTACTTCTAGTTTCATGACCTATTGTGATGTCTCCTACTTATACTGTGATGGGTTTCTACGTAATGAAGGGATGAATGATTGCTGTCGTTTTTCTTGGTTTCGAAGTGATGATTGCGTTCTCACTTTGTAGACACAGGGAATTTCTTTCAACGCTTGAGAGAGAATTTAAGGGCGTGCTTAAGCTCTACTTCTTGGGCCAAAAGAGGTAAAAATAACTGTGACATGTACGCCTGTGTCTAACATACTTTTGATTGAGATTGCCTTTTCACTACAACTCAAGTCGCAGACAATGATGGGTTGATCTCGACTTACTTGTTTCAGTCATGTGGCATGAATTTCAAGGTGTTTGCTACAAGGAGAAAATTGCTGATTTAGCACTGGTATAACTTGTTCTGTTGTGTGAGATGGCAAAGCTGAGACTGCTGGAAGGCCTTGAAATAACAAACAGAATAAACACCGTTCAAGACCAAGCCACAAGTTCCATCTCATCTTTTTAACCCTAGTACAAGACTTTGAAAACAGAGCACCCCTAATTAAGGAGTTAACGGGGTAAAAATCCCATCAGAGGGGGTTCCAAGCCTTGCAGCTTTGGTCTTATGTGTATGGTATTTCAGGCACATGAGGTCTCTTAGACATAGACTCAGGCCTCTTAAATCTCAAAATGTCCCATTTTGGGGGGTGGGGTATATGCATTTTAAAATTTCTTTTTTGTAAGAAACCTTCAAAGTTAAATTTATTGTTTCTAATTAAAATATATGAGAAGTTGAATCTTTTTTTCTGAATAGCTCCCAACCCACATCATCCTTTGATAATTTTGTGTGATAGGTAGCTGATGATTGCAGAATTATGGCAGTGTCTGTGTAACTTTTCAGAAGAGTGCAATGCAATAAAGATCCTTTAAGTATGTCTAATTCTTTAGGTAATACTTCTGTTTACTCTTTATTTAAGCACTTGAAGTTTCCATTGATTAAAAATCCAGACAATTTAAATGGTAATCTTATATTTAAAACAATGATAAATTAAAATTTAGGAATCACTTTCTCTCTTTGTGTGCGTGTAGCATCAGCCCACACAGAAGAATACTCCCTTAAAAACCTTCTCCATGCATTCATCTAGTCCTAAAAGAAATACCCAAAAATTATCTTGGCGTCTTTGCAGTGCCTGTCATCTTTCTTGCACCACTCACAATCCCCTAGATTCCAAATTCACACTGTAGTTTAAATTCTCCTGTAATCAAAGTTATAAATGAGTTTTTCTAAGTCTTATGCCTACCACATGCAATTTTTGGCCACACCAACTGACATTTATTGCCTCGTTCTGCTTCTTTGATTTCCCTCCCATAAAGTGCTGGTCTTGGGTTCTAGTTTTTTCCTCGGTGGTTCTTGTTACACTACCTTTTCTCTTGCAGCCAGGATGTCTTCCCTTAATACAATACATCCCATTATCTGAGCTCGCCACTGGGTATACAGTTTCCCTCTTGCTTTCTAAAGTCCTTTCTTTGAAAAGTCCCGTGTAGTGCCTGATCTTTTAGAAACAAATACCTTTTGTTAATTGCTTGCCTTATCCTTATTAAATGACAGGTTTTCTCTGAGCTAAATTGTAGCCTATGACCTCTACTTAAGCAGACCTTTCCTTATCTGGTGTCTGCTCCGACTGGCAATCCCCATGAGTTTCGTAAGGTCAGCAGAGTCCCTGTGTGGCAGGTTCATTCCTGAGGGTGTGTGACCTGCAGGACCATCGCTGTGGCTCTCATTGTCTCTCTGCTACTAACCAGACCCTATCCCTTTATCCTCTGGCCTGGGTCAGTTTGAAGACTGCATTCTGGGTGTGCTCTCATCTCTTGATGGGGCAGTGCTTGGCTTTTCAGTTCTCTGAGCATTTTCTTGCTTTTTTTTAGGTATGATACTCCACCGTTTCCCATTATAAAATCTCTGCTAAAGGCCTTGTAGGGTTTATGTTTGATTTCTGTTCACTCTTTTGGGTGCACAGTTTTCTGAAGAATATTAGATGGTGCTTTCATTCTAGTTGGGGGAGCACAGGGGGCTAATGCCAGCTTTGGTTTGCATCTAGGTCTGCCATAGAGAGGTCCCTTTTGGAAAAAGGAGCTGGGAGTTGGAGTTCTGCTTTTATTCATCCAACTTGCTGGCCAGAAATCAAGGGCTGTCATCATGGATTTCAGGGCTGAAGGAAGCTCTTTATTCCCAGGAGATAGCAAGGAGCAGAACAGGACTCATGACCCAGTTACCTCTGGAGCAGACACAGCTGCCTGCTCTCTGTCAGAGCTCAGAGAGGATCCTCAGGCTGATTTTTCCTGCTTCATAAATATGCATGATTCACAGAATCCAGGGTGGTTGAGGTTGGAAGGGGCCTCTGGAGTTCATCTAGCCCAAGCTCCCTGCTGAATCAGGTTCTTCACTTCAGTGCCTTATGCAAGAGCCCACTGTCTCTGACCTGCTTGTACGTGTTTCCGTTAAAGATGACTGTGCACATGGCTCACTGCTGTGCAGTTGATGAGAAGTGTTATCTCATGCATGGACTTGAGGATGGAGGTGTTTGAGAGCCAGAAGTTTAAACTCAGGCTGTTTCTGAGCGGGACAGGTTTTGGTGGCATGCAACAGGTCACTGAGGGCAGAGTTGGGTGGTTTTGCAAGTCTATTCCCAGCAGAAATGGGATTCATGCAAGAGAGGTTGGCCAGAAAGTTGGAAGACATGAGTTTAATTTTAGAGGTGCCATTTACTGAATTCATTTGCCCTTTTCCTGCTCATTTTCACTTCTGCCATGGGTTTCTCCTTTTTCATTTCTATCATGAATGCTTGGGGACATGGACCATTCAGCAGTAGTTCGAACTTTGGACACAGCAGCTAAGAATACAGCAGTTCAATTAATAAATTGTGATAATTAGAAGGAAACGCCTATTAATTAATTTTATTTTTGTCCTAGTAATAAACTATTACCAACATCTGTATCTATATATATAGAGATATATTTAATTTTATTGTATTTTTCATATAATAGAGTATCCTGAGTTGGAAAGGACCCACAAGGATCCTCAAAGTTCCAAGTCTTAGCCCTGCACAGCACCATCCCCAGGAGTCACACCATGTGCCCCAGAGTGTTGTCCAAATACTTCTTGAGCTCTGTCAGGTTTGGTGCTGTGATCCCTTCCCTGGGAGCCTGTGCCAGTGCCCAAACACCCTCTGGGTGAAGAACCTTTCCCTAAAATCGAACCTTAATCTCCGTGACACAACTTCAGGCCATTCTCTTGGGTCCTGACGCTGGTCACCACAGAGAAGAGAGCTTCTCTTTGTTTGTGATGGTATTATCCCCAGTATAAAATCCAAATTATCACTAACCTGGATCAAAACTACAAAAAGCAAAAATAACATGAAGCAGCACTGCAACCAGTTTTTAGCAATTTAGAAGAAAATATGTATTTAATAAAAAAAAAATCTGTGAAATATGATGATTTCTTGCATTTTCCAGCATTTTCAAAGTAAAATTCATTAATTAGAGATTATTTATGAAAAATTAATATTTTAATCTGTATTGAGACTGGACTCTATAGTCCCCATTTGCTATCAAATAGACATATATACGATTGGGTAGAGACTTGAGTGACTTAAAGTCCAGGAACATAGTTTAATAAAATCATAAAGGCTCCTGTGTTGGAAGGGACCCACTGGGATTGTTGAGTCCAACTCCTGACTCCACACAGGGCAACCTAAAATTTAAACCAATATGCCAATCCCAAGCAACATAAGAGTTGCTGCAAGCTAACAGGTACGTAACTGTTGTATATTGCAAAGTCCTTGAACCTCAGATGGTGTTATAACTCTGATTTTTAAAAAAATTCTTTGTTAGAAAACATTTCCATAGTTTATAGTGAAGAACAAACTCTGTGTTCTTCTACATTTAATAAAATAATTGTTCCAAAACATTTTCAGAGACACACTGTGGAAAAAGCTCGAAATGGGCCTAGTAAAGTGCTGTGGAGAACAGGAATGGGGTTAGACTATGTACAATCACCTTCCTAGAGTCATAGAATCCTATTGGAATATCTCCAACTGGAAATCATCACATCTAACTCTGTTGCTTTGATTTTTTTAGCTTTCTCTTCTGTTTCACAGTTTCGTGTTTTGGGTTCTTTCTCACGCTCTCATCTGTAAACACAGCCAATGTTATTGTGTAGTTTCAAGGTAGTTTACATTCTTTGTCTTAGAGATATGGACAGCTGATGGACAGTTGTCTTGACCAACGGGATGGGGAGAGGTGTCAACCTTCTCCCCCAATCCCTAGCTTTTTGTAGATATACTATATGTAGAGTCAGACTTTCAAATAAAGTGAAGTTGTAGTTCATGCCTTCTGATCAAAGTGTGAGTGTGTGTTTGTGTGTGTGATGAACTGCGTCATCACTCCTTGTTCATTGCAGGAACTACCGAAAACTAACCTATAACCAGTCCAGTTACTACTGACATTCACTTTAGCATACACTGGGGAAGAGGNTTCATATAATAGAGTATCCTGAGTTGGAAAGGACCCACAAGGATCCTCAAAGTTCCAAGTCTTAGCCCTGCACAGCACCATCCCCAGGAGTCACACCATGTGCCCCAGAGTGTTGTCCAAATACTTCTTGAGCTCTGTCAGGTTTGGTGCTGTGATCCCTTCCCTGGGAGCCTGTGCCAGTGCCCAAACACCCTCTGGGTGAAGAACCTTTCCCTAAAATCGAACCTTAATCTCCGTGACACAACTTCAGGCCATTCTCTTGGGTCCTGACGCTGGTCACCACAGAGAAGAGAGCTTCTCTTTGTTTGTGATGGTATTATCCCCAGTATAAAATCCAAATTATCACTAACCTGGATCAAAACTACAAAAAGCAAAAATAACATGAAGCAGCACTGCAACCAGTTTTTAGCAATTTAGAAGAAAATATGTATTTAATAAAAAAAAAATCTGTGAAATATGATGATTTCTTGCATTTTCCAGCATTTTCAAAGTAAAATTCATTAATTAGAGATTATTTATGAAAAATTAATATTTTAATCTGTATTGAGACTGGACTCTATAGTCCCCATTTGCTATCAAATAGACATATATACGATTGGGTAGAGACTTGAGTGACTTAAAGTCCAGGAACATAGTTTAATAAAATCATAAAGGCTCCTGTGTTGGAAGGGACCCACTGGGATTGTTGAGTCCAACTCCTGACTCCACACAGGGCAACCTAAAATTTAAACCAATATGCCAATCCCAAGCAACATAAGAGTTGCTGCAAGCTAACAGGTACGTAACTGTTGTATATTGCAAAGTCCTTGAACCTCAGATGGTGTTATAACTCTGATTTTTAAAAAAATTCTTTGTTAGAAAACATTTCCATAGTTTATAGTGAAGAACAAACTCTGTGTTCTTCTACATTTAATAAAATAATTGTTCCAAAACATTTTCAGAGACACACTGTGGAAAAAGCTCGAAATGGGCCTAGTAAAGTGCTGTGGAGAACAGGAATGGGGTTAGACTATGTACAATCACCTTCCTAGAGTCATAGAATCCTATTGGAATATCTCCAACTGGAAATCATCACATCTAACTCTGTTGCTTTGATTTTTTTAGCTTTCTCTTCTGTTTCACAGTTTCGTGTTTTGGGTTCTTTCTCACGCTCTCATCTGTAAACACAGCCAATGTTATTGTGTAGTTTCAAGGTAGTTTACATTCTTTGTCTTAGAGATATGGACAGCTGATGGACAGTTGTCTTGACCAACGGGATGGGGAGAGGTGTCAACCTTCTCCCCCAATCCCTAGCTTTTTGTAGATATACTATATGTAGAGTCAGACTTTCAAATAAAGTGAAGTTGTAGTTCATGCCTTCTGATCAAAGTGTGAGTGTGTGTTTGTGTGTGTGATGAACTGCGTCATCACTCCTTGTTCANGGGCTGCGGGTCCGCTCCCTCGGGCTGCGGCTCCGCTCCCTCGGCTGCGGCTCTGCTCCCTCGGCTGCGGGTCCGCTCCNTGTGTGATGAACTGCGTCATCACTCCTTGTTCATTGCAGGAACTACCGAAAACTAACCTATAACCAGTCCAGTTACTACTGACATTCACTTTAGCATACACTGGGGAAGAGGGCAGTTAGTACAGAAAAAAAGCATGAGTTAATTAGGAATGGGTCTGAAATCTTTTTAAAATGTCCTTTATAACTCATGGTACCACAGGTTATGAAGATTTTGCAGCCAACTAATCCAGTTCAGAGTGGCCTAAATCCATTGCTGTCTGGTTGCTGTTTGCAAAGATGTTGGTGACGGCATCGACCTGGGTAACTTGGAAAAAGCGAACCTGAAACAGAGGATGGGCAAGAGCACTGCTGTGGCTGCCAGGATTTCACTTGAGATTTTAAGAGGAGCCAAGTGTCCTGTTCTTTTCTGTAGCAGAGGCAGTGTGCTGCTATTACTGTCGAAACAGTGGAGTTACAGGTGTTTTGTCTGTGTTGATTTGAGAAATCAGGTTAAAGCTACATGGTTTTCTGGATCGTTTGCAGGAGTAGGTCTCTGATCCTCTCGCCACTGCTGTCCCTTGTCCCGCTCCCCCGAGCCAGCCCATCGTGCTGATGAAGGGCAGTGGCCTCGTGCTCTGTGCCTGTGAAGCCCATGAGTGGTGATGGAGTTTCTCAGAAACACCAGGAAAACCCTCTGAGCTCCTCGTGTGTGATTTCTCCTTTGCTGTAGCCAAGTGGTGAGACTGCAGGGGAAGCTCAGGGATCACATCACAAATTGTAAATACAAATCAGTGCACTGTATGACTGCATTACAGTCATACAACGTTAAAATGCAAGTTACCAAGCATTTAGCCTTGGAAGCCTGGCAAGCAGAGGGAAAGGCTGTGTTAGAGTGAAAGCCCTTTCACTTTTCCTGCCTATTAATTTACGTGCCTTCGGAGTGTTGCCATTTAGCAAAGTGCCCTTTGTGTTTCTGCCAAGATGAAGTAGCCGCTGGGAAAAACTTAAGTAGGCCAAATCCTGCAGATATCTGGGGAGCTCAGCCGGGGTGGCTGATGGTGATCCAAAAGAGTGTGAGGATGGATTTGGCTTCACACAGGCAGCACAACAATATTGAACAAAATAAAAAGCTGACATAAGAGTTTCATGTCAAAAGGCAGATGCTGCAAGATAATGCATATAGAGGATTTTTTTAAAATTGAGTAGTTCATAGTTTTGATTCTGTGTAGAACCTGGGATCTTCAGATCTGTGCTCTGGGTCTCAGGCCATGTCAGCTGAGAGCTATTTAAAGGTATGGACCGTGTCTGGCATGGCCCAGGGCAGTGGTGTACTCAACATATAGATTTCTAAAGTCAGAGTCCTTATAGAAATGCTTGTTCTGTTCCCATGAAGTGCTTTAAATAGCTCAACACATCACTGTTATTCCAGTGATACACATTCCAACTCCATATGAGCAATCAGGGGAGAGATTTTTGGCTGCCAGGTGTCGCACAGTGAGAGCATCTTACTGCTTACATCATCTCCTTCTACCATCAGTGCTGTGCCCTCCTGCGCCAGGGGGAAAGGACCACTGTGTTTGGGGGATGTCTAAAGGGGTTTCCCTGCTACCTCAGCCTGTGTTTCTAATTCATCACAAAGACTTTGCAGGTGTTAGTTCTTTTAGCCTTTCTCCCCAGGTGCCCAGCGCCGCCCTGAAGGGGCTGTGGCGCCACCTGATGCGAAGACACCCCTTGCTGGCACGTCCCGCACCCGGTAGCCCCGGGCCCCTGCCGGCGGTGCCACCCCCATGGACGTGACAGCATTTCGGCTTCCGTGGGGCGCTGTTTTCGCTCGGCGGTGACGGCGGGGCTGGCGCTGCAGGAGCCGGCAGCGCTCCTGCGGGAGGGAATCTCCCCTCCGGCAGGGAGTTAATGCAGGAATGCCCGAGGATACAGGTACGGCGTGATGACTCCACTTCTTGGTCAGCCTAGACCTGAAATGACTCGTTTTTCATCTGGGGCTGTGGTAACTAAATCGCTGATGCTGCCGTGAGAATAACAACTCTGTGTTCTGTTACAGCCGAGAGTGGGGAAAGATGGTTGGACATTTATTGTAAATGATGCTTTGTGTTCTTTTAAATATATGAATGATGATTTGGAAATGATAATGATCCGTGTAGTTAGCTGACAGTTCAATTTGAAAACTTTCTTCATTTTTAAAATTGAAATTGGCTTCAGAGTTTATATTAATCTATAATGGGAAAAACCCCCACCTATTTCTTTATGCAGATATCTTGGAGTGTTGTTTCTATATCCTATCTCATTGCAATCTAGCTAAACCTGTACAAAAATAGCCTTTACAATGCTGCAGTAGCTGTTACTCAAACTCAGAAGACATTTTTATGAACTGCGTTTGAATTTGGTAAATATTTTATTATAATAATGAGGGCAGGAGGTTAGCTTGTGCTAGGTTTGTTTATGTGATGTGAGTTTAGCACAGAGCATATGGCGAGATTTGAAACTCTTGTGTGAATACTCGAGCTGTTCTGCACCTCTTGTGCATGGTTTATTCACATCCTGTGTAACACGTCTCTTTTGCCTCTGGTCCCTTAAACTCTGTAATTGGTGGTAAAAGCAGAGGTCACCTCAGTTGTGTTATGTGCCCTGTATCAGCTGTGGGTTTCTGTTTTGATGATGATGAGTAGGAGGTGCTGGAGAAGGCATGCCTTGGAAAGGCACTGTTGGAGTTGTTGCATATATGTAGTAGAAGCAGGTGTACATTCTAAAAAGGAACACAGTTCTTGAAGAATTTTACTTTGTATTTTTGAACAAGGTGGAAGAATTAAATTGCGACCTATTGACATGGAGATTTATTGAATTTGGTGAATGTTTTGTTATAATACAGGAACTAAAGAGAGACAAGTATCAGTGCTTTACTGTAGGAGCCACCGCAGAGGTCTTGGAAGGAGAAGTGAGCCTTTCTGGAGAGGTGCTTGGACCCTCTTGGTGCAGAAAAGCACTATTGGGAAAGGCAGTGAATTTGTGTGCTGGCCTGGGGACACTTCAGCCCTCTGAGCTGGAGGGCTCAAGGGACATATGGACACTGACAGCAGAACTTCTTGCCCTTTATCCTCCGATCTTCTGATTTCTTGTGAGACCGACAGAAGAACAGGGCATTATAGTGAGGAGGCACCATAAGGGAGAGAAGCACATTTGTTAAGTCATTTAACACAAGCCACTGATTGAGAAATAGGGTAAAGCAGGTTCCCACCACTTATTTAATATTCTGTTCCAGAGCATCTAACACATCCACTCCTTAGGCAGGGCTGGGGCCAGGGAATTGCTCTTCCCCACTGCCTAGCGGGATTGGCAGGAAGGATGGGAAGAGCTTGTGGAGGTCCTATTACACAATGACTTTTTCTCATCTTTTCTGTCGAAAGGACCAATGGGGTCTTAGGCTCCCTCTACGCTCCATAATGAATCATCAGTTCTTGGGAAAAAAACCCAGAAAAAAGCCCCTAGTTAAATTAAACGTACAGCTGACAACCATGTAGTTCTCTGATCACTGCGTGTGTTACTATATTATGTATTTCTGTGTTATCCTCACATTAGCACAGCTCCTCATCGCTGGATTTTAAACACAGATGCAAGACAGGGAGAGAGCAGGGGCCAGCTCTATTCAGTGGGAATTAATGCTTCACTGGGATATTTAGAGGCACTTTAATGCTTCTTTCCTTATTTTCATTTGGATGTTTTTAAAATCAGCCCTAAGTGTTTTGACTCAGTTGACACAAGAAGGTTTGTTAAAACAACGATTAAACTCCAATCTCTAATTCCAGCAGTACTTGTGTGTGTCTCCTTTAATCCTGCTCCAGGAAGATTGCAAATTTAATTCCCCTCTGGGATTCTGTGAACCTCACCCTCCCCAAATCATTTGATACAGCATGTCAGCAATCAATAATTCTGTCCTGTTTCTTAAATATTAAATAAATGGTATTTGGGTCTCATATTTGTTTTTTTTGATTTTCAGTAACCACCTCTAGCTATAGAGATGAAAGGTTTCAGTGTCAACACAAAGACAATTTGCTGGTAATTCCTTCATGCAGAATACTATCCCTTACCAGTGCTATGTGGTTTTGGTTCGGAGTTGGAATGTGGCTTTTGCCTTTGTTGAAAAAGCTGATTATTATGAACTAAACAGCTGATAATTATAGTTTTAAATATTGAGGACTAATATTTTTTCACCTCAAAAATATGTTTTCATCTCATGAAGCAAAAGGTTGTGGATTTATAGAGGAGCCTGTAGTGCTGATAGTATGTTTTCTGCTGATGGAGGGTGCAGGCCAATGAGACGGTATTTCTATGAGCCTATGAAATGAAAGGCCTGCGCTTGTTTACCCGACCTCCAGAACACAATAAAAAAAGCCCTCAAACAACGCTCAAAAAGGACAGGGAAGGTGCCTCCCACCCCCCAGGCCCTCTGTTTTTCCTCTCATTGTTGCCTTTAGGTTCTGGTTCTGCGCTATCCTTCCAGGAACCTTGGTGAGGAGTTGCCGCCTTCCCTGCATTGAGAAGAAATTGTGGAGATTACAAGTATTAGGAATGAAATTTCTTTTCGCACAACTCTTGTCTCTCCGCTCAAATTGCACCTTTCTTTAGATCACAGTACTCTTTATAATGTCGGTATCAAAGAAGGACAGGTTGGATGGGGCTTTGAGCAATGTATTGTAGAGGAAGGTATCCCTGCCAATGCAGGAAGGTTGGAACTAGGTGACCTTTAAAGTGCCTTCCAACCCAAATCATTCAAGGATTCTGAGATTATAATATCAAATTGTTTCGTTTAGCCCTTTATAATTTTGGGCTTCTTTAATCACCAAGAGCAGTAAATCTATTAAACTGATTTTTTAGAATGGAGATAAGTAATGTGGCACAGATAAGTTATGTGGCCTTAATTATGTCTGTATTGTAAACAAAGAAGGTGGAAGTCTTGATTATTAAACTTTTTAGCCGAGATTTGATTCCAAATTAAATGTGCATTCTTAAGCATGGTGCTTCTTAATTTTCAGTACTTGATTTCCAAGCTCAGAAATGGCTTGTGTAGGTTCCTGTGCAGAGTTGAAACAAAACACAACAAACTGGAAAAAGCATTAGGGCTGTGTCGAATTCTGCAGTTTCTGGACACATTTCTTCATCAGGTCTGTAATCTACCATGAAGATTTCTCATTTATCTGTTGGAGAGCCTGATAGCAAAGGGGTTTGTCAACTTCTGCATAGACCAATCCTAGACTGGATTTTTTGCCACGAGTTTGTTTTCCCTTGGCAGTTTGCTAGCAGCAGAGAGAAGGTGATGTTTTCTATCCCAGGCTCCTGAGCAGAGCATGACCAGAAACGTGTGAATCCTTTCCCTTCTGTCACCACCATCAGCTTGTCTTGTTCTGTTTCCAAAGCATTCCTGTCTCACCCAAATCTGTTCCTTATCTCTGGCACCCTTTCCCAGTCCCCACAGCTCTTAAATCCTGCTTAGTCTAGCAATAGTGAAGGTGCTGAGCTTAGTCAAAGAGGTGGGCTTTTTACCACAAGCTATTGATTTTGATGGATCCAGTGTACCTGTCACAGTGTTCTTCGAGGGAAGGCTACAGCCTTTGATCCAAATACTGCCACAAGCAAGGTTTATTTTCTGCTTCTTTTTAATGTTGAAAACTAATATATTGTATACTAACCTTTTTCCACCTTTATAAAAAGCTTAAACATTTTATCTAAAATTTTTGCTGAAGAAATGAGTTCGAGATCATCAAATGCGCGTAATGTTCGTGTAAATGGTTAAAGTTTGACAAAGCTTTCAGGCAAATGTTGTGATTCTTAGGGATGGTCCTGTGTACAGCCAAGAGTTGGACTTGATGGTTCCTGTCAGTCCCTTCCATCTGAGGATATTCTGTGAATTTGCAAAGGTTATAAATACCCTGAAAACATCACTTTACAGCAGCCACAAGATGTGTAATGCAGGTTTAATAATAAGCAATGCCACTGTCTCTCCTTCCCTGTGGTACATGCAGCAAGTGCACAATGAGAGTAAGCAGTATAGAAGTGAGTCTGAGGAGTTTGTCTTATTTGACCATTCTTCAGCAAACTGTTGCTGATTAATGTGCCCTACTTGGTCCAGAGCTAAGCAGAATTATCTGCTGTGTAGCCTGGTGGAGACAGGCTGAGTCTTGACATCAGAGATGTGTGAGCACTGGACAGTTGGCAAGAATATTGGCAGTAATGTCCCCAGCAGACAGTTCTTGCACAAAGAAGTCCTGTAGAAACTGCTTGTTCATCCCTTGCCAGTTTTTGTCCTTTGTCAAAAAGTGAGTGCAGTCAGATCCTTTTAGGGTTTAAGGATTCTTGAGGATACCTCTGCTGGAGCAGAATGTAGTCTGGGAGAAAGGCAAATCTAGAGAATGAGGTATTTAGTTGTATTTTGGTTTAGAAAAAGTAACTTAAAGTTAAGAAGGAAATTTCTACAAGTTAGGATATAATAGGAGCATTTAATTTTTAATGAACTCTTTTGTTAGTTATGATCCGATGAGTTTTCTCAGATCATTACATTACATCAGTAATTCATTATTTCACTTAATAAATATGTTGATTGTTTCTTCTTCATCTTTGGAGACTAAATTTGATACATAAAGGTAGAATGCTAAAAATTGCTGTGTAAACTTATCTCCTTAAATATGGTTTGAAATGTAAGTTAAAATGTGAAGTTCCCTAAATAGAATTAGTTTCTCAGAATTGTCAGCAGTTGAAATTTCAACCTAAACCATATTAAGTATCAATGTTTTAAACTATAAACTAATATATGATTAATTACATGATTTTGTTGTGCTAGATGGAAGAGTAAGTGTTTTAAACTTTCTTCAGAAGGACCTCTTTGTAATGCTCTCCAGGGCATTGTATTCCCATTGGGATTTTGTGTGAAATACTTAGTAGCTTAGTACTGAACTGAGGGAAAAGAAAAATAATTACTTCTTTCTCTGCAGTGTATATTTTAAATATTCTTTGTGTTACTTTAGGATTAAAAGAAAAAATCCAAACGAAATTTCAAATAACAATTTAAAAAAGGAAGAACCTAAATATTTTCCTTTTTAATTTCTTTTATAACTGAGTTGCTGAGGTTTTTTAATTCTGAACCTTGATTTAGAGACCCAAAGAGAAGGAAATACATAAAGTCCTGCCCTGTAGCTCTAGACACTGAGCAACAATTACATTGTGGAAAACTAATTTTTTTTGTTTTCTGCCACATTTTCAGTTTGTAACCATTACCAGAAATCGAAAAAAACCCAAACTTTGCAACAGTTTTCAATGTTCTGCTGCTTTGCATAAAGTCCAGCTTTGGACTCCCGGGGGCAAGAAAGCAAATAGAAACGCAGTGTTTTCTCTGGAAATGTGAGGCTGTTGTCGCTTTAGGGAAGGGGGATACGTTGGGTGGGTTGGGCTGCCCTCGGGTTCTCTGGCAGTGCTCCTGGGTTCCTGCTGGCCCTGCT
Source organism: Donacobius atricapilla (assembly GCA_013397315.1). Taxonomy (NCBI): domain Eukaryota; kingdom Metazoa; phylum Chordata; class Aves; order Passeriformes; family Mimidae; genus Donacobius; species Donacobius atricapilla. The sequence continues at coordinate 1,108,202 of WBMY01002815.1, read as the reverse complement.
CTGCACTGCAGCTGGAATTCCTGAGCCGGGTTCCTCTGGCCTGTGGCACACACCACAGCATGAGCTGGCAGCTTTCTGCACTGGCCAGGCGCGGATGCCTCTGGAGAGATGCTGTTCTGAAAGGCTGAAACATGGGAATAGTTGAGTGTGAGGAAAAGTCAATTGTTTAATTGTTCCAATCAGAATTTTATAGTTCAAATGTTTAGGTCCAAATGTTCTGGCTATGGTCAGCTCCTTTTAAGTCTTTCATGAGTTATATGCTACGATTTTGATGCTTCTTAGCATATCTGGAGAGAGCGAACCTTTATTGAAACTTGCAAACTTTTAGCAGCTACTCTAGTAACTAACTCGGGAAAATACTTTGTTTTGGTTTCTTACAGGGTTGATTCTTTTTTAGGGTGGGTTGTTTGTTTTGGGCAGGTTACAGTACAGAGAAATTCTTGTGTCAAAAGTAAAGTATTGCAAAGTTCAGAGTTTCCTCTGTTTTCATTTGAGGAATAAATCAGACCCTCCTGGTAGCCCAAATGATCTGTACTGCTTGCTCTATGTAAGTTTGGGCATCTGCCTTTCTGTAAACTTCCAGTTGCCTGTTGTACTTATTTTGTTTTTATTGGAGATGTCCTTAATTATAACCAGGCCTTCAGTAATTGCTCCAAAGTTCATAATGCCTTGAGCAGGAATTTCTTGACCATCACAGAACGTGTAATTTTAGCAAACAAGGCAAAATGCTAGTGGCTGGTGAATAAGGTGATGAGAAGCTCAAGCCCTTGTATCTTCTGGGTAGAAAAAAGACCGAAACCACTTTAGTTGCAGTAGAAAGTGCTGTTTTGGGTAAACCTTGCAGCAAGTCACCTGGAAGAGTATGTGGGAGGGGAAGCTTAGTATCTTACTGAAATGCTGACTCCTTCAACTCAGTGGATGTGGAAAGGCCTTTTTCGCTTAAGCCTATTGGCATATGAGAAGTTGCTAATGTTTAACTGGTTGGTTGGTTGGTTGGTGAGTTTATTTTGTAGCTAAAATTTGAACAAAATCACCTTGAACTAAGCAATCCAGCCTTTGAGTAAGCATGCCACGTTACAGAAGAAAATGTCATTAAATATGTCGTTTACTTAAATTGCTTTATATGCTTTCCTGTTATTAGTTCTTTACACAGGGAAAAAGCCAGATCTGTTGAGTTACGCTACAGCTCCTATATAATTAACTCTCTTGACTCCTGAGTACACTGTGATAAAAAATTGATGCAAGTGCCGCAGCAGGATTGCAAGAATAAGGTCATATCTCACCTGTTCCACATAACACATTGTCAATTTACGTTGTGTTATCAACAGCACAAAAAATGCAATTTCTAATTTACATCACAAGATGGCAGCAAATTTTTAATTCACTTAATTTTCTCTAACTTAGATTAACCTAACCTCTTGAAATTGTCGTTTCCTTACAAAATGACAGAAAACTTTGTGTAATGATCAGATGTGTGTGCTATTTACAAGGATGTCAGTGCTTCAGAAGTACTCAAAACATCTGCAGAACTTTATTTCTGCCTTAATATCAGTAAAAAAAGGCATTTACTATGAACATTAAAGATCAGTAGCTCACAGTTTTAGAGTTACCAAGTCCCATTATTTTGAATAAAAACTATAGCTTTTATCCATAGTTTTGATTTCTTGAAAATATGATAAAGCATTTTTTGAAATTCAGGCTTTCAAGACTCGATCATGTGGATTCTTTCCTCTGTAAAGAATTCTGATTTATGTTTGAAGTGTGTTCAGTCAAAAGCTTTCAAAGTTATGAAATAACAGGGTTGTCTTGCCTCAACTCCTTCTGGCAGATCTTTTCTCCTGTGCTGGCCAATCCCAGAAGTTAAAATTTTAATCTGATTGACCTGATTTGTCCTAGGTGTTAATTGTCATTGCTTGTAGATCTAACAGAAGATGCATCCATGGCCTTTAAAATGCTCTATTTTTTGTTTCCCCCTGCAGTTTCACAACCACAGGCTGTACATAGCCAGCTGGAGAAGCCATCAAGTACTGCAATTCTCTGCAATACCTGTGGAAAACCATGCAAAGGAGAAGTTTTGAGAGTTCAGAACAAATATTTCCATATTAAATGCTTTGTTTGCAAAGGTAAGTGTGACTGCTGCTTCTATGAGTAGGGCATTAGCAATGGTGTGTGACTTAATGGTTCTGGAAACTTCACAGGCATATTTTACAATCCAATCCATGCCTGAAAGGATTTACTGGCTCCTTCCTGTAAGATTATAAACATCCCAAGTCCCAAAATTTGAGTATGTTTTCAATGGATGTGAAGCTGTTTATATCCGTACTGGAGTTTACTATAGGGTTGGGATGTCAGGAAGAAGAGCAATGTGAGGGAACAATGCAGGGCTAGGGGAGAATTAACATTTGCAAAGAAACTCAGAGGTTGTCTCTCTTCCAGCTCTCTAATGCATGCCATGGGGTGGGCCATGGCTACATCTCTTCAGGTTCTCTTGTGTTGGACTGTGATCTTTAAATTCACCCTCTGTGCTTTGTCATTTTTGGGGGTAATCATGTGGTTTGCTCCAGGTTGGTGCCTGGTGGTCTAATATTGTCACATGAATAGCAGAAGGATGGTCACAGGAAAAGGGAATTATGTGATACAACAGCCCTTCTGTAGATATTTGCTTGAAAGTATCATTACATTTGAAAACTTATCTGGAAGCTGCAAAGATCTAAGGTGTTTTAAATGTACTAGTACATAAATGTTAACTGATGTTTACTGAACAACCTGCTTTCTCCATTACTAGCCAGTGCATAAATGACATTTATTAATCCTCATAGCTCAGTCTAGAAACATGAGCATGTCTCTGGTTCCAGATGTGTTACTGTAACTATTTCTACTCCTCTTTAGAGAAAATACTAGAAAGAAAACTGTCACCATCTGTTAGCTATACTGATATTTTTAAAAATAGCCCGAGATTAAGTACATACTTATTAATGACTGAGGCAATCTTTAATGAGTTAGGCGGACAGGACTAAATGTTCAGCTCAATAATTGTGTTCTTTGCAAAATTGCACAGCGAGCAAAATAAGCATACTGCATTTTCCTAAACAGCAAAAAATATTTTGGTCATCTATTCAGAAGAGATTAGTATTTAAAGCAGAACACAGCTGATGCCTTGAGAGGCTACCTAGATCAGAGGCTAGCTCATGTTGAAGGAATAAAGTAGGTATTTATTAAAAAGGCCTTCAAAGGATACACCTTGACCAGTACAAGCACCTGGCTGAGGCTACACCCAAGATGAACAATGGGTCATGAATTTTTTACACTTTTATCAGTTTTGGTCCGTTTACATATTGGGATTAATTGTCCATTTACAGCTTCAGGTTATGAACTTCCATCCCCCAGACTGCCCTCCTCAGTTCGCTGTTTATACCTTCTGGGCCGGAAGCTGCAATGGTGTCCTTGGTTCTCGGGCTGGAAAATGATTGTTCTGTCTAACTACACTGTGAAGAGAACTTGCTAACGCTTTATATGAAGTTCAGAGTTATATACTAATGCAGTACAGAATCTGGAAAACATGAAACCTAAGACTTAAGGCATCACAGCCCGTACATGCATCTTTTAAGTTCTTTAAAGCCAACTGTTCTTATGGCAAATTTCGCTATTAAATCAGTTTTTCAGACCTAACTCAGGAAAAGAGCAGCTGATCTGTTATTCAGGAGTCTTGTCTCCTACATGAAGCCTTGGTAACATTCTGGTATTTGCTCCATATTGTTATCTTGATGAAATCCAGGCCCCCTTTGTTTTTAACAGATTTGCTATGAGAAAAGACAGATCCTACAGAGGGCGTAAGACAGAATCATACACACAATTTCTGGTTTCATAGGCCATTGCCATTTAGATGATGCCAGGTCACCAGCAAATGCAGCATGTGGTAACCGAACCGATTCACTGATCCCAGATTTAGACAGTGCAGAGGGTTTTTTCCACCACCATGCAGAGGCTGATGATGAATGCACTGTAGAAGCTGCATTGCCCCTATCTGTCTGTAAGAGATAAGAAGGAGTTTGTTTGCTTCCGGCAGATCTTGGATAAAATAAGGAAAAAAAATCACAATGTTAACGAGGTAGCAGGGTAGCATCTGTCAGCCACCTGTCAGTCTCTCAGCTGGCACAGGAGAGTGTCAGAGAGGTGTGATTAAACTGCTGCTTGGTGTCAGGGCTCATGGACTCCTCCTTACTAATCATTTTTGCTAAGTTTGCAGACATGGTTGGTTTGAGGCTTTTCTCTCATTTTTTAAATGCCATGATTTCTTTTATCACCTTTCAAAGGTTCCCATCAATTTTCTGGAATTCTTCTGGTGTCTGTTTTTGTTTTGTTTCTGGGCTTTATTTGTTACTTAAGAAGCATAAGTTGCTTTGTAATACAGATTTGCCATATTATTACATGAGAAGAGCTTTGGAACAGAGCAGAGCACTGAATATACATTTTACTAGCTACATAAAAGGAGAAAAATCAGGTTAGACTAATGTCACTTAGATTTTTAAATTAATGGATGAAAGAATACAGTTCATGTGTTAGGATTTAGCAAAAAAATAGTACTTACTCAATTCTGAACAATCGATCTGCTTTCAGCCTGGGAGGAGAGTTTTGTGCCATGACCCCTGCTGTGCATGGGCAGGGTGATGATTCTGGGAATGTATTTATATTATTGTGGGAATTTATTTATCTTACTGTTGATTCCTCCCTGTGGTGCATTTATTTTTATGCTGTTCAGCAATGCAGTTTGTCCTGTCTCACCTCATCCAGCAAAGATGGCATGTAGGAAGAGGCTGCGTGTCCAGGACAGATAATCCCATGTGTGGGCTGCCTGCATTGCCCTGTTGAGATGCCTGCCTGCTTGGTTGACTGCCTCTGTATTAAATCGTCTTGCAGCCTGCATCGGAAAACATTTAATTTTTATAAAGCTGCAGGAAATTTTGGTCCCTCTCACAGAATTCAAGGCTGTACAGTGATGGAAAATGCAAACTGAGAAAGAGCCCGTGGATAAGAATGAGAAATGGCCATGGTGTGGTGTCTAGAGGTATTTGAGGTCTGCTTGAATGACCTCATCAGTGACAGATGATATTACACTGGAAGAAGTCACACCTTTTTGAATATGTGTGAAATTTGAAACTATTGCTTCGACAGTTTTGAATAAATTATGATTGAATGAATTGTTTCCTTTTTATTTTTTTTTTTTTAGAGTAGAAAGGTAGCTTTGTGTAGTGCCATACTGCTGTCTGATTATTCATAGAATGGTTTATGTTGGAAAGGACTTTAAAGATCACCTCATTCCAACAACCTCACCCTGAAGAAGGACACCTTGAACTAGACCTGATTGCTTAAAGCCCCATCCAACCTTGGACACTTCCAGGGGTGGGACAGCCACAACTTGTCTGGGCAACCATTCTTATGGGGACTGTGAGTTTCAGAGTGGTAGCAGCAAATATATATCTGCCTTTTTTATTAAAATGAAATTACATAACCAAGGAAGGTTAGTATAAAGTCACAAATTCCCATGCAGTTCTTCTTACATTCCCCAGATAACAATTCTAAACAATTCAAAGTTTTTAAAAGGTGAACAACTCTTTTATTATTCAAGACTAAGAGACACATCCAAATTAAAAAATTTAACAGCAGTACTGGGAGCATCTGCTAGTTTTGCTTAGTATCAAAGTTTAATAGGACCTAGGGAGGTAAATAGGCATTATAAATAAGGTTTATACTCATATCTATTTGCATGAGTTATTTCCTGTTTAGCTGCACGTCTAATCTGCCTATAAAATGCTGTAGGGAACATGTCATCTAACCTCACTTCAAATTTTTACTTAATTTTTAGTTTAAAATATATCCCATTTTCATCAGGTTTTATAAAAGTACTGTTATAATGAAGCAGATGTTTTTGGTATTGTATGGCAAGTTTCATTAGACTTCAAGGGCTTTGGTTCCCATGATTGCTAATTCTTTTTTTATTTCTTACCACTGTAATAAAAGCATGAAGGAAAATTACTAAAGCGATAAAATATTAATGACTTGGACTGTCAAATTAAAAAAAAAAAAGTGTTGAATATAAACTGTTCTGCGGGTGTCTGTCAGGTCAGGACTGCATTTAATGGGGTGGATGGTATAAGACAATTATTAACTTGGAGCTTGTTTGCAACACTGTGATTTAGTAGACCCACTAGAGACAGGTTAACATAGAATTGTAGATAGAAGAGATGTAGGTGCTGTAATTATATTATCTTGGGTAGTCTCTTAGATCTTTGATGAGGATAGAAATTATTCTGTTTTATTAGTATTTGACAAGTATTTGATTTTCTGTGTTTTGATAGTATCCTGATGTTTCCAGAGTGGCAGTGACAAATTTAAATGGGAGAATCCATACCACCTGGCTAATGGGTGTTCTTTGTACATACGTGAGATAAACTATAACTCACGTCTGTGTGCTTTCCTGGTTTGTCTTGATGAAAGGAAATAAACTTCCACTCTGAGGCATAGAGGTAAAAACATGACCTAAGTGCTGTGCCTGCTTCACTGTACCTCGTATGTATCTTGTTTTACCTCTAATCAAAATTCTTCTGATTGCTGTCTAGCTATGGGTGCTGCACATGCAGTCTTCCCTGCTGGCACAGCTAGCAGTTGCAAGTATACTTTTCCCCCCATTAATTTTTAAATTAACCTGCTAGAATTTATCACATCTTCAGCCTAACATAGGGTATGTGGTTCTGGGGATTAGTGTTTCTGTGACCCTGCAGTGTCCTGGGAATTGCAAAAAAGTCCTGGTCTGGATATATCACTTCTATACCATTTTTTCAGTAGAACATACAACAGAATCCAGAGTTACATCATTCATCAGGAGGTCCTATTAATGGGAAGGGCTAAGACAGAATATTCAGTGAAAATATTAAAAACATGGAGTAACTTGGCAATAGAAGCTATTTGTTGGTTAGATCAAATGTATCTGCTAGGATATAAATATATTCAAAGCTACGCTGAGTAGTCTGGGGGACTCACATTTGAACATAGCTACGGGGTTTCACATTTCCAAATGGGACTCATTTACGGGAAGCTCATTTGTAAGATTTCCGAGTCCCAGATTTTTGCCAGGCAGTGGGCATTTCTGGTATTTGTGGTGTCATGGGCACTGGGGATTAGTGTAGGGACTCCAATTCATCAGGCACCCTCAGTAACGTGTCCAACACTTCCTGAGTCCTTCAGGACTTTGCAATCCCAGATCGTAGTAACTCAGTATAACAGGAAAAACTGCTTCCAATGTAAAGCTCACCAAGGTTGCAGAGTGTGGTATAGGTTTAGGGCTGCCTTCCCAATGTTATATTTGCTTGTAATTTTTTATTTCACTGAAATGATGATGATGATAATGATCACTTTTGCCAGTGCAAAAGAAATTTAATGTAGCAGCAAATGCTTCTATGTTGTAGTTCTAAAACCTGAACATTAAAATTTTGAATCACTAACTTTCTAAAAACAACTCAATAATTAAAGTATGAACAAGTTTTGGTCAGTTAGTTAACTTGCATTATCACAGAGTAATGGATAATTTCCCTTTTCTTATAATCATGTTCCTGTTGCAACGTTTCTTTGCATTCATTAAGAACCTTCTGCACCCCATCATGTCCTGGCCATATACCCATCACATCAGCACTCTAGAAACATGGCATATATTTTTCAAACAGAGTCTGACGAATCTTTTTTTAAGAGCATCTTTTACAAATTAAATAAATACATAATGTTAGTAAAGCATGGTGAAATGAAAAGGGAGGAATCATGGTTATGAGTACTGGTAAAGGAATATCTTAATAACATTCAATAAAAGGTAGCTAACTACCCACCAAAGGAAGCCAAACATCTGTTGCTTCTGTTTTCCAATTTATTTACTCCTTATTTGCATGCTACTAGTCCGTAGAATGAGAAGCTATAGTAGAAAGCTAATTGCTCATTAGAGGATAGGTTTTTCAAATTTATGTAAGCTTTGCAGGCAATTAAGATACTATTCATATAAAGAAGTTTTGAACATACATAGTTTCAGCCCACATTAGATAATGTCACAGAGTAATAGTAATTATTATTATTGTTATTATTATCATCATCATTATTATTATCATTATTATTATTAAAAGCCTGTAAGTCTTTTTAATTACTCAAGTTCTCTTTTTGGGTAAGGTTTTCCCTGTACAAAAAAAGTCAGTGCAAGGATGCCTTTATGTGAGGGACTTCCAGAGTGTGTGATGCTCTTTCCCTTGAGGACACAGCGGGAATACAGCAGCACTCTGGAGTAGCTACTGGGCATTTCAGTGCACTAAGGTGATGTCATTGAGACCCAGAGAGAGTTGTTGCAAAGAATTCATCACTACCACAGTGGTGTTATTCCACCTCCCACTTTCTGCAACTCATTAACACAAGACCATCTGCCATATCTGTGAATAGAGCAGGGCCTGAATTTACAAACCTGGAACTGGCACCCAAAGCACTGTTAAAAAAAATCTGAAAATATTTGGTGTCGTTGCTTTTCATGTTGGGTTTTTTAGGGGTTGTGGGGTTTAGTTTATTTTATTGTTTTTAAAAACCTGTTGTAATTAGTCTGGCAAATGACAGCAGTATTTTATCATAAATACTTAAGATGCTATTAGGTTGAAAATAGGTTAAAGCTAATATAAAATTTTTTATCATACTGGCAAATTTTAAATAACCAGATTGAGTCCTTAAAACAAGAAATCAATATAAATGAGACATTTTTTCCAGTTTTCCTGGGGATTATTTTGGTAGTTTGAAACAGCCACATACCTAATGCTGTGAGGACCTTGCTCACCCCTAAGACTATGGGAGAGCTTTTATAGGGCAGTAATGCTGTCTCTAAGCTACTGAGAAACTATGCTCTCCAGAAGGAAAGTGGGAATATACTTTCTAATGAAAAATTACTCAATGTCTAGTTCCCATTTATTGTAGGAGTCAAGGTACATAGTGCACAGGATACTTCCCAAACTCTCCTTCATTTTAATTGGTACACTCTAATGTTTTGTCAATCTCATCAGGGCATTCTGAATCTCAAAGGGTTTTCCTGCCCTGAAGTGTTTACTCCACAAGTTAATTTATGGGCATCATGGCCAGTGTAGCCTGAGAGCTTGTGCAGGTGCACAGTACTCTGTATCCTTTTTAGCTTTATCAGTGCTACATATGCATGGTGAAGTGTTGCAGGATATGATATAGCCCCACAGTTCTCTGTATCTTTTCTGCTCCCGAAAATTGCTGGTTTTCTTCCGTCAGACCTGTCTGCCTTCCGACACTTCCTGGTTGGAAGCTGGAGAAGAGGCCAGGAGGTCTGTCCAAGACTTTTCTGGGGCTGCATGCTGCTGTTGTTTGCCCAGGATAGTAACAAAATGAGGCGTCATTCAAGTCCTTGAGATTATAGATGGCATTTTAGATATTATTGCTAATACACTGCTAATGACTGACAGGCTTGAGTATTCTTGATTTCACAGATGTGTTTGGAAAGACAGTTGATACGATAACTCATGCATAGAAAAGTGATTGAATTGTATGGTTTATAGACCCCATTGCAAGGTTCCTTCTGTCTTACTACTGCTTACCAATAGACTGAAGGTTCAGATGTGAATTAACTAAGAGATGATGTTCCCATGCCAATATTTGTATGGCCAGAAAACCTGGAGCTGGGAAAGACTTACCAAAAGCTTTGTGAAAAGCTTGTCTGGACTTACCACACCAGACCATGCAAGAAGGAGCATCACAGTCAAATCCATCTGCTGGAAATGAGCTTAGACTGCTTCAGATTAATTGCAGTTCAGTTTGAACTTAAGTCAAAGCTGTAGCGGTGGAAGTTCGCCAGGTGGTTGTGATTCCTTCTCACAGGCATAGTGGCCAGGAGAAATGTTCCACATATAATTATGGACTTTTGGAGAATGGGATCCCAGACTTCTTCACTGGTGTATGAAGACATACAATTTAGCTGCCAAAAGAGAATAATATCAGCAGTGTACTACATGTCATTCTTGGGATTGCAGTCAGCCAGCAGCATTCATCTCATGGATGGAGGAAAGTACCAGAAACAGACATAAAACCACGGTGCTGAGGAAGAAAAAATTTGTTTAACTTACATCAGGCAGAAAATGGGATGGAAAAATACAAACTTGGTATGTGCAGTTGCATGTAAGCAAACCACTTGATGGTCTGGCACGCTGGCAGCAGAACAGCACTGTTGGGATGGCAAGACCTGCAGTGTATGCTGCTCCTGCAGCCTGCTGTAATGTGCAGCAGCACAGCAGGCATAGCATCCCCCAAGCAGCTCAGGACACAGCTGGTTTTTAGGCCCAGCACACAGCCAAAAAATTAATCTGCTTTCAGTAGGCTCATTTGCCAGCACAGAAAATAGATGCATTTTATATTTGTACACTGCAAATGGAATAGTGTTGGCATACAGTGCTGGAATAGCAACATGCTTAAAGTGCATTGATTAATTGATTTACTGCTATTTATTTTTATAAAATCATAGTGTAAAGGAAGGGACATTTAAAGGTATCTAGTCCAAACTCCCTGGAATGAGCAGTGATATCTTCAACCAAATCAGTTTGCTCAGGGCACTGTCTAACCTGACTTTAAATGTTTCCAGAGATGGTCCATCTACCACCTCTGTGGACAACCTGTTCCAGTGTCTCGCCAGCCTCGCTTAAAAAACAAAACCAAAAAAATTTTTCCATATATACTGTCTAAATTGCACCTATTTTAGTTTAAACCCATTACCATTACACACTGCATAAATTCCAGTGCTTCAGGTGTTATTACAGACACCGTGCTAGGGCAAAAAGTAGTCTAACTATTTCTAAACCAGCAGAGGAACCCTTCACATCTATATACGAAGTATTTTGGTGTCAGGTTACTGCAAACCGTCTTGAAGAGTGGAATTATCCAGCCGTAAGAGAAAGGCACCCTGAGATACCCTCCCTAAAAATGGTGTGGATATTGTCCCTCTCAAGTCCTGTAGCATATCCAAGTACTGGCTTGCTACTGAATACCATAAAAATAAGAGATAAACACACATTTATTCACTACTTAAAAATTCCTCCTAAAGCTTATAACTGCACAGGAAAAGGCATTGCCTTGTATGCAGGGTAATACTAAGACAAGAAGATGAGTTACTCTTTTAGTCTCTTCATTAATGTAATTGTGTTTGCAGTGCTTTTCTTTTGTCACCAAAAGAACTCCAGAAACTGTTGAAAACTGTTTCTAGGTTTTAAATAACCCTTCCTTCAGATACTCTTTTTGGAAGACAAATGCTTGGTAGGAGTGGATACGACATAAAGCTGATTTCCTGTCCAAGGAGAGTAAGATTTGGTAGCTGCCTTCAGATATTCTCTCTAGACTTCCTCCAGCTTTCATTTCCTGGTTTCCTGTCTCTGCAGAACCTTCTCAGATGGGCAGTGTCTCTGTCCACGTTAGTTGCAGGCAAAGGGCCCAGCATCTCACCTCTTTTCAGAGCTGCTCTTCTCAGCTTTAAACCATGACTAATTTAATATCCAGGCCAATATTTAACTGGAATCCCTCTGTTCTTCTCTGATCAGCTGGATGTCAAGTTAAATTGGATCAGATGGTTCAGAGAGTGCAGGAGCAGGCAAGGGTTTGTGACTCAAGTTATGGCCTGTGGAGCAGAGCTGGTGCTGCAGTGATGTTCATTCAGGCACTCTGCAAATGGGGCGGCTGAAGTGGTGATGATGCAGAAAGGGTCCTGGTGAGAGGAAGCCAAACTCACTTTTATTTTGAAGTCCCAGTAACTTGTTTTTCTGTCTCTCTTTGGGTGAGCAGTTTCACTGCAGGGTTTCCTGAGAAGCCAGGATTAAGTACATTTGTGCAAACTTCTTTGGAGTTGTACACAACTTCGGAGTAGTTGTAACATTAGTGACAGAACAGAGGGAGGCCAATACCTCAGAGTGCCTGCTAATGCCAGTGGCAGGACTGTTGCTGATCCCATGTGCCCCAAACCTTGCACCAGAGCTCTCAGCTGCAGTAAGACAGAGCCTGCTGGGCTTCCATTCACACAGTAGATACAGATTTGCTTGTGCAAAACATAAGAAACGTATGTAGGGACATACCCCCTCCCTCCTCTTTTCAGAAATGCAGTTATGTCCTTTTAACTTTTTTTCTCTTGTGATCCATTTTGCAAGTTCAAACACTGTATGATGCAATTTAGAACTGCTCTAGGGCATCAGTGTCAGCTCAGCATGCTACTCAGCATCATCTTAAATCCATAGTTGAGCTCTGCTTCTGTAACACCAGTAGGTAGCTGAAATATATAGGCTGAAAGAAACTCATGATATCTAGTGAGTTCTGCCAGATTTTTGGGAAGTCTATTCAAAAAGCCTGTCCCTTGTAAAAATGAGAGCATGGATGAGAAAGAGAAATGTTAAAGCAAATGTGTTAAGCCTGTGAGATAGCAAACATAAACAATGTATTGAAATATAAATTATCTAATCCATGTTGTCCATGACACATGCAATATAATTGGAATTATTTTGAATTATAGGAAAGATTAGAACCCATAGTTCTTCAGTTCCTGACCATGCACTAATATAGTTCTAGCATGATTGTTGTTTTCTGACTCTTAGCAGTCGGGGCCATCTCCAGAGAGAATGATGAGCACTGAAATCCCACACAGAGATAAGCCCACAGGGGGCTCAAAGAGGGACTTCAGTCCAGGCCTCCTGGGCTACAGTTAACAAAGACTATAAAAAAGGGAGGGTGACTGGATGCAGTTTTGAATGTATGATCTGGATCCTCTGCTTTCATAGGGTTTCTGCTCTGTTTGTGTTACTTTGTGCCTTGGACACTTCTGTTGGACTCTGTTCTTGTAGTTTAGGGACAAGATGACTGATTCTGACACTCCAAACAGGCTTGGGTGTGAGTTGCCAGGCTTTTTTAGAAACTGAAGTGTCTGTGGATTCTCAGGTACCTAAGTGTAAATCTCAATCCTCAATTTTAGAGGTGTGGGTACTTCTGATATTTTGGGACCAAGGCACTGAGCAACTCTACAATGTTTTGTACATGCAACTCAAATTTAATAAGCAACATTCCCACTCCTTTTCTGTGGGCTGTATATGAGTAGTGACACTGCTGTGGTTCAGCATCATTTGTCTGTAGACACCATTTACTGATGGGAACTCATTCCTACATGAACAGGAGCAGAAGTACATAGTAACAAGTGTGGTGCTGTGACTTGCAGTAAAGGAGTAGTCAACACAGCAGCAGAATCACCACTTTGAAGTCCAGTTCTCTTTTAAATCAAGTCTGTTTTCAAAGATTCTGGTCAATGTGGGTGATGGTCATGTTCTGTATGTCTGCTATTTCTGTATGACTTCACCAGACCATTGTATCTCTCCTTTCCCATCTTTTATGTTCTTAAAATTCCAGCCCAGCTCCATCCTTGGTGCAATGAAGGAAACCCCTGAGCAGCCTCACAAGCCTTTGGTTAATCAAATTTAACTCTTTCCTTGAGGTTTAGTTTAAAAAATAGAAACTGACATTTAAGGACTAAAACCTTACTTTTGGCAGGAGCAGATGAATTTAGAGATTCCTCCAGTTCACATGTGGTGAGTGATGTTCATCAGGTAAACATGAGAGCTGATTTAAACTGATGTAACTTGTGAAAACTTGGAGCGGTTGCCATGACCATCGGCCGCTGTGTTTGGAGACAGCAGTACTGAAACCCCTTTTGTGTCCAGGAGGAAAATCAAACATTTATAACCTGTCAGGGATGTTTCTTTGTAACACTGGTGCTTTAGATTTTAAAGGTTTATATCCTTTATGCATTTATTTTAACCTGTTTAATACGTTAGGTGTTGTATATGGTAACTCTGAACTCACCTCCTACAGACTTTAACTTTGTACTCACAAAGGTTGCACTGAGATTGACATTTTTACATTAAATAGGTCCAGGCTATTAGTGTCCAAAACACATGACTGATGTAATTTACTGTAAGAGTAGTGTCTTTCAGATGCACATCTGTTCTGTGATCGTAAGCCCATACATTGGAGTGTTTAAGTACTCCACTAGGAGCCATTCAGCTCACCGGTGAAAAATCAGCCTAATCTTAGAGCATTTGTTTCTTGCCTTCTGAGTCTACCTTTTCTCTTTCTGCAGCATGTGGATGTGACCTGGCTCAAGGAGGATTTTTTGTGAGACAGGGAGACTACATCTGTACTTTGGACTACCAGAGACTCTATGGCACACGATGCTTCAGTTGTGATGAATTCATTGAGGGAGAAGTGGTCTCAGCACTGGGGAAAACCTATCACCCAGACTGTTTTGTGTGTGCTGTCTGCAGGTAGGTTTTCTACATTGAAGTTGTGTTTCTGATGCCAGAATGCCCTGAATGCCAGGCATTTAAATTTATAGCCTAGAGATAGGGTTTTTTGTTACTCACTCTTTAAAAAATTGCAGAAGTAAAAACAAACAAAAAAAATCTGTAATTTTGAGTGCCTCCCTTTTTTCCAAATGTGTTTTTCTTTTTTATATTATCTTATGTGTGAGGTTTTCAAAATACTTTAGAAACTGCCACTGTCTTCATTGTAAGACGTTTCGCCCCAAGTGTTGCTTTATTTCTCCGGTGTCTGCTGTTTTGTCATTTGTTGGCCTTAAGTTACAAAGGATTCCAGTGCCAGTGGCTGAGTCCTCAGCAGGCTACAACTAAAGCCCAGTGTAGTTCAGTGGGATCATTTCCCACATGGGTCCCAAACTCAGCGATACAAGGGACTGCTGTCATTTTGACCTGTGTCTTAATCTTCTTGTGTAGAAATAGCACAAACACATCTGTTGAAGACTTAATGAATAAACTTGATGTGCACTAAACCTCCAGAAAACACACCACTGATGGAATTTTTATTCCAGGAATCCCCCGATTAGGGATCTCTTTCTCTTAAAGTCCTGTACCAGAGTTTAAAAGATGAGCAAAACCTATAGCTTTAGTTTTCAAAGATGATTATTCAGTTTCTTATCTCAAGGTCTGACAGCAAACTTAGCGCGCTAAAAATTGCAGCTACAAGAACACAGACAGAAGATCTAAGGTTGTTTTTAAAGGTTTCTAACTCAATTAACTCTTAAAGCGTACTATATTTACAGTTTCGTACCAATAACTATTACCTATTCTAGACACACAATTTCTACATCAAATCCATTCTACCAATGTCTCTGTGCCATCATCACAGCAGAAAATGGAGTAGATGAAGAGGAAGAACATGAGACACTGCCCAAAAGTCTCCATCTTGCTCTGATCTACTTCCATAATAAAAACCCAAAACTACAAATTTTCACCCTGTGACAAACTAAACTACTATTTATTTCAAATCTTTATTGTTTTCAATTCATCTATAAGTGTTAGAAGTTTTTCCCATGAACTAAAGTCAAAGGCAATGCTTTCCTAGGGTCCCAGCCAAGGTCTTAGACCCTCCAGGGCAGTTTGAGGGGTTTTCCACATGTCCTAGAGTCCACCCACCATTTTAGCAGTTTGGAGCAAATGGAAATGCTGCCATAGTTTCTCTGGCTAAACTTGAGCTTTTGAGAGTACTAGAGAAGCCACTCCACTTTCAAAGGGTTTCAAAGCCCAATGGGGCACTGGTGCAGCACAATTTAGATACTCTGTGTGCTGCTGTCTCATGCAGGTGACTGTGCAGTCCCAAACCAGCATGTCCATGTCACTGTGGCTGTCTGCCAGCCCAGCCTGCCCTGCCTATGGAGCTGCCGAGCTCAGAAATCCTCCTGTGCTGATGCAAGAGCTGGACTTCAAATTCCAGAACTGCTGTGGCTCCTGACAAAATCTCAATTAAATAAAGCAATTGCATGAATAATAATAATAGTCATGATAAGGGGAAGACTAAGATTGACAAGACATTATTATATTAAATCCTGTCTAGGCTTTGCTGTGTTTAATAGGACATTTTTCCTTCTGGATACTTCAAGCAAACATGAAGAGTAAAGATAAGAAAAAATCCTAAATTCTTGTTCTTATTTTATTTTTTCTTTTAATAGTATGAAAAATCATTTCAGACGGATCTTGTGAGTTAACTGTTGGCTTCATTCACTCTTGGCCTGCAGCCTGGCAGTATTACAACTCTACAGATTAGCACTGTTAATTTTCAGTACCTTTATTCGCCGCACTTGTACCTTCCGTAAAGCGAGGTGCTTCTTCATTTAAGAAATATCTAAAAACCGGTTGATTCTATTTTTCTGGCTAGACATGCTTTCATCCTTAGTCACACCACTAGAGTTTAGAGGAAATTTATTTAACTGTGTGTTATTGTACTTAGAAACTACCTACCTTGGGTTTCAGGCCATTGGATATACGAACTCATGCTGTATTTAGTTAGTCCTTCAGCTGATAGTTTGGAGCTTGGTGATCCAGTTTAATTTGTCTCCCTTGAAATTTTGAATGATTTTCCTTTTGACTAAAATATTGATATTAAGTACCTAACAATTGAACTTCAGGTGAGTTAAATTGCAGCGCTGTGAAAGTATTCATGCTGCAAATACGATGTGTGATGAAGGTGTGGTAAAGCTTTTAAAAATGGAGTTCCTGATACAGAGTAATATATAATATAAAAATATGATATATATCATATGTATACATAATAGTATATCATATAAAAATAAAATCAGAGATGTTCCCTAACCTTCTGTATAACTAAATAGTTGTATTGAATGCTGTTTTGCAGTTTCTAATTGTTCAGTAGAGAGACCCAGATCTGCTTCTGTTGCTTTTCTTGGAAGGACACACAAATTCATATTGTCTTCATCAGAGCCAACTAATGCCCTGCTGACTAGTAGGATTCAATTACTGTCTCCCAGGGGGGTTGTAACACTGATTTGCGGTGCAGAGCAGCAGAAGGATCCTGTCATGTGTTTCTATGCTTTAAATCAGCTTCAATTACCCCTGTCATTGCAAGCCAGACATAACCTGTGCTTTTTATGGGGAAGAGAGTCCTATCAAAACATCGTCAGCATTTATTTTATTGACTGATAACCTCAGTAAAATTAAGGTTGGTAGACTATAAAGAGCCAAAAGAAGGAACTTCTTTGTTCATTTAAAAAATGGTAATAATTACTCATTTAAAAAACAGTAATAATAAAATGGGGAAAAATGGTGTAAAGCTCTCTACCTTGATATTTTCCTTGGTGGGAAGAGCCAGAGAACCATTTGTGCCCTCATTTCTTACAGATGGGCGGAAACCTTAAATACTGTGCTAAAGCACACTGTCAGTAGTAGTTGGGGGATGATGCCAACTGCATTTGGCATTACCGTTTACAGCCAGACCTTAATGCGGGTGCTGTGTTAGAAATCTAACCTCTAGAATGGTGTGAATTTGAGGGGTGGTGACTGCCTGCCAGTGGGGCTGATTCTGCTCTCATGGAAACCAAGCCAGACTCTTACCATCTTCAGCATGAAAATACTGGCAGCAGAAGGCATTTTGCACTCATGACACATTCCTCCAGAATGCTGCAGGATTGTTAAATTCTTTTAAATGAGCACTTCTGCAGCCCCTATTTCTGTAGCTGCTGAAGTAACACTTCTAAACTGTTTCTGCATTGTATAGTAAACCAGTGTCAGTAGCAACTCCTTTTTTCCCCCTTATTTTCAGAGAAGATAAGGTTTGAATAGAAACATGTGGGAAGTGTATGGTAGCACCAGTGAGAAAACCTAGCTAGCAGGAGCAGTGGAAAAAAGTCAGCAATTCAAGCCCAGTTGTCTCCTGGTATTACTACTGTTGGATGCCACATGGCTCAGTGTCACAGGGAAATGTATTGCTTCTACCCTTTGTGCTGCATTTGTCACCTGCTGCCCTCCTCTGTGAAAAAGCTGGAGTGTCAGAAAACCCACTCATCCCTGGGTGTTGCTTGGGAATCAGATGCTACTGCCCAGGGCTGCCACAAGCTAAAGTCTGAAAAAAATAAAGAATTGGTATTCAGAGAAAATATGGTAAAAGTACAATATATTGTGCCATCCTATTTGATTGTTTCTCTCTATCTTATTTTAACCAAGTGGCTCTTATAAAAAATCAGGTTTCAATTGCATGTTTGCTCTGCTGCAGTAAAGATTGAGGGCTTAATCCCTTCTTCTTCCAATGCTACTGTAGTCTAGTGAAACCTTTTTTCTGCTGTTGTGTTTTGTGATGATAATGCCTAAAACTAGGAATGAGAGGAAGAATAACAACATAGATTGGAAACTGTTGCAAATTAAATGCTTATTCTGAATTCCCAGGAAGTGGCTGAGCAATCTTCTTAACAGCTTCATTAATTGGAAGGAGCTATGTCCTCCAGAGGGCTGCCAAAGACATTTCCTTCAAAAGCTCCATGTGTTTCTAAAAGTGAAATAGAAAGAGGGGAAAAATTGAAGATGGCTGTAGCAATAGAAGCTTAGTTTCATTAAAATGGTGCAAATACTTCTTACGTGGCTGTCACAGTCAGGACAGCGTGACTCTTAAGTATGATGGGAATAGGCAGGACATTGAGTCTTTCAGAAAGAAGTGTATTGTCATACATGTGATAATACTGTGAATATGGAACCTTCAGGCAGCATCTTAGTGTGTCTGTATAAGTCATGTAGGTTTAGTAAACATATATAAGATGTATGGTCTGTGTAATGTGGTACCTAGAGTATGATTTCTGTTACTTATGGGCTGTGTCTTCACTGAATATCAAAAAAATGGGATTTGATTTTATGGGTATTATTGTAATTAGTAAAGTTGGGAGAGGTGGTGTTTATGTACTCAGTTGGAGAAGTGTATATATAATAGTTACCCTTTTCGTTTCAGTATTCTCATACTTAACAGTTGGAAAAAAATTGAAAAAACTTCAGCTTTCTTAAATCCTTTTCTTTTTTCCAGTGGAAGATTGTTTAGTTAGTCCTATGTATATAACACTGCTACTTCTAGAAAGAACTGACATCTTTTGTGTATGTATGTCTTAAGAAATTAGGATAATACTGAAAATTAGAAGTTCAAATTCAGTTTCTTCTTAAACATAGCAATTGTGACAGACTTTTTGAATATTCTAAACCTTTTTATTTGCTCACTTTTTTAGTGCTGCTGAACTTGGAAAGGTTTTGGTTCTCACTTAAGCAGCACCGGATGCTTCTTAAGGCATCTCATGAAGTGGTCTTCTTCATCTCAGCATCAGCCACCCACTGAACATAGCTAGGTATTCTGGAAACCTAGGTTGTTGAGCCCAAGATTTTGAAATCAGCCTGAGTGTTCTTGGCATTTTGATTCTAAACCCGAAATTCTAAATTCTAAATATATTTATCAATATGTGGTTCTTCCTTAGCAAAGGGGTGGTGGTGTGCTGCTCTTCGGGTTTAGGTCTGCTGCTCTTTAGAGGAAGGGTCTAGAGCACAAGCCCTGTGAAGATCAGCTGAGGGTACTGGAGTTGTTAACCTGGAGAAAAGAAGGATCAGGGGGTGCTTACTTCTCTCTGCAACTGCCTGAAAGGAGGTTGTAGTGTGGTGGGGGTCGGTTTCTTATTCCAGGCAACCAGCAATAGGACAAGGGGAAATATCTTTATGTTGTGCTAAAGGACGTTCAGATTGGATATTAGGAATAATACAAATTTCTTGTTTCAGTTTCTTTGCTGAAAAGGGAGTTAAGCATTGGAACAGGGTGCCCAGGGAAATGATGGGTTCACCATCCCTTGCGGTGTTCACTGAATCAGTAGACACGGCACTATGTGATGACATGAGCATGGTGCTGTTTGGTCAAAGATTGGACTTGGTGATTGTGGAGATCTTTACAACCTTAGTGATTCTAGGATTTTGTGGTTCTATATGGAGCATCCCTATAGCCTTAGAATAATGTAGGATGGAAGGGTTCTGTGGTGGTCCTGTGGTCCAGCCCCTGGCTCAAAGCAAATACAGTTTGAGTAGACAGCTGATGGCATTCCTTTAACATATTTCTAAGGATGGAGATCCAACAGACTCTGAACAGTGTGTTCCAGGATTCAACAAGCTCATGGTAATTTTTTTTTCCTTATATTGAGTTGACATTTCCCATGTTCCTGCATATGTCTGCTACCTCTTGTCCTTTCACTCTTTACCTTTGAGAAGAGCGTGGCTCCAATTTTGTGTACCTGTCATCAGGTAGTTTTAAACAGCAACACGATCTCCCCATAGCAGGTACAACTCCTGCAGCCCCTGCCTGTCCACGTGTCCTGTGCTGCAGCTCTGGACCTGGCCACCTTCCCTCATCTCCCTCCAGGAAGTCTTGTCCTGAGGAGCCCAAGATGGTGCAGTCTCTGCACTGCAGCCGCCTGCAGTCTCTTAAATGAAGAGCAGCAGGGAAGATCACATCCCTGGAGCTGCTGGCTGCACTAATGCCTCCCAGGACGTGGCTGGTCAGGGCCATGGGGACATGCTGCTGACTCATGTCCAACGTGGTGACCCACTGGGACCCCCACATCTTCTTATGCTTTCCAACTGATTAACCCCTGTGATGCACTGCTGGGGCTGTTCCTCACTGCTTGAAGGATTTAACATTTTCCATCACTGAAATTTGTGTAGATGGTAGAGAGCACTCAATGTCCACTTTGTATCATCATTTTAATCCATGGGGATTCATCCCTGCAGAGCACCTTGAGGGAAGTGATTGTACCAGGTACAAGCTAGAACAGAATTTGATCCTGCTGGTCCTTAGGTTGCAGTCTGACATTACACCCGACCCGGTGTAACTGCAGCCAGCTACTGAAATTAATAGCTTTGCTCTCTCCACAACCTGACCACAGGCTTCTGTTAATTTTCATATATCAAATTCTGTTGACTGTTCAGCCACAGAGTCAGATCAGCACTTTAAAGAATAGATGGCCATCCATGTGCTCTGAAAAAAAAGAGAATATTTTCTTTTGTCCCTCCCAGAAAGTTTGAAAGACTTGCCCCGAGCTGCATAGATTGAGGCATGGTGCAGAGAAAGACAAGACCAGGACCTGACCTTTTGATATCAGCACACAGTTACCCTGGATTAGGCTGATGGTGATTTGATGTTTTACAATAGTTTTGTTGGTCACCTCCGTATTTTTTTTCTGGGTTTGAAAATATTGCAGGCAAATGGATAAAACAAAATTCATTGGGAAATGAATCATAGATGTATTAAAATTCTACAAGTAATTTGACAAAGCTGCTTTAAAAATGCTCTTAATTCTCATTTTAAAAATAGATTATCCAACTGTGAAAATCTCACTGAATATTTATTAAAGGATAAGTAGCTAATTAAAACCCTGTCCTAGTTTTTGCAATACCTAGCAGTGTTCAGTGGGTGACTGGTGGTGAGATATCATTGTATTTGAAGGCAGATATACTGCTCCTAGTCTAAAATTCTATATATAGTCCTGCTCACAACTTAGAGAGCTCAGAAACTGAAACCTTGTTAATTGACTGTTACCACCTTCTGTTGTGCCTTCACTCATACTGGCACTGAAATGCTTGAGCGGAGCTGCTTGTGAAAGGAAGGTCAGCTGGTGCAGGAAAACTGTCAAATGTGTTGGGTATGAATTCCCAGTGAACAAGACGGTGAAACAAACTTTGAGATTTATTTATGGATTTCGAAGACCTGTGAGTGAAGGAAATGTTTGTCTGTATCTTGGGGTGGACAGCTCCAAGGGATATTTCACTGGAGTTTTTTAAGAGCAAGATGTCTTGCATATTTGGAGAACAATAAAGAATCAAAATTGTTGCCCTCTCCCATTGGAATGGAAGGACATGGTGATTAGCTACTGAACTCTTAGAAAATAAACCAAGTACAGTATTTTTATGGGCTAGGAAACCCCCTACATGCCCTCCCATCTAAGGAGGGTCTGTGACTTGCCATGGTACCTATGAGCTTTGGCATGTTTGGAGGTGTCATCTGCCTGGTTCTGTCTTTGTGCCATAGGAGGTCAGTTATCCTGTTCTATCTTCTAGTTTTAACTTACTTCCTTTTAGATTATCTGGTTGCTTAGACAGTGATGAGATGAGCCAATTCAAAGTGGGTGGTCCCTGCTTCTACTTTAGCTGTGCTTGGTGTGTCTGTTTGAGATGGGCTTCTGGGCTCAGTTGGAAGTTCAGCTGGATTTTTATTAGATATCCCTGAGTCAGGAAGGTAAATATATCTTACTTCTCCCTGCTGCTCCTTATGTACTACATACAAGATTGTTCAGTAGTCACAGTCATTCTTTAGAGCAGTGAATTGCACACAGCTCCAGGATGTCACCGTCCCCAGGATTATCAATGGTGCAAAGCCTGCTGTTTTACTGAGACATCTCGTGAGAGCCCAGCTGGGTCACGAGCTGAACCCAGCCTTGGTTCCCATAGAGACTGTGGCAAAACAGAGTTGCCTTAAGGTACTGTCCTGCCCAGGGCATGCAACTGTGCATAGGAGAGAAAGATGCCAGGGTAGACGCATGGCAGTGAGGATGGTTGGTTGAAAGTATCAGTGGAGCAGGGTGCAGGTTTTGTGGGAGTTTAATTTGGAGCAGATTACCAGTGGTTATAATAAGTCTGTGTGTATCTGTAGATCAAGATGAGATGTCTTCCTGAAAACATGCAGGAGATCGATTACAAGGTCTTGTCTCAGTTCTGGAATGGTTGAAATCCCTTGGCTTGTGTCTTTCCAGGTCATTTAGTAGTGCTAAGTTCTAGGCTTAATTTTTATAATACTTCGTTAAAATTAAAACAAGATTAAATGGTTTCTTTCACATTTGCAGTAGAAAATTAGGACAGCATTTGAATTGTATCACTCCATTTTTGAGACAGTTTGTGGTAATTAGTCATGAATTTGTATTACCTATATAGAAGCGTATCACATTTACTAATTTTTATTCAAATATATCTATGTTCATTTGAATAAACTTTGGATTGGTCCAGATGACCTTCAGAGGTCCTTTCCAACCTTAACTCTTCTGTGAGCTCATAAAACTCTTTTATTATTCCACGTATTAGAAGTATCTCTGACTTTAAAAAGTATTAAAATCTGTTGCAGACAACAGTTATGACCTAAAAAGATATCATAGCTAGTTATTTTAAATTTATAACACAGATGCTTGGTGCTGCAAGACAGGACAGATATGCTCACCTGGAATGCATCTTCTGGTTAGATTATTGACTAAAATTCATGATACATAATCCCCTTTGAAACAGATGGACATTTAGGCCACCTGGATCTATACTAACATGGTGTTGGGCCTTGTTGTACCAGAGTCAAACACAGATCATTTATTTGGGTCAGAAAGTAAGGCAATATTAAAGGCTATTTCCATTAAGTATTTTTGCTTACTGTAACTTTAGGTAAGTGACAACGTAGGAAGTTTTTGGACTGTAAAAACTTGAGAAAGAGAAAAAAAAAAGTGAAAAGCAGAATTCATTAGCAGATATCAAAAAAGATAATATTTACACTCCGTGTTTCCTCATGATTTTTTAAAATTATCACCAATGGTCCAAAATGGATGGCAGTGATGAACACTTACTTAATTGGTTTCAGATATATTTTAGTAACATTATATAGAAAAAAAGGACAGCATTGCTTTTGTTCTTTTTCTAAATAATAAAAAATTTCTTTTAGATGTTATTCAAATGTAGAATAGGCTTCTCTTAGGTAGTTTAGGGAGCAAAATAATGTTTTAAGTTTAGCACAAAGTGTCTTTGTAGCTTTTTTTGTGAAGACAACCTTGCAATTGGTATGAATTTGATAGCATTTGTGGGGGAATTCCATGCAGAGTTTTAATGAAATGTTAATGAAATAGTCTGATCAGATGGACTTCACCATGAGGCAGAAGGTGTGTGTTATGGTTGTGCCCCACTTAAGCCATATTTTGATAGCTTGGATAGGGATTTAGTTGGACATGAGCTTTGGGTGGAGTGAAATGCGTTTCTAAATCCTCACTATCCTTTGCTGCATCTGAAGTGATTTGTCCATCTGGTTCCCTTAGAGAAAAAGCCTCAGTGGTTTCTGTGCCCAGACAAGGAAGTGCACAGCAGAGAGCTTTTGCTTTAAGGATGTTGATAAAAAGGAATGATTTAATTAAGTGTAAGGAGAGCTGTTGTTGAGTAGGGAAAACAAGTGATGTAGACACTGTGGATTTTATAACTGGGATAGGTTTTTCCCTTTGGGAGTTCACTAACATTTGCTTTCTGAGCACAAGAGGGACTTTGATGTGGTAAAAGTTGTGAGGACACTTTTTTATTGTATAAAAATCATCACTCTTGTGCAGTGATTTAACAACATAAAAGCAGCTGCATTTGCATCTATTTAACTCCCTGTAACGCCAATTTTATTTTCATTCTGTAACTGATCCTGTTAGTGATGAACCCTGGCTGCTATTACATTTCTTAGATACAGAACAATTCAGACTTGAGTGCTCACTGTGTTTTCGTATCTTTAGATATTATTTTTTTTTCCTAAGAAGTTGTAACCATCTTCATTTGAAGTTGTCTGTTTGATATATCCCTTTGATACTTAAGCCTCTAAGTGGCCGGAAAGCTGAATGAGACCTGGGCGAGCAGAGAAAAAGAAGCCAGAGTATAATCAGTTCCTTTATGGAAAGATATTTAATTTTGATAAAGGCGTGAGACAGTAACCAGTTTACTTTTCTTTCTGCTGTTGCAGGTTGCCTTTCCCTGCGGGTGACAGGGTAACTTTTAATGGGAAGGAATGCATCTGCCAGAAATGTTCCCTGCCCCCTTCCAGCAGCACTGGCTCTTTCCCTGTACAGAACCTGCGAAGTAAGTACGGACTTTTGCTCCTTTCAGTGAGTACTTCTTAGTTTAAAGAACTTCACATGTTTAAAGAATAGAATTTTACACCAGTGGATATAACTGGAACTTCTACTACTCTGCTGCATAAGAGGTGTCATGAAATACGAGATAGCCACGTGAAAAAGTTTAGGGTGGTTTTTCAAGAAAGTCTGATACTAAAAAGAAACACAGATGGTGCCATTATAGGATTAACAATACATTGAACCTCTGAAAGTTTTGATTAAAATGAACTAAATGAAATTATTTGGAGGAAAACATAATATAGATGCTAATATTGTTGAGGATTTCGTCCAAGTCCACCTGAAATAAAAGCCAATGTGAGATTTAATGATTTGTAAGTGTTCCAGTATTGCTTCAGAAAACATCAGTGGCAGAACTGCATGGCTAAATCCTACACAACAAGGGGTTTAATGTATGAAATGTCAGTGGGGGGCATTCACCTTGACCTCAGACTATTGTGCACTATCAGAAGATACAAACACTACGGGAAAGAAATATGGTCTTTTCACACCAACTTTTTTGCTGTAGATCAGAGAGAGGTGGTGTCACTCTGAACTCCATTCCTCTGCTGTTTTGCTCATGAAGTGCTGCCATGCTTTAGGAGTCCACCACTACCTTTATGTAATTAAACAGCAGCAGCAACTCAATTAAGCAGCAAGGACAGAAGAATTTTTAATGACTGTTATGTCAAGCTGGATTCAGCATGGCTGAGGAAAGGCTCCATGGATTGCTCAGTTTCCTGCATAAGAAATCTAGCCTGCTTCTGTTTTCTTTTACCCCCACATTTCTTCACAAAAGTTTTCACAATCTCTTTTCTACAGTTTACCGGGAAGAGATGCTGTATGAATGCTCTGTGAGATGCTCTACTGATTCCTCTTGCTAATGCCATTCTCTTTTGGGGATAGGTTGGCCATCTCTAAGTTGCTTTCTCTTGTCACTCATTCCAGAGATGGATCTTCCATGGCCATCCGTATTTGCTGTCTCTTTGTCATATGTGAAAAGTGCCTCTGACTGTAATGGACATTATTTGCCTGGTTGCGTACTGACAGCACAAGTTCATTTGATTATCTGTGGTGCAGAATCCTTCAATGTATTTACATTCCCTTTCTCTGTGCACATCCACACTGTGGAGAGTTTTTCCTGTCATTGCACTTCCCCAGCTCTCTTGGGTCACTACACTGTCTTCCCAGAACACAGGTACCTGCAAACCTCAGCAAACCACTTGCTTCAGAGGGAGACAGCACTGGGAGCACATCTTTGTGGCAAACCTGACGTTGGAGAATAAAAGTTTAACTTTTCCCCAAATTACATAGAGCACTGAATGGTGTATCTCCTGACAACAGCTTTCATGGAAAAGACCTTAATGCTTGAAACATGCAACTCTTGTGCAGAAAAACATACTACTTCAGGCAAACTTCTTCAAGGAATGAGTATTATGTTGACCCACTGTTACATTGGGTTTGTTCCTGTCCCAGAACTGTCTGATGTGTACCATGTGTGCTGTTCAGCAGCCTGTTTATCTCGGCAGTGCTTTCAGAACATCTCTTGGGGACTCACTGAGCTCGCAACATCACTGCCCCCTCTAACAAGTCCTTCTATTATTATCCTACCCTTTTGCTTCTAACCTCCTTCATGCCTTCCATTTGGAAGAAATGAAGAATGTAAAACACTTTCTGCCTGAGTCCTTGAATTTTTTATAATATAAGTACCTACATGCCTTCCTTGTTTTGTTTTATGAAACAGTAGATCTGAGAACCTCTTGTGACAGTGTTGATTTTGGGAGAGTACTCAAGGAAGAATATCAACATATAGCAGCAAATTGATGTGCTCTGCAGAGTTATTGCTTGAAATTAGTTGAGTCACCAAAGGATGCTGCATCCAAGATGGGAAGACAAGGACACTGCATCAGTAGGCACTGTTGGCATAGCAACCACAATATTTGTTTGTCATTATCTGGCACTTTACAGAGAAAACAGCAGTTGGGAATAAAAAGAAATAGCTCACAAAATGCTGCACTTCTGCCTGCCCAAGCTTAAACCAGATGAAAGGTGAATGACATCTGAGCACATGATATATTCAGTTTGTGAAATAAACCCTCAAGCAGTGAGATTAAATCAGATTTCCAGATAAATCCTGGTACAGGCGAGATCACAAACAAATTTCTGATTGCAATTAAACAATAGATACTGTAGAATACTGCTGGGACTAAAACCAGGCACACACCCAAATGTTCCTTTTTTTATTAGCAAAACTCAAATGTTCTGATCTGTAGTGCACATGCTTTTGTGCTACGCTCGTTTCCACGTATTAGTGCTCTAGAGGGTAACATTAGAGAGACACATTATTGCTCCCTCAATACATTCCAAATTCACCAAAGGAAAATACAAACTGTGCTTTATCATTGTGTGCTCAGAAGTGAAACATTTACAATTTCACCTACACTGTCTCATTAGGGTCATGTAACCAAGTAAATACAATCTTAAATCAGAAAGTTTTTAAGAGAACTGTTAAAATGTTTTAATGAGATCCTAGGTTGAGAATTCTTTCTTAATAACTAGATAAATCTTTCTAATGCTTTTGCCTAACTTTCTCTTCCAAGTAAGACATTGTTGTGGGTTTTTTTCCCTCCTGGCATTTCTGAATGATTAAGTGTCTTTCAGGTTTTGTCTTTTTTGTAGAAAATTGTTGGTATACATGAAGAATTCCTAAAAATGCTGTTTGTTTTTCCATGAGATAGAAGATATTTTATGGAGGATTAGAAGGATTACTGAGATATTGGTACTAGAATCAATTTATCACTTGAATTTATCCCTTTTGTTCCACATATTCTGACTATTTGAACATTTAGTAAGAAAAATAGGCAGGAAATCTGTAGTGAAGAGTAAATGAGAGATGGACCTTGTGGAGTTTTAGAGGGTTCATTTGGGATATAGAGAACCAGATCCAAATCCCATGTCTATGTAACATCTCTAAAGAAGGCACTCACTGGTGGACTGTTCATGTCGAAACTGAGTCTAGATTTGGCTTTTACTAGCTTAGCCAAAATCTTCCTTTGTGAAAAAAAAGGCAACCAAACCCCCAGTCTTGTTCTCAGTTACTCCTTCTGGGGAGTATAGCTAGTTCACCTACAGCCTGTTTAACCAACGCAAACTAACCTCTGTTACCCAGTTATCGCATGTTTCACATCTATTTTTTGTTAGCTCCTCTTGGAGCTTTACATAAGTGGATTTTTATAGAGAGTAAATACATAGATATCCATCAATTTCACATACTGAAATGTCACTAATGCCTCTTAAGTGTGTTTTTACTGGTTACAGGAAATTTCATACCAGAATTTCAGCTTGGATTTTTTTTTCATGGTTGCAAAAAGAACTTTGAAATAAGTAGAGCTTGCAGATCCAAAGGCAAAGGTTACCATGAAGAATCAGTTATTTGTTTTACTCTTTTTTTTTAATTTCTTTTATCAGGCTGATTTGCAATGCTTGAAAAAGTAATCAGCAAAACTTTGTATTTTTTAAATACAGTATAAACTAATTAAAATAAAGGCTAAGTCTAAGAAACTGAAGTCATCAGCTTTTTTCTGTGAATGATGCACGTCTTGCAGCAACCTCAGAGCTTTCAAAGGGCAGCAACACTTGCCATCCATCAGTGAGCAGAGGAGTGAGCTGTGGAGCCCTCGTGAGCTGTTACTGGGACACTGATGGATCCTGGTACTGCCATAAGCAACTGCTGCATGACCACCTAAAGAGTATGATCCACTCATTTGGGTTTTTCTCTTGCAGACTGTGGGGGTTGTGGTTCAGAAATAAAGAATGGTCAGTCCTTGGTCGCCTTGGACAAACACTGGCATTTGGGCTGTTTTAAGTGCAATACATGTGGCAAGCTACTGAATGCAGAGTATATCAGCAAGTAAGTAGAGAAGTATTTTCACCTCTTTTCAGGATTCTTTTAATGCCAAGTAATTAATTTATTGTTGCATGCCTTTTTTAAAAATATATTTGTTTGGAGATATATAAAATATTAGAGAATATTGTCGAAATTATTATCTAAATTGTATTTAAAAAAAGAAATGGAGAAAAGTAGAAGTCACATTTTTCCATTTACTTGGAATGGAACTTGACAAAGCAACTATGCTACAGAGAGGCAGCAGGTAAAATGTGTTTCCAAGACCCAGATGTATGCCTGTAGTTACCTATGGTTTTGCTCTCTGTGATGCTGCAATGTAAGCAAGCGTGTACTGTTCTTTCTATATGTATTACATAAGAAGAAATGTTGGTCAGAAATTCATTATGGATGCACATGCCATGCTTTTGTGCTGCTCCAGACTCTCATGCTGTGAGATTTGGACTGAATGTGATAACAGCACAAAATATGCACACAGACCACGTCCTTCGTCAACACTTTCATCAGGCCAGTGACATGCAGGCCTTTCACTGGCCAACATTTAATTTCACAGCTTGCGCTAGAGAACAATATTTATTAAAAGGGTGTTCTTAAATAAGGTTTTGCATTGTCTCAATGTTGTGCTACTCTGGTGTTTTTTAGTACAGTGCTTTTTTTTACTTGTTACTTAATATAACCCCCCCTAAATTGTAAAGACATAATTATTGCAAAATCTTCTTTTTAAAAAGGCTAAATGCCAAACAAAATAAGAGAAGAAGCATCCTGTCTTTAATTAATTCAATTAATTATTGTGATAACTTATAGGTTAGTCTCTTAAGAAATCCAACTTCCATGCTATAAAATTAATTTCTATGTTTCTCCAGGGAAATACCTGATAAAATTATGCCTCTGCTAATAAATCTGTCTGATCATGGGCTACTTTAGTATAACAAAAAAAACCATATTTAAATATGTTTGACTTGAACTTTGAAAAACAAGAAGAGTCTCCAGTTTCTTCTTTGAGCAATTTGTTTTCATTCATCAGTTTAATGTTCTACATGTACACCTTAGTAAAATGTAAAATTAACAGGTTCTTTTCAGGGCAATAGTCCAAATGTTCTGGTCTTGACACTTTAAAATAATAGCTGAGACTCCAGGTTTTTTTCTCTCTAAATTGAACCTTAACTCACTGGTGGTGAGTTAACTGGTCACATCATGCATGAACACACTGCTGCTCAGGCTGAATTCTTGTAGTCATTGCTGGCTTCTGTGGAGCACATTCCCAAGATGTTTGATCCATGACTGTCTTTAAGCAAATCCAGTCAAGAGTGCCAGTAGATTTAAATGTTTATCAAAACTTGGTTTACAGACAAGATATTTGATAAATTACTCTCTGCAGTCTCAGCCAAAGGATTAGGTAATACATATATCAGATGATACATCAATTGGATGAATTAGATGGTAAGAGGGGAAGAGTAGTATGTAGAAATAATGATCTCTTCCACAGAGGGGGAAACATGTGAAAGAAGTTAATGGGTAACATGATTAAACAGGTAGTGTGAGGTTCTCAGAGACTTGAGTGTTGTTACAAGGCTGATGGCTGATGTTAGTATTCAGCTTTTCACAATATTAGTAAATATGAGATACTTGGGAGGCAGGAAGGCCCATAAATACCCTATGCAGTGTTGGAACATTGACAAATTTTAGATCCATAATCTCCCAGCAAACTGTAAGCTTACGTAAAGCAACATCAGTACAGCCTGTTGTTCTTCCCTAGGGATGGGGTTCCATACTGCGAAACGGACTATCATGCCAAGTTTGGTATCAGGTGTGACAACTGTGAAAAGTACATCACAGGAAGAGTGCTCGAGGTAAGGAGAGCCTGTCATTCAAGCACATCTCAAAGTGTACGAAAAGAGTAGCTCTTTTGGGTTTAGTCCTATGCTCACAAATGAGTGTTAATGCAACAGCTTAATGCTACTTTTATTAAATACCAGGAACTTTTTCTGCAGTCGGGTTTTCTGTTTCTTCTGTTAATGATTTGGTAATACACGAACTCCCTAAATGGATGTTTATGGTACTGGAGAACGTTCAGGCAGCAGAAGTAATAAATGAATATGTTACCAGGCACATTTTAAAACTTGCACTAAATTAATTTGCAATTTCTGCTTTTTGATTCTCTTTTATGTTCCCCAAAGATAGGATGAAGCTGTTGAAAAGTAAAATGAATGGTTTGAACTGTGTTTTTGCAACCAGAAATGAACTGTGTGGCAGAGATTTTTTTGCACTTGTTATTCTAAGAAGCAGGAGGTTGCTTAGTGTAGGTGTATGTTTATGCATAATGCAAAAATTTCCATAAAACTGACCTAGTGTCACAAAATGAATATATTCCTTTGATCTGAATAAAATTTATCCTTGGATGTAAGTGTATTGTTACCCTGTCAGTGTCACTGATTATCTACCTTTTCTGCTTTTCCTTGTGAAGTTCAAGCAGTACTGGAGTTAGGAAGAGTTGCTCAGTTCACTCTTCTCTTCATCAGCTGAGAAAGCCTGGAGAAGTCCCAAAGGGCTTCCACCACAGAAAGATCTGCTTGGAGTCACACAAAGACTTAACTGTCCAAGCATGGACAATTATAACTCATTAGGAACTGATGAGCAATTATCCATACTAGATGGGAATCTGTATTGGATGGGATGATATGGTGTTAACATAGGTATGAGAGACTTTTCCCTTAATAAATCCTTTTACAAACCTCTCCAAAGGAGATTTCTAAAAGGGAATTTGAAAGAGTATAAAGGCAGCTTTCTGACTATTTTGCACACAGTTGTCTCAACTGGAAGAGGCAAAACAAAAGAAAACTTCTTAAACCCTTCAAAAATGTAAAAGGTGACCAGTGGAAGCTGTTAAATATTTTCAGAGATGTCAGCCATTGACACTGAATGAAAGGAAATAAAAGAAGGTGAGATTTGAGAGGGAAGATAATTCAGAGAGGTGAATGCAGAGAGAAGAGTTAAAGCTGTGGCAAATTTGGAGTACACTTACTCAGAGCAGTTTACAAGGAGTGATTAATACTGAGATAGGAGAAGAACAGAAGCTCCAGTTTCTGTACTGACTCTTGGCTTCACAATATTGTGTTTTTCTGTCCTGGTTCTTGCCTTGAAATATGTGCAAGAATGCTCTTTTTATGTGGTAATATTTTACCTGCAGTATGGTTAAACAATAGCATGTGGTGTGAAATGATTAAGAACTGGGTCCTTACTGTTTCTATGGGTAATAAAAAGGAAAAATAAAAAAGTCTTAACGATCTGCATATTAACAGTGCCAGGTGTGATTTGTGGGACCTGGGAGCACATGTCACTGTAGTTGATTCTTCTGACTGCTTGCTGAGACTGTGCTGAATAGGAAGAGGGTTTCTTGTTTGTATTGTAGATGGGCCAGTAACAAACTTGGGAAAAGCTAATTTTTGAAAGCTACTGTAGGAATTCTACCATGACGGACTCTACATATGATGGTTTTGGTTAGTGTGTGTGTCCCTCTCCTCTCCATTCTCTGGTGTTGCTCTAAGGACAGCTCTGTAGCACTGATTTTTGTCTTGCTTTGGTAGTGGTTCAGACTGGGAGCTGCTTTTACTGGTTTTTGGAATTTAACTATGGAAAAAAATTCTGATGCAAGATTCTAAAACCTTTAAAAAAAGAATAGATGAGGAGAAAGGACTTTGACCATCTGTAAAAGCACAGATAGTATCATTGTGAAACAGGAAACATAGGTTGAAATTAGGATGGAGCAGGAAATGGATTTGAATGGTTACAGTGACATTTAATGTCTGGACACTTGTTGGAACAACCTGGACATTTTGTGATCTGTAAACTTTTTTTCTATAGAATTGTAGAAAACAGTTCGTTGGTATGTGTGCAACAAAGCTAATGAAGCTTGAACATGGGTGCATGTCACATGTCCTAGCATTCTGCCTGTCACAGTAGGTCCTGTTCCTCATGACGTCTCCCAGGAGGTCAGCTCCCATCCCCTCTGTTTTTCCGTGACATATCTCAAGAGCTTTCTTTACGTTCCCACTGCCTGTTTCCAAGCAGTGACTCACACTGTCAGCCTTCCTCCATGGTGATCAGCCTAGATTTCCATGAGCCTTTGGAACTCTGTAAGGGATCACTTAAACAGCCATTGAGTTTCGCTGTGGGCCGTGGAGAGCAGCTGGATGAGGAGGTAATGCACACACCTCGTTTCGGTAGGAAGCCAAACAAAAAGTCATGGCCTGAGCCAACAGATTTGGAAGGACGCAGAGACCGTGTCCGTAGCTAACATGGTTAAGGCATTTGTTGTTTGTGTGCAGCAGATGCACTTGTT
Source organism: Donacobius atricapilla (assembly GCA_013397315.1). Lineage (NCBI taxonomy): Eukaryota > Metazoa > Chordata > Aves > Passeriformes > Mimidae > Donacobius > Donacobius atricapilla. Next base: position 1,075,148 of record WBMY01002815.1, on the reverse strand, counting down.
CAAAAGGCCTGGGACTGGGGCTGATCTTTTCTCTCTCTCTCTGGTCTTGGATTGGAACTTAATGTCTATTTGTCAATGGCAGGCTAATTGATATGTTTGTGTATCTCCTGGTCAGGAGGACAGAAAAAATACAGGGTAGTCATGCCTGTTTTTTTGTTGTAGGAGATGTTATTTGTGGAATTGTCTGGAATACTGACGCAATTTTCAAAACATCAATATATCATTTTACCATCTTCAGTATTATGTGGAGAAACACAGAAATAATAGAGCAAATTGCTCCTAAAGTGGGGGGAAATCTTGACAGCAATACTTATTAAGCAGAGGAATATTCTCCCAGGGGAGCTGCTGGAAACTATCACTTAGAAAGTCTTATAACAAGATTGGACAAGGCACTGGAAAATCTGTGTTAGGGAACAGTCCTGCAATGACAAAGGGAGGGACTATATGAGCTAGTAGGATTTTTTCCATCTCTGATTTCTGTGATAATGTCAGGAGGACAGCTGCTTCCACGATTATTCTGTGCCCAGATTTTATAATATTGTCTCCCTTTCCAACACTTATTCATTTTAAGTGCTTATTCAGCAGAAAGGAAGGGAGAGTCAACTAGTGTGAGTTACTGATAAGTTATAAAAATATGGCTGTTTTTGTAGGTTGTCAGCCAAATACAGTGATGATTTAGTTACCTAAATTCTTCTCTCAGCCCATTTTCTGAGGGCCAGATTCATTGCATGTAGTAAATGGGCTTAAACACAGGATGGCCTTGTTTATAATTCCTTTCTAGTTTCTTTCTTCCCTTCCCTCCAGTCCACCTTGGCTTGCACCCACTCTCCCAGGGAACTTGTACTGTAAAACCTATAAAAGGGGCTGAGCAGTTCATTTATGGACATGCTTTATTACTTTTAAAAGGAATGATTTTGGTTTTGGGGGGTTTTTTAGTTGGTTTTTTTTGGTTGCCTTTTTTTTTTTTTTTAACCCTACCTACCAGTGGATTATGGGCAAGATTTGCTTTGTTTGTGATGCATACAGAGCACTCCTAAATGCAAATCAATCCTCTCCTAGAAGTTGTGTTGTTTTATACCTGACCATATATATTGATAAACCTGCCAGCTTAAGTTAGGAGCAAAAGGTTGCTGGAGTTCACTTTTGTAGTTTGACTGAAAATGCAGTGTGCCTGAAAAGCTGTAGGGGGAGAAGGGGTTTATTTCAGTGATAATGCTGTGTCTCTGCTGCCAATCTCGCAATAGTTATGATCATGCAATAACACATTTTAAAATAGCAGGCCATTGATTTTTATGACTAGCCATTTCCCTTTTGTTGTGTTGCGATCTTTTTCTCTGCATTGCCCACTAAAAATACTTTTTTCCTTTTTTCTACTGCAAGCAGTAATTAATTACTTAAAATTTCAACTTGTGCTAATGAACATATCCTAAAAAAAAGTAATTATCTTTTTAAAAAATATATACTGTATTTCTTATGATAATTCAGAGCCTGCTTTAAACCCCTTTCAATCAAGAAAACACTTTCCATTTGTTTCCTCACTTTTAATCAGTCTTTTAGCTGCATTTTGCTGGGGGAAGCAGAGATGTGTTGTCTGTCTCCCAGTCCTTCCCACACAGCAGGTTGTGTAAAAGGGTTGGAAAGCTGTTGAGGTGCATGACAAAGCTGCGTGACAGCCAATGACTCCTCCTTGTCCTCTCCTGGGAGGCATGTCTGGGTTTCCTTAATATCTGATACTTAGAAACATCCTCTGAATTCCAGCATCTCTCTATTTTAAAGTGGTCCACATTAAAATAGTTAAAAATGCTTTGGATAAGATTGATTTTTAGCTTTTTTTAATTGTTGTGCTCTTTAATTGATGAACTCTAAGGAGAATTTATAGAGACTGGTCTTAGTTCCTCTCAACATTTATTTTGCAAAACTGAGTAAACCCAATTCTCTGCTTGTAAAGTCAGCTCCAGGCTTTTCTGGTGATGCTGGTGGATCTTCTCACTGTGGGTTCCTAACTGGAGCCACCTTCTCTTAGCATGGATGAACACTACTCCAGACACCCCCTCACCACTGTCTTGCAGTGATAGCAACTCCTTCCACTATTTCTAAAGAAAGTACTCTCCTGGTATATCCCACACTGATGCAATTTTTTTTTTTTCTGTGAGTTCTTTAACATTGACAGCCCATAGTGAGATATTACTCTGAGTGGTTCTGTTCATCTGCTGTTTCAGCTGGTGGTTTCCTACATTGTTAGAGAAAGCCTCCCTATCCAAAGATAACCTTCTGGGGATGTTTTAATGGCAAATACAATATAGGCTGTGAAGGGGTCATGTTTGCTTGGATAGGCAACTGCATCCCATCAGTGGCCAAAAATTCCCTTCAGGGGTATTTTCAGCGCTCCGTTTTATCTACAATTGTCCCATGTTTCACACTATGGTGTAAATGTGTCTTACAAGTGCTGTTGAAAATCACTTACAGCAGTTGGAACCATCTTTATGTTTAGTATCTGACGTCCTAACACGGCAGCAGGGAACTCAGTTTATGTGGGGGAAGAAAGGACTAGCATTTTACTAGTTTACATGTATGTGTAAATGTCTAGAAAAACATAATCAATATATGTTTTTAAAGTCTAATAATCACAACCATATGCTGTTTTGAAATAAGGGAACAAATGCAGGAGGCACTAAGCAGGAATGAGACTAGAAATGTCAGTAATTTATATGTCAATTAAATGTCACTTATACCTCAGTGACTTATTAATTAAAAGCATGAATCTTATTTTTCAAAGTTTGTTTTTTGCTTTGCCCTAGGGTTGAGCTGATTTTGTTTGCAGCCATAACCGCTCTGTAAATCGATTGCCTTTCCCTTTGCAAGAGTCTCAGTGTAGCAGAGAGACGATACTAATTCTTTACAGCAGGGAGTACAAATTTCTGCCCGCAGCATGGAAGAATGGTTCATTCTGCAATGTCTGTTACCCTGCTGTTTCATTAATAACAGGACTTACTGATGTGTGAAAGGTGCTTGAGCAGCTTATTATATAGGCATTAAAAGTGAAACATGCAATAAGGGCGGCTCTATCTGTAGGAGCTAAGGGTTCCCTGTGCTTGGGCAGCCTCGGGAAGGCTGTCAGAGCAGCAAAAGCATCCAAGTGGCAGTGCTACCTTCGTTAGAAACTGCTCTCTACGCCAGTTTTCTCCCTTCAACAGAGAAGGAAGAAAACTGTTGGAAAGACACATCTAAATAGCTCAGCGTTAGCTTTTGCAAAAGGAGACCATCGAAGGTAGGAAATGTTAACTAGCCCTTTCAATGCATAATGTTTGCTGAGATGCAAGGCATTTTGCAGCTTGGGAATGGTCTCTGGTTTGATGCCACTTGCATTTATCTGGGGCTGCTGGCTTGCAAAGGCGGGATGATCATCCGTGCATTGTATCTGAATTTGGCTGGGTACGTGTTGACAGCTGACCTAGACTTTCTGCTTTAAAACAGGCATAATTAAAAATACTATCAGCGAGCAAGTAAATAGAAGTGCAAATGCTTTTTTTCCTTATCTTTTAGCCTTTTCTGTAGCCCATTTATATTGGTCTAGATGAATTCACCTCATCTTTCTCCCACTTTCACCCTTTCCCTTTTTAGCCACCTCTTGTCTCCAGAAATACAGAGCTATACCTATCTGTATTTATTATCTGAACTGCTAAAAACTCACAAATTGTTAATGTGTCAGGAGAAAACTATACATTAAACCAAACTCTTTGCATAGTTTTTACCCTCTCAGTAATCTGTTCGGTTTATTGAAGAGCACTGAGTACCATTTGGTGATAGGTTATGACTTACATTTTTACCAAAGTAAGGGGTTCTGCAAACTATTTCTGAATAACAGAAAAGTTTAGGATTTGAGGGAAACTGGTAGATAGAGAAGAAAGAATGACTGTTGCAGGTTCTTTGAGGGGTTTTTATATATTTTCTCAGCTACTTACTTGCTTTTCTGTTGAAAATTCCTCCCACGTGTGGGGAAAGTCCTCACTGGTGCTGCGGTGCATTTGTGCTTGTGTGGGTTTGTATGTGTTAGTTTTAGTGCATAGTTTGATTTTTGAGCCTGGCAGACTTGTGGTGTCCATTGCCTTTCCTCGCACAAAAATATAGTACTGATTAACTGTCTTAAATTATGTGAATTGACTGACTAAAGGATCAAAGGAGTGATTCCCGTAGTCACCCTGATACCTCCTGAGCCTCAGACCCCAGCAGTGCACAGTCTGCCAGCTACACTGCCTCTCTAAGCCGTATGTTGCTGTGGTGATGCTTTAAGATGTGCTATTTGCCAGCATTTGGGTGTTCTTACAATGTTGAAATGTTGCACCTCATGGATGTCTTCAGTCTCTCATCCAATTATTCTTTCAATCCTGGCGATCATCTGACCCACATCAGGGGAATGCTGAGGAATGCTGCTGTTGCACAGCTCTGCAATGCCCTGGACCTCCCTTGAGCCAGTCAGCAGCGCAAGCCCCTGCCTGCAGCTCTGTCCCGTAACCATGGCAGTGGTGCAGCAGTAAGTGCACTCAGTGACAGTTGCCTTGGTTGATAAAGTATCTCCAGGATGCTCTGGCCCACGAGAAAACAGTTCAGCATGTCTGCTAATAGCAGGAAAGCAGCCTGTGACTTGTTCCTTGTAGCTTTAAGATTTTTTCATCCTACTAACCCTCAGCATTTTCTGTGATTTTTCAAAATTTTTCCCCCCTAAGTAAGAACTTCTGAATGATACAGTGTACTGGAAATATGTGGATTAGGTCTGAAAGTATAAAGTTCCTACTTTCAGGAAGGATTATTAATGTCAGTTCTGCATGTGACCGCAGCATTTCCCCTCCCAGGTAAATCTGGTGATCCAGAATAGCAGTCCTTATTCAGGCAGAGAATGGGAGACAGATTCTGTTCTTAGATGTTTACAGCCTAGGTCACCACTTTCAGCTTGAAAAGGACTGTGCTGGCTTCCTCTGATAAATCAGGCTGTTTCTCCAGGGCTGTTTAGTGTTGGTTGGGGTTCGTTCTTCCCATCTGAAATGGATGTGCTAAATACACAGCTGCAAAGTCGAAGATTAGGGGAATATGTCTGCAAGTCATCTTCCTCCTTCACTCCCTCTCTCCTATGAAGAGTTGGCATAAGTTAGAGCCAGCTGCAGCTTGTCTTGGCCCCTAGGTCGGTTTTAAGGAGTGGGAAAGTGGAAAAGAAATAAACGAGATTTGTTGAGCAGATGGAAAACAGAAGCCTCTTCCAGTCTCAGTGGGTGGCAAGAAAAATAGCAAAGCTGAGAAGAAAAAGACAAAAGAGGCAGATCACTCACTCCATAACAGAAACAACTGAGTGCAAAATCAGTGGTTTCAGTTATGACAGACCATTTTGATTTACAAGAACATTTACCAATTTCTGTAGAAAAAAATGCACTGTTGTCCTTTTCCAGATTTTACCTGATTGTGGCAGGACTGAACTTGCTCCTGAGCCAGAACTTGTTTGCAGATGTCACACAATGGGATTACAGTTGTAATAGTGCTATTTTTCCTTCTATTATTTGTTTTTTCTCAATTACCCCCTTATGGTTTTTAACTTACTTTTATTTTATTTTTTCCTACAACCATTTGAAACTTCTTCTTCTGAGAGTCCAGCATTATAGCAAATTGTTATCATTCTGACATAAATGTTCCTGTTGGTAAATTTGATCTGCACCTTATACCTGGAAGAATAAGGAGTCTGTGGGAAGCAATTAAAATTACTCAAATGGGGGTGGGAATTCTCAAGGCTCGGCAAAGCACAGCAGGATGAGCCAGAACCAAGACAATATGAAATAACTGTGCACACGCGATTGCTAAAGCTGTAGGTAATGCTGCAGGTGTGTGTAGTGAGCATTTCATGTGACTGTTTCTTGGCATCCAGTAGGATATAAATGAATCCAGTAGGGAGAAGATGAGGAGAATGATTGATGCAAACCATTACACTGCATTTACAGTGGTGTAAATCCTAATGAAAACAGTTCATTTGCCCTGGCACGCTGTTGAAGTGAGTCAATGGTGAGTCAGGTTCACTGTGACTAAGAGAATTAGTGAGAATTTTTCTCCACAGAATTCAGTCTTTAACTTCTGGCTCTCACACTTTTTTCTCCTCAACACTGTTGTATGACAAACAGTAGATATTTTGCCAAATACCTCTGCCTTGACAATGTTGCCTGTCCCTTCAAACCCAGTATATGATATGACAGCTATTTACTAACTTAACCATTACTGTATACAACTATTACTGAGTAATTCTTCAAGTCCTTCTGTTGCATATGCAAAACTCTGGCTGTGCTAGAAATGTGAGTGGAGATTTTATATGATTCCACGTAAAGCTGGTAACTGAGCAGAGTGTTCTATTCCAAGCACAAAGGTTATTTCCTGAGTAGCCTCACTCTAATTTGAGGATAGCCCTTAGAATTCAGTTTATGCAAGCCAGTATAGTCCTTGTAATATGCCACAATGTGAAGGCAGTAGCAGAGGTATCAGTGTGTGCATCCATTGATAACATTTGATGGTGCAGTGCTGTGCACCTTCTTCATGGTACTCCTGAGAGAAAGACAGAAAAAACATCTCAGCCCTAGATTTTACATAGCCTTTTGGATTAAATGCACATTGTGCAATGTGGGTTGAAGCACTGGCCAAGAGCAGGAGGGTTGTATTAACACGTGGGAATAAGCAAGAACAATCCCTGACTGGGTTTGCCTAATTGGTGGAATAACTTGATAGGAAAATTTTCTAAGCCAGTTCTGTGCTGTTAAGTCAGAAAGTTATTAGATAATATCTAATGTAGTTCTGGGAGCAGGAATTAAAAACTTACCTCAGCCAAAGTCAGGGAACTGCATTTACTTACAGAAATTCTGAATTTGCCTTTATAAACCAATGCAGTGACTGAGTGGGCTATTTACCAACAAAATGCTGTATCTCATTCGAAAACTTTATTAAATTTCATAAAGATAAATATGTGGAGTTCATTTTTATACCTGTGCTTTGTTAGCAGTTTCCTGTACATTCCTGGCACCTAAGAAAATGCACAGTTCATTCACAAAAGGGCTTAATATCTCAGTAAAAACAATCCTTTGGGGAATGAATGAAGAAGTATAAACAGGATGAATTAAATATCCACTAAAGTAGTTCAGTGATTTTCCACCCTTTTTATTTATATACTCTGAAAAAAAAATTGTGAAAGTACACGCCCCTGAATGTGGAGTTTAAAATAATAGATAATGAAGCAGATACAAAATGATACATAATGGGAGCAGAACAGAGCTGACAGATTTTAAGGAAGTCTTCCACAGAGTGCAAGAACTAGCAGTGTGAGTTTGGTGGAGGACAACATGATAGTTGAGGAGTACATATCCTGAGGAGATGCTCAGGGAGCTGAACTTGTTCAGCCTAGGAAAGGGGTGGCTTTAATGAGACCTAACTGAAGTGTTCTCATACTTATGAAGAGGCCCTTGAGGATGTGGAGACAAGCACCTTACTGAGCCACATGGTGGGAGGACAGGAGACAACTGTTATAAATTTAAAGAAGGGAGGTTCTAACAGGATAAAAAGGGGAAAAAAAAATCACTTAGAATAACTGCTATCCATTGGAGCAATATTCTCAGAGGTTGTGCAGTCTCCATCCTTGAAGGTTTTTAGTATTCAACTGAAAAAATTCCTGGACAGGCTGATCTGAATTGGGTATCAACCCTCCTTTGAGCGGGAGGTTGGATTTAGATGAATTATTCTATAATTCTGTGGTCACTTGCAGACTTCCTGGCTTTAAACTGAATTATATCTCTCTAGCCTGTACTATGAAGAAGTGCAGTTTAATGAACAAATGGGAATGTCCATGTGAATGGACATTCCACAGGAAATGGAGACAAAATATACAGAAAAGAATAATTTATTGTCTAATCAAAGTTTTACACTTTCATCCATCCCTACATTGCCTAAGTATTTTTCCCCTTCCCATCCCATATGAATATATGAATATTAACTTCCATCCATTAAAAAGCAACAGTAGTCAAGTCATATGTCTTCTGTAAGATCTTTAATACTGCATTTCAGGTTCAGAAGCTGCCTAATGAGAAGGCTTATTGACTGTCAGTGGTTTTGTGCTTTATTCTGTTTCCCTTTGCTTGGACAGGTGGTTGTCTGGTGATGACACAACTCTCCAACAAATTTGTTCCACGTGAAAAGCTTTTAACTAAGAATGCTTTATACCACTCTTATGTGGGCTTTGTTTGTGGGTCAGGCAGCTGCTCCATGCCTTGGCATACCCACCAGCTCAGTGTTTTGCAGGCTGTTTTCCATTATTTCTATTCAACATAGGGTACAGTTAGGACTTGATTTGGGGATTTTAGAGTATGAGCTTGACAGGATTTGGATCTACTTCAACACTTAGTGGTAATGAAGAACTATTATATCAACTATATTGTATTATACACTCCAAATGGAAAATATGCTTTGATATGATTAAATCATTGCAGCAATCAAACCTTTTGTCACTTCCACAAACTTTTTACTCCTAGCAATAAAAGATGACAATTACCTCTATGCATTTTAATAACAAGATAGATTTTAAAATTCTTATTATTTTTCAATTTTACAGGAAAAAGTTTACTGATAACATTTAATTCTCAGGAAAAGAATCAGATAGCTGGAAGTTTATCTAGTATATTAAACCATTTTCTGTACTTTCTATCTTCCCTTTACTAACTACTTAATTGAGTAATTCAGTGGGATAGGATGTACTTAGACTTCAGTGATGAATCAGACATCAGAAATCTTGAGTTTTCATTCCAGGACTCAGCTCACACTCTGAGCTTTAGGCTGCTCAATTTCTCATGTGTCAATCCATAAGCAATTGTCGCTCATCGGCTGCAGTAAAAAAGTATATCCATCACACTTCTAGAAACAGCATGAGAGACCAGACAAGCAATGTCATTGCGGTAGAGTTACAGTTATTGTGCATATCATATTTTATATATTCTACTGCTTCATCAGTTATGGCAACTATAGCCAGAAAATGAGCAGAGTTTTTTGCGGGATGTCTGCAGTAACGTAATATGTTTTCCCTGGATGATGACAGCTAATTTGAAACTCAAACTAAACTAGTTCAAGTTATTCCTTTTGGTATGAATTACTCTAGTTTTGCTGGTGCTGCATGTTTTTCAGGCCTGGTGCTCTGGAGACTTTAAAATAACACCCCTACTGTCTTCAAATTGTGCTTTGTCACATTTGTCACATCAGCTTTATTCTCCTTTTACGTTGTTCAAGCCCTCAAGTTACAAGAAATGAGAAACGGTGGTTGTATGTGCCTTGTTGCAGAGCTCTCTGGTCCTGCTTTAAGTGAAGCATGGGTTTGTCTGTGGGACAGGTTGCAACACTGCAATGGTCCCCGTGCTCAGGGCAAGGACTGCGGGAGGTCCGTGGCTCCTCTGGTAAAACATTCCTCATGTTGATCAGCCCAGGAGGCTCTTCCTTCTCTGCAGCAGAGACTTCACGTTCAAAGGGTCTCTTATACCTAAAGGGAAAAAAAGTACCTCATAATACTTTGTCTCAGAGTGCTGAGGACTGTTTTGACTCCATTTAAATTACACAGTAAGAGTGCAACTTGGTGATTGTGGAAAGCTGGTTCATGGTCAATTGAAGAAAAATTTAATTGTTGGCAATGTACTGTATTACTAAGGACACACTTTGCTGTTCAGGTTTGAGGTAATCTCAGCTGAAAATCAGTCTTCAAATTGATCTTCATAATAATACTGTCTTCACATCTGGATCCCTGGGCACAAAGACCTGATGCAGTCTTGAAGCAAATGTAGGATATTGAGGAGGTTTTTTAGAACCTATCACTTCAACCATAAGAGATCTCTCAGAGATGAATGTCACTTCTTCTGTGCTGTGTGTTGGTATTTTATTAAACACTGAGACAACAATCTGTCAAAGTAAGCTTTCAAACTGTGTAAAGAAGAAGTAACCATATGGTTAGGAATTTGTTTGCTGCATTGAACTACCTCACATCAATATAAGCAAGAAGAGAAAAAATGATGAGACCTTTATTACAACTAAACCAAAAGCATACAATATTTGCTGCCCTAAGCTTATAAAATAGCTGGGTTCTGCTGGAACCAATTGTTCACCTGTGAGACCAAGCCCCTGAAATTGAAGGGGCAGGAGAAAGGGGCACGCATGGAAGCCTCCTTGGCATTTACCCAAGGGACTCTATGATTCAGACTCGGGTCCTAGATTTGAATATAATTTATGGTATCTAATCAGGGTAACTGCATATACCTATCAATAAATAGTATTAGTTAATTCCTGCATCAGCTGCCTAGCCTCAGGTTCAGCTAGCACCTCTCATTTAAGAAATATGGTGTGGTCTTTTTCAAATACTTCCAAGTGATGAAGTGTCTGCTATGTCTTGTCTTCTGTGCTTTGATTAGAAGAAAGACCAAGTAAAAAAAACTAAAGGGGCAACAAAAGCCAGTGTCAGCACTTAGATGAAAATTTTTGAGTTTGCACCATTTTAATTCAGAGATAATTATGCAAAATCCGTTGGAGTTCTCTTGGTGTGATCCATCAGCAAAAGGATCACTATACTTTTTTTCTCTAATTTTTCTGTTACAGTTGTGTCTGTGGGGTCTTTCTATGCCATTCTGTACCGAGATGATATCACAAGTGAATTCACTAAGTGAATTAAAATTATATATTTGGTTGTACTGTTAAATGTAGGGAAATAGACTTTGTTATGTGTTGCATCCAGGTTATCTGAGAATCTGTCCTGACAGAGTATTTTAGTAAAGAAGTAATTGAATTCCCTTAGAGAATGATAGCCTGAAAATTTTATCATCTGTGCTAAATCAGTTGAGTTATTGAGGCTATGCATTCCATTAGCAATGCTTGTGCATTTCCAAGTAAAATTATATTTCTTTTCAGTTTGATATACCAAACATAAACATTTATCTGGTGATAATTAAATACTCTTGTGCTTAAACACCTGCACTAAGGCAAGCAATTTTAAACCCGAAGTTAAAGCTCAATACTGATACTTCGCGGTCTGGTACTTGAAAGGTGTCATTACAGATAGTAGTGACCATATTCTATGTCTAAAATTGCAAAAATCACTCTGAAATCTGCACAAATGATAACATAAAAGGAGTGAACTGGAGCAGAGCTGTTTTCAAATTGGCAATTCTGATGTGATGTGTTGCTTTTTATTGCCAATGTGAAATACTGCAGCAGTTTTTCAGGAGTGAATCAAGTTAACACTGATGCAGTGAACCCAGAGATTCTTTAACCTAGATTTACTGCATTCCTGTGATTGGTATTGTGAATGGCAAAATAGCCCCCATACACAGATTACATTTTGATAAATGCCTCTGAAGGCTTTGAAATTTAGTGAATAAGAAAGAGTTAGAGAAGTCACCTTTACAGTAACAGGGCTAAATTTCTTGATTGGTAGGAAGGGATTTACAGTGCAGTGTTGTGAGAGCCTATTTACATGCTGAAGGCAGTGGGGCAATAGTTGATAGCAGTGTCTTAAAGGCACCCACAATACTAGTAGCTCTTTAAATGTTTTTCAGGTAAGCAGGTTATGAGACATTCTACAGGGCCCAAATTTGCATATTTTTTACCTCAGGAGAATTTCTGCTTAAGTCAGGTTTATCTTCATCTTAAGTTAAACCTATTTTACATTAGCTCTAAGCTGTAGAGTTACTTGGTCTCTTGGATTTTGTTCCTACTGGAAATAGCATTGACATTAAGCCATTTAAACCATGGGCAATTCTGTCTAGCATGAAAAAGTGTGGGGTCAAAGAGGAGAAAGGAGAAGCCAAGATCTGGCTTTCAGTGCCGTAGGGGTTTTGAAGAGTGAGGAGTGCTGGAGTATGTGCAAGAGCTGTGTTTGGGATGTTGAACTCTGTTTTGTGAATGCCATATGAAAGATGGGATGGGAGTGCAGTTTGGAGGGACTGGTCCATACTGTTCACTCAGCAGAGCACAACTCCATGCCCAAGCCAACGTTGCAGATAATTGAGAATTTAAATATATGAGGATTGGTAAGTTACTAAGCAGTTGTGAGCAAGTTGAGGGCTCAGTCCTGTTCTCATTCCAGTCAATGAAAACAGTGGTATTAAATTATATGGATTCATCTCTGAACAGATGGCAAAACTCTTGGCCTGTCTGTGTGAGGGTGCCAGTGCACAGTACCCAAAACTGCCTGCTCCGACCTTGCAGTCCTACAGGCAAGCTACACACATTCCTCATGGAAACTCTTGAGTACAAGTTACCTGCAAGACACTTTCCAAGCAGCCACAAACATTCCTTGTACAGAATGGTTTTTGCTGAGCATTGAGGTTATGTATTCAGTTGATGCATGATGAACATATGCTTGAGTTGCAAATCCGTGCTCAAGGTTGAGTTATTGAGGCTAAGCTACCCTGCACTTGGTTTACATGGAGAGTATGTTCATTGCATAAATTTGTATCTATCCTGTAAATTCAAAGACTTAACTATTGCACATAAACTTTTTTTTTACTTTGTGTAGGCTAGACCATAATTACATTTTAAGGCATGAATTGTCTAGAATGGAAAATTAGCATTGTGGTTTTAGGAGACTTATGAACTAATTGTCATTAACTAATTAAATTATTCATATTCAAGAGAATGAAAGAAAAACTGGTAAATTGATCAATATGCTTAATCATCTGTACCTTCTGTTCGAACAGGCAGGAGAAAAGCATTATCACCCAACCTGCGCACGATGTGTCAGGTGCAATCAGATGTTTGCAGAAGGAGAAGAAATGTATCTTCAAGGTAAATCAAACAAACAAGAAATGAGACAGTTGCACTTGGCTCTCTTGCCCACACCATAGGGTTGCACAGGAGAAATTCAGTGTCACTGAAGGACTTGTGCAATAATGTATGCAATGGGAGAAAATGTCATCTAACATAAATATGAGCTGAAATCCTTCCTATGTGGCAACTTCTAGCTCTACTAAACCAAGGAAAACTGCTTTCACAGCCAAATACATGGGAAAATACCAGAGAAAAAGGCTTTTGCCTATGTCTTTGACTGGCAGTATCTTTTCAAAGGAAAACAGAAAAGAGAAACTCAGTAGGATGTGGGAACTGCAAGGCTGGTGTATTATCCTGAAATTACACGCCTGCCTAGATCTGTGTTTACAACTTTGCCATTGTCCGTGGTTTTCTAGAAGCACACTTAGAAATTTTTCCTTAAGCTAGAAAAGTTAGACTTTATTTAAAACACAACAGTGGTCTCAGTAAGATCTAATTATGGTTTAATACTTCATTTTAAATGATAATTTTACTGTCATATTGGTTTGCAACAAGAACTATCTCATTAAAGGACATACTGATGCCCGTCTGTGCTCATGAATTTTCCCTCAGGAGCCAGAAAATGCTGTAGTTCTTCCAGTTGAAAAGGATCTTAGCAGTTCTAAAATCTCATATGAAATCAATGCTTTTAAAAAGTACATCAAACCACAAATTTGTTTCTAGATTTCAAACCTTCTGAAACTTGTTTGCAGGTCAATCTTTTTAAGTTCCATTTGTTGTAAGAGTGGGTATTTTTTAGGTTTCGTTCTGACTATTAGTTCAAGTAATAGCAAGGTATGCTCAGGTTCTATTAATTTGGATCCATCTTACTGTATTTTCTGATGCATGGAATGTTTACACCAGCTTACTGTCATAACCTTTTGACTTCACGTGGAGAGCAGTTTCCATTAGAAACTGATGTTAATGTCATGGAAGATCTATGATCAGTTATTTGGACTGCCTAACCTGTTGAAGAATAAAAAGTGTTGTAGCCCAGGGTTTTATAATGTATTTCATCCTCTTAATAAACTACTATGAAGTTACTTTAGATGTTGCGTGTTCCTCAGCAGAAATCTTCAGTGGTCATCCAACAGACAGCTTTTGGGTGAAAGGACTTTTTTTCTTCAGTGTGATAAAGTTTCCCACACTATGTTGCTTGACTATAGACAGGAGTAGTTAAAAAAAAAAAAGTGATCTAAATACTTCTAAATCCATTGGGATAATTTGAAGCAATTCATGGGACAAATGGGGCAAGCTCAGATCCACTTGTAAGTGGAAGATAATATTTCTTAGTTGTTCAGTAACAAAAAAAATTAGTAACTTAGTAAACATAATTTTTCTGATCTGTGCTTATAGGTACTCTTTTACTGCCAGAGTCTGGGTTCATCTGGGTTATTTTGTGAAATAAATTCTAATGATCTCCATCTGTCTTCTGGGAAATAGATTTTCTGTTTCTATCTTGTTTCCAAAATCCACTTGTTAGAAAACTATCAAACTGCTGTGAAAACAAAGCATTTCCTATAACTCTCCTTGATACTCTCCATCCAGTATAAACATTAAATATTTATTATGCAAAGGGTCTCAGATTCCAGTTTAGTCAGGCAGAAGTTGCAGTGCACTCATGTTTTTTAACTCTGGAGCTTTAATCTGTGGCATATCTGAGCTCAGACTGTCATAAACATAAAGGTTCCTTCTTGCTATTAAAACATGCAAATAATTATTCTATTTTATACCATTATACACATTCCACTTCTCCTGAACACTATTTTGAACATCATGTTCAAGTTTTTGAAATAACTTTTTCCTTTGTGACTATTACAAAACTATTCAAGTTTCTATCTCGCACTCACTGTTTACTTACATCTCGTCCAGATCCTTGTTTCAATACCTGTATGCAATAAGGAATTGATTCATTTGGTATCTCCTGCTTCTTCCAGGATGGATGTTCCCCTGAAATTATACAGTTCTTTAGTAGCTGACTTACAAGTGGCAAACATATGGGTAGTGCAAGATTGGAACAGTGAATAAATGATAGACAGACTGGATTTTCAGCTAGGGTTACATGGACAATGCCATTCCATCCCACCACAGCGTGCTACTCTGTATGATGTAGGACCCAAGCCTGACTATTACAAGAAGAATGCAGGAAATTCTAACTATATATAAAGAAAAATGTTACCATGAAACAGGTTACCCAGAGATGCAGTGGAATCTCCATCCTTGGAGATAGGCAAAGCCCATCTGGACACAGCCCTGCCTGCTGTCATGGGACCTGCCCCGAGCAGGGAAGTGGACAGGTGTAGCTCCAGAGATCCCATTTCACACTTCTTAGGACTCAGATTTTGATGTTGATCTGCCATTTTGAAGTACATGTAGCTTTCCAAAGTCTTAAATGTCTGTGATCAGGCTCGCTGGTATTGAGAGGTTGTCATTTTGACCTCTGAAAGTATCAAGCACTACCAGGGGACGTAGTCAGTAACCTATGTCTTACAAAACCTTACAGGAGGGTTTAATAAGGTTCTTATTTTGAACTTTTTAAGGTTCTTATAGTGGAACTGAATTAAGCAGAACTTTAAATATACTTTACAGGAACATCCATTTGGCATCCGGTTTGTAGACAGGCTGCAAAGGCTGAAGAAAAAAACAAGGTAAAAACCTGTATTGTTATCCAGTGTTATTTGATTGATGTATTATTCTCTATCCCTTTTTT
>WBMY01002815.1:988156-1059567 GCA_013397315.1 Donacobius atricapilla | reverse complement strand
TTTTTTTTTTTTTCCAGCAGGCATGGATGGAAGGGTTTGGAAATTTTTCATACTGCAACTTTAGATTTTAAATGATGGGAATCTAGTTGGCTAATGAAATGTAATCATGTAATATAAATATTCTGCTATTAAGCAGTGATTAAAGCTACAGATTAAGGACAATGTTGACCTAAGAGTTATATATATATGCTGAATAAGGAAAAATGTGAAAATATGAATAAGAAAAAAAGTCAATTTTTAACTTGTCTGATTATGATATTATCAGTTCATGACCTCTTTTCTTGTGGCTCTGAACTTAAAAGATCAGAGGACTTTCACATTATTAGTTTTTACAAAAAAAGAAATCTCCTTGGAGTTTCTGTTTTATTATTTGTTTCTAAAGTGTTGGCAAGCCAGCCACAATTTATTTTAATCTCTGGCTTAAAGTACCTCCTTAAGTTGGATGATTGTGCACCTCTCTCTGTGCAAAGGGAAAAGGGGAGAATCCTGGCAACTTGAATAATTACAAGATTAGCAGATAAATAAGCTGTCCCTAGGACATTAAGAATTAATGATCCTTCTGAAGTGGTGGGAAAGAGTTACAATTATCTCATTTAATGTAGAGGCCAAGCGTGGGTTTTTCACTTCTGATGTTCTCTGATGCTCCAAGTGGTACCTCTTGGTATCCTTGTTCAAAAAAGCTCTGCTTTGGTTCAAGGCTTGGAGAAAGGCACATGGGACAAGTCAGAACAGCAGGCAGCATCCATAAAAAGATTGTTAAATCTGGTGTGTTAGAAAGTCCAACTTTGACTAAATTACAGTTTGAAAAAAAAAATGTTTGGGCTTTACCCTAAAGGATCTGGCTGTAGTTTTTGTACCCATGTGTTTGGGAAGTGATTGCTCTGGTGTTCTTTATGACAGAAGCTCTGAATATCAAATAATTTTCCCAAGCCTAGCAGTTTTTCCTTTTTTTTTGAGTTTTTCCTATTTTCTCATCTTTATGTCCATTATTGAAAAAATAAAACCAGAAGGAAGGATGCCATTTCAAAGGGAGTAATAAGGAACTTTCAACATAACTTGTAAAGTCTGGAATGGGATCTACTGCTTGAGAAATTTACTGTTTGACCTTGCAATTTGTTGTTTTTAAGTTATCTTCCTATATATAGATATATGAACAGCATGTAATTAAAGTAGGTGACAAAGGCAAAAGGAGAAAGTGGCAGTATGCTCCAAAACTTTGGAGAAGGAGTGGAGAAGAAAAAGAAGTTGTGAAAGAGAGTGACAGCATAAAGAAAGATGATGGGAGAGTGAGATTTTAAGCAGAAGGGAGGAAGCTGGAAAAGACAGGAGAAATCAAAGCAGCAAGGGAAAGTAACGTTTATAAAAAGGCATATAGGGAAAAGAGGTAAGTGGAAGAAGAAGAAAAATGTGTAGCACAGAAAATGAACTAACAGAGGCAATTGAGTCAAAAAAGGTGTGAGGTTTTATTGAAAAAGCTGGGAGGTGATGCGGAGCAGGCATGGATGGGCATGTTAAAAGGAGTAATGGATCATGAAGAGAAAAAAGGAGCTGTGAGATGCGGGATGTCTCATATTCAATTCTTTAGCCACCAGTATCCTCCAAGTCCCTCTTTTCCCTTCACCTCCTGGTTTGTGGAGGTGGTCTTGGAGATTGCCCTGACCCAGGTGCAGGACATTGCACATGGCCTTGTTGAATTTCATGAGGTTTGCATGGCCCCGCTTCCCAAGCCTATCAGGATCCCTCTGGATAGCATCCGTTCCCTCCAATGTGTTGTCCCCATCACATGGGGTTATCTGTAGCTGGGTGTTGTCTGTAGGTTTGCCAAGGATCTGCTCAGTCCCACTGTCTGGGTCATGGATGAAGATGAAGCATCGCTGCTCCCAGTACAGACCCTTGAAGAACACCATTTGTTATTAGTTTCCACTTGGGCAGTTCAAAGAAGTTACTGGAAATGTGTAAGGCTCATGCTGGGAACTCCAATAACCTCTTGGTGCCAAGGGAATGCCCTGATAGAGCTCTTCCAAGGGGTGTCAGGAAAAGAGGACTCACCCCTTGTCTGCCCTTGGAAAGACCCTGAGCCTGAAGGGAACCTCTGGAGGTCCCTCTGGGGTCTTGTCCAACCCCTCTGCTGAGGCTTGGGTGCCTTGGGCCAGATTTAACCCCTTTTCTAGCAAGATGAACCTTTCGGAACTCCAACTTTTCCCTGAGAGAGAGGAAAGGACAGAATGATTTGAAACATAGAGCGACAGCCTGACACAAAGTCAGTGACAGAATTGATAAGATTATTGAAAGAAGGGATTGAGGCAGTGGACAACTTTAACTGGACTTCTCCGGCTGTGAACCATGGAGGGATGGATTGTTGGACGCTGTTTGGGGGAATGCTGGTTCTAGTCAAGGGTGGTGGACTGAATTGAGAATGGTGTAAGTCCCTCGCTCCTGGGATAAAAGGAGGTCTCAGCCATTTGAGATGCAGATTTGGCCCTTCACTGCTAGGGTAGAAGGAGGTCTCTTGAGATAGAGATGATTTCAGGGATAGAAGAAGAGAATTTGTGTTGTAAACTAGAAGAAGCATTCTTAAAAAGTACCCCAGATACGCTGAGAGGCCCATGAGTAGCCGGGGAAAAGGCTGCTAATGGGTGGGATGACACAATCTGCAAAATTCTGGGCAGTTGCAGATTTGTGACATCGGGAGCCACCAGACTGGTTTTTATTCTTATGGCAAGTGTCTCCATGGGACACTGAGGGGAGACTCCTCTCCCAAAGTGATGGAAGATTGTGTTTGAATAGTGAGACTGACTGAGGATCGTGGCTTTGTCTCTCTGTGTTGGTTGTGAGAGGGTGACACTTGTGGAAGCAGGAGAAGGGTTTTAAAGTTTCATTTTTTTCCCCTCTTCCTTTTTTTCATTCCTTTAGTGTGTAAAATAAATTATATGTGTAACTTTCAAGTTTAGACCTGTTGTGCTTTTTATTTTCTCCTAGTCAAATCCCACAAAAGAGTGGAGACACTCAAGCCACTACACTAGATTTAGGAGAAAGGATTTGATGAATGTGAAACCACTACACATGTAAAAAACAATTCTTTAATTTTTAAAAGGTTATATTGATTGTCTGCAAGTGTTTTTTAATTTTTAACTCCACGTTTTGAGCTCTCTATAATATGTCATTTTTGAGTGGTAAACATTGAATTAAATTAAATGTCTTGTATGCATTTTTTAAAATAACAGTTATATTATCTTTGACTCTCCTGTATTTCCTATCTATTCCACTTCTCCTGCCGTAGGAAACTAGGACTTCCTCTGAGAGTATTATTTCTGTACCTGCTTCAAGTACATCAGGTTCCCCAAGCCGTGTGATCTATGTGAGTATTTCCCAGTGAAATTTGTTCTGTGGGATGGGGAAAACCTTGCGCTTCCTCCTACAATTTAGCACGTTATGTGGAAAGATAGTGTCTCCAATCCACTGCAGTTGGTGATTCCTCTAAAATGGAATTGTTTTCTCAAGTTTAGAATATTTGAATACTGCATTTGCTGTAACAGAATTCTGGCATTTTCCTCCCATTTTTTGTGGAGTATTTGTAGCACTTACACTACAGCTAGAGCTGGCTTATACCAAAGCATGCAGAATACCACAGTTCTTTCTGAAAAGAAAAGTATAAGTAAACAGTACATCCCACAGGTAGATTACAAGCTTAGATTTGAACAAAACTTGTTTGAATTGATCTCCTGAGCCTGCATCTGATAGCCTATGAAAACACTCATGTGATTGCAGGACTCTGCCCTTGTCAAATGCCATTCCTTCCCTCAGAGGACTTTTGAAGTGTTTATGGTTTGTGAGGCGCTCTGGAAAGCTCATTAAGAGAATTTAAAATAACAAATATAATAAAATCTTAGGATTTTTTTGTTCAATACAAGATCACAATTGCTGTAGTGTACTGTTCATTGCCAAATTCTCAAGTCTACCGGCAGTAGATAAAAAATGCAAATGTGGTATGATCCATACAGGTATCTTTTGCAGGGCTTCAGCATTTCCAGGGCTTTTCTTCCTCCTAGCCAAGTGTCCCTCAGATATGCGGGTCATCCTCATCCGTTAGAACCATATAGTGAGAAAATTGCTGGAGATGCAATTGACTTCCAGAGAGGTTATTATACAGATATTAAGGGCTTTTATCTCCTACACTGAGACGAGCAAAAGAGTGCGTTTGATCCAGACTTGTGCTTTTTCCTCAGATAAAAATTATTTTGAATACAATATGCACGTTATCTGAGTAAGATTGATCTTGCAGTGGAACAAGCACCCCTTCTTTAAATGCTTGTCAGTGATTCTGAGTGCTGGTGAATTCCAGTAGTATGTTACCAGCCAAGAAATGTCATTGTGAAGACAGTTCATTGTGCTGGCAGACTATTATTATGTAAGCACTTTCTTTGGCCAGATGAGCTCTTTTTTTTCAGGCATCCACTATCTCATTGTGTTTTTAAGCATGAGAATTCTCCTAAGATTTAGATGTTTTTAGAGACATTTATCTAACTGCAGGATGGTACCTTTTTATTGATGTTTGTGGCTACAACTTTAAATATGCTTTACCAGCTGTTAAAAGTCAAGCACAAACCTCCATTCTCCTTTTCTGTTTTTGTTTGTTTGTTTGTTTTTAAAGGCTATCATTAAATCAGCACACAACTCTGATGTTTGTTACTGTAATATGAAGCTGGGACTAGGAAAGAATAAAGTTGACTAGCAAATACGAGTCAGTCAGAAAAAAAATTCCCCAGAGGAGTGCAAATTCTTGTTCTGTCTGTCCCATCTCTCAACTGCTGAATTGTCAAAACATGATTTTGATTGATTGATTAATTCCTATTTTGGCTTTCACAAACACGAAAGTAAAAAGAATTTAAAACATGTTACTGACTTCTATATTATCACAATGGTCCCTTGGCTCTGGGTTTTTACATGTGTTTTCTGTTACAGGAGTGTTATGACATAGAGACATGCTCAAGATTTGTCTTGTGTGCTTTTGTGGCTTGTTTTGCCAAACCTAAATTCTTGCTGCCACTGAAAGGAAGGTCCCACCCACACCCTATCCCTCTCTGGACATATCTTCCCATCTCCTCTTTGCTGCTAATACTAGTGTGTGCATAGAGATACACAGTCAAATTTGAGGCCAGACTGAGCTAAACAATAACCCAGGAAAAACCTCCAGACAACCAAAGAGGCAAAAAACAAAAGCCAAAGCTGTCTATATGACTTGTAATGCTAATGTAGAGGGCAGAACAGGGTGGGATGGTGCACAGCAGCTTTCAGCAGTAGCAGGGATTCAGATAATCAAAACCCATTGTAAAACTGTACCTCACCAGCTGGTGAGCTCTGTGAAGTATTTCATGGACAAAGAGTTCAGAGAAAACAGTTCAGTTTTAGGAACCGTGAGTTCCTGGTGCTTACCCTTCCAAAGCCACCAAGTCAGAGCAAGACTGAAGATCATCATGGACACCACACCATCGCAGGGCAGGTGTGGTTCTGGGCCATGGTGGTGTGGGCACATAGGGAAAGGTGGAGAAAGGCTTTTTTGACATAAATGCGAATGTACTTTATAGAGATGGTTTACTAAGGCCATAAAACTTCATCTACTGATAACAGACTTTGATGTCTTCTTGCACTGAGGGCACAGGCCAGTGCCTTTTGAAGGTAATGGGCATCTTTTAATGACTTGTAGGGGTGACTTTGTTATATCCAGAATGAAATTTGCCCTAGTGCTGGCAACCCCTCAGAGTCCCTAATTAAAAAATTGTTGATTTCTAAATTATGCTATTAAATGAGGTTTAAATAAAAGTCCTGCTTTATACATTGCTTAATTTTATTAAGATAGAATTAGGTGCTCCAACCTAATATATCCAACTGGAAAGCTTACATTAGTTTTCATAGCTGTGTTATATGTGCTTTCATACAAGGAGTAGAAATCACACTATATTTTTATACAGACCATATTCACAATTATATGATTGTAAAATTACACATTCCAAATGAAATGGATACTCTATAGTTAGAGCATGGTTTTACCAGAATCCAAAATATCAAATCATTGAAGAAATGGCTTGAAGCCTCTCAGCTGTAATTTGAGCTTTCCTGAGCAGATTTGAACTCCATTCACATAGTTGAATGTAGATGAAAGAAATAAAATAAAAACACAGTGTAGACTCAATGTTCAGAGAATTGCGTGTTTAGAAAGCAACTGTATCCCTAAGGTGTTTCTTCATCCAGATTTGCCCACATTGCTATATCTAAACTGAAAGGAATTACATAACAAGCTTTACTCCTCTGACAGATCTGAAATTTAACAGGAAGTTGCTCATCTAGATGGAGAGTCAAAGTGACGGTAATTCACACTTAAATATTCCCAATTCTGAACTACTTTGGATTCACTAGAATAATAGCTAAAAGCCTGGATACCTTAAGTGAAATCACAGCCTCTTTGGCCTTCCTTGTAGGTATAATGGTGCCCAACGTATTTCTGGGACAGATGGGACGGACAGATTCTTTACCTTTACATTGCCTGTCTCCTCATCAAGCTCTCCACTGGCTTCTCTGTAGGGAGGGACTTCTTTTCATTAAGGATCTATTTCATTTCTCTTGCTTCTTAAAGGAGCTGCAAAGAAAGTAAGATCTGTAGATTGCTGAAGAATTACATGCTTTGTTAAAACACATTTTTTCATTAGTTTTGAGGATGGGAATATGTGATGGTTATGGCAGCTTGGTTCTACTTTCTTATTTAAGAGTAATCTTCCTTTTTTCATGTAGTTTATGTTTGCAAAAATTCATGCATTATTTTAGAAAAAGGGATAACAGAAAGTTGTCAGACTAAATTTTTCTTGGATTCTTTACCTGATAGAAAACTCCCCTGGAAAATCTATTGAACTTCTCTGAGCTCATACTAAGAAAAAACAGAATTACTACAAACATAAATCCTGGACAGTTTTGTACTTTTGCATGTGGAAAATATTATTATAGTTTTATTGCTGATCACACTGAGATTTTCAGAGCACAGCAAGATTCACTCCTCATTTTGTTGCCAACAAAGAGCTTGTCGTTCTGTGAAACTTGAAGTGGGAATGAGACAATTATGCTGCCCATTTCTCCACTCTCAATGTGGCCAACTTGTCATCATATCTACAACACAGTCTGTGCTGGATGCAGTTTTGGTGCAATTATCCTAAGGATAGTCTGTGCAAATGTGGCAGCTTGATAATAAGTTATGTTTTTGGAATATGTGTAGTAGGAGGAGAACAGGGACCAGCGCAGTCCTTTCCCTCTGTTGGTTATGTGAGTCTCATGAGAGGATTTGAACTTTACTTGAGTGGCATCTGTGATCTTCCACCATGGTGCAAATCCATCATCTGCTGGTTTGTAGGCCATAATTAAGGGCTGTTTAGACGTAGTCAGGAGAGGAGGCAAAGCTGTGGGACACAACTGAATGGGAAAAATTGAAGAGCTGATTAATGCTTTTCAGCATCTGGAGAGTATATGCTGGAAATACGTATTTGATTATTCACTACTGCTTACCGCAGGGGAATTCTGTACACTGAAACCACTTCAAAATTCAGTGTATTTTGCCCGAAAAAGACTACATCTCTCCCCTATATCTGTGCATCCAGTAGGAAGTGGGATATAACCACATGGAATGATGCCATGCTACTCCTGTTAGCCAAATGCCTGTGACAAGGTAGAAAACAAGATACAAAAGAAAACAGCAGTAATATTTAGCATTGTGTAGTAAATACAAGAGATTTAAATGTTCACAAACACAAAAAGTGGTTTGTTATGATTATGACTTTTCTGCCTACGTGTATCTTTCCTTGTCTGATTGCATCCTGCTCATATTCTTTCTTATTCTCATTGCTTTCTTTCCTCCTTTTCTTAGGCAAAGCTTGGAGATGAGATTCTTGACTACAGGGACTTGGCTGCTCTTCCTAAAAATAAAGCCATCTATAACATTGACCGCCCAGATATGATCTCCTATTCTCCATATATCAGTTACTCTTCAGATGACAGGCATAGTTACGGGGAGGTACTGAAACATGGGTATTATTCTTACTATGAGTTTCAGGTTTTATGTGCATCATTGAACATCTTGCCAAAAACTATTAACATGTGCAGAACTTTTTTTAAAAAATGTAACTTTTATAGCTCTAGTTAATTGAGTCATGTCATCCATTCATTCACAACGCCTTCCAAAAAAAACCCCAAAAAAACAACCAAACCCAACCGAAGATGTTCATTTCTGCTCATTTCATTTTTTAGTTTGTAGAAATTAAAACATTGCTTTCTGTGATCATTTTGTAAAAAGATGACATGTAATTAAAATGTTTTTCCATGGGAGTAGTTCTGCATGTGGTAGGAAACAGGAGCCATTGTTAATTATAATGCAAAAATGAGAAGCAAAGCCAAATGTCTTTCATGACTTTTTTTTTAATCAAAGTGTACCATGTTATTTTTGTAACACAACAATGGTATCACTTTCCTGTATACAAATTTCTTTCAACTGTCCCTTACTTAACTTCATCCCCGTGTCATGCATGCACTTCAGCGTTTTCATATACAGTGCTAATATGATACAGTTTGTGCTAATGAAATCTAATCTAACAAAATACTAACATAATAATAACTAATACTAATTCTGGGCTTTGTGAAACATACATAACTCCTGTCATGCAAGTTAGCTTTTCTTCTCTGAATATGCCTATATTTCATTTGATTTTCTGATTGCTTTTATAATGTTAACTACATTTATACAAATTAAACCTTTACAATATGGTAGATATGAGCAAGATACGTACAGTGTAGCATGGAAGTCTGCTTTGTTCTCTTCAGGTGTAAGTGAATGGGCAGAGATAAATGCTATAATTAATAGTCATGATATTTATAATAGCCCTAGTCATGCTATCACTTGCACCTTTTACACTTAAGCAGCACCACTAATGTCTCAGTACCACTGTCAGGTGAAGCGCAGTGCATATGTTAGGTTTTGCAGACTTTCTTCCAAGCTCTCTCTGCACAGTGATGAACGATGATAGCTCTATTGTAAGGTATTCAAAAATAATGAAATTGTATTTGGTAAAGGGTTTAAATGACATTCAGGTTTCTGATTTCACAACATCGAAAGCTGCTACCTCACCCTGAACCTGTGCAGCAAAATCACTTCCTTTCTATGTCAAAATTTTTTGGTGTTGATGATGGTTGTGGCCTTCCTCAAGTGCCTGGTGACATCCAGGCTTGGCAGAGATGCACAGACCAAACTGTGCACAGACCAAACATGGAGTGTGTTTGCAATCCAACATGCATGTTTCCCAGTGCTCCGAATATTCTTTATCCTTGATATTATCAGGCGGGAAAAAATAATCCTGTCTCCCAAATTTCAGCATCCTGGCTCTTAACTTACAGCTTCAGTACTTTAACTCGATTTGCTCAACTAACCAAACATAGTGTTTGATTTGGGAATAAAAATGAGCAGCAAATTGTCAAATTATATGATGTTTAATTGAAAATAAATAGCACAGATGTTTTTTTTTCCCTTAAATTGGTCAGTTCTGGTCCTGATTTTGGAGATCCTTCAATGCAGATTTAGTTAGGACTTGTGTGTAGTTTCAGGCAGTTGCTTTAACTGGGAGTTCCCTATTGCCCTTCTCTGTGGCACAGGACAGGCCTCATCAGATCCCAGGATTTTTTAGTAGAAAAATCACTCAAAGACTGATATGAAATTATTTATATATTAGTTTTTATGTACCTCATTAAAAATAGATAATAAGAAAAATTGCCCTAACTTAATTGACAGGTGTTTTTCCTAACTGTATCATGTGTTATACATGGATAGTGATATTTTAAGAGTAATTCTTCTCATGAGTAACATCATGCATGAATTTGTATCACTAATTTGTTGTGTGTTGCTGTTTGCAGTCACCTCAGTTGCTCTCTCCAACACCTACTGAGGTAATCCCCAATACCTTTGTTCTCCTATTCTGACCCATTTTGTGATGCATAAACCTGGTCATATTGATAACCAGCAGTATCTGAAATGTGGGGTTTACCCCTTGCCTCTAGAGTGCATGGGGTTTAAAATCTATGATTTTCAGAGTGTTACTTGTGTTCAGTACGTGCTCTGCTTCTAAATTGTCATCTGTATGCATCAGTCTCCACTGTCATCCATGTTTCTGCTCTCAAAATAAAGGTTGTATGGTGGTCACTTCTTCAAGCTCCATTAAATAAATTATATTGGGAAATATGATTTATGTTCACATTTAAAGCTACCCATGTAGCTGATTTGAATTAATGCTTGGCATAGATTTCTTTTTTTCTTCTCATTTTTTTTATTCCACAAATAGTTAAACTACTTATACTATTTGTGTGCACTTACTTTTAAATCATTTGCACATACCTGAACTTCTAGGTCTTTGTATTCTGATGTGCATTAATTAAGCTAGTAATTGTTTCAAGAAACATCACTTTGGAAGCAGTAAAAGCGTTTCATGTATTTTCCCAGATAGTAACTCGATTACATATCATGGGGCTGTCTAATTTCTCCATTGTCCCAGTTTTATGTACTGCAAAATTTTGGGAATCATGGAGAAATTAGGACTGTAAATCACTTCAAGAGCTGGTTAACAGAGAGGTTAACCAGTAGAGATGTAATTTATTTGATAATTTAAAAAAAAAAGGCATATTTTATGTAATATTTGAACATGAACTAGGTTGACTGTTCCTTGCAGAGAGACAAGGTACACAAAGGTAAGGTCTGAAACAATATGAAAACTTGGTGTTTTGGAAGGTTATAATAATATTGTTTAAACTGAGTTACCAAACTGCCAATATAAGTTCCAAAAGTGATATTGGTGTGGAGGTTGGGACTGCCATGATTTGTGTATACTCCCATGTTATCCAGCTTCTCTGTGCTTGCTGTCTCTTTTTAAGAAGTCTGTGATCAGGTGCTTGGGCATCATCATCTTGGGCATCATCGTTGTCAGCAGTTTTGTTGCAGGGATTTTTGTTAGAGTTCCACCGTGTCATCCAATTGGACACATCACAGATCTTTAGCTGACACTCATATGATGTTTAAATATCATTACAAGACTTTGTAGAGCCATTGCAATACTGCTTGTAATTCTCTGCACAAAGGTTAGAGTGGGTATTACACAATGTAGGTACGTTGGGAAGGAAACATCTTGAGCTGCATGTGGAAGAGTTGGTGGCAGAATGCCTACAGAACACTGCACGCTTGGGAAGACATCAGTTGCTCTTAGCTTTTTGTATAATTACTTCTGAACTTGATAGTAAAGCAGTAATGCTGCTGGCCACTGTACTAAACTGATTTTCCACTTTTGAAAATGCAGCTGGTAGGTCTAGGGTGATGTTGAAGGGATGGAGCATATCTTGTCCACAGGAAAAACCTGATGATGTGAGAATACTGTACATCTCTGTAGAGTCAAGGATAGTCCCAGACAAGCCAAATTCATCTGAAGATGAATGTATGGACATAATTAAGTTGTTCTGATCGGAATATGGGAGATGATGGTAGGGCTAAGTAGGATGTTTAAATGTTTGTTTAGATGATGAATGACCCAGTGGGAATCACACAGATGCCTAAAGACATCCCCATATTCATGACAAGTATAGCATATCTCATGCTTTTCTACTGGAATAGAAGAGGGGAAGCATTTTTTTGAGTATGACTTTCCATAAAACAGCATCTGCAGGTTACATTGATTTGTTCTCATATGAAGTTAACTCAAGCCAATTCTAACGTGTCTTAGAAAAGGGGGAATTTGAATTTGCTTTTATAGCTAGTTTACATGAGGTCACTTCCCCATCTATTTCACTCAGTAGTGCTTTTACTGTTAAGAAGATCCTACTTAAAAATTGGAGTTGCAGTTTAACTAGCTGTTGAAAGTCAGAGGCTTGGAGTGTGTGTACATGGTTTTAAGTGGTTGAAGCCAAGGCTTTAGTGGGAACTGGATTGTATGGCTGGCTCTACACAATGGTGCAATATTAATGCTAATGCAATACTTGTGTTAATATTGGGTTTCTTAGGGTAATGACCATGTTACAGTGTGGCACACTGGGCAATTTATACACAGTTCTGTAGTGTAGTGAAACCAGCAAATGCTGATTTTTGTGTTAACTGTAATCATTGTGCATCTATTCATATGGCAACAAAGTGACCATAATACTGTGGTGCTGACCTGAGCTCATCTTCCACCCAGCTCTATTTGTTCAGGAAATTAATCTGTCCTGAAACAACACTTCTACAGTTCTTTTCAAATTAAATTGTAATTTTAAATTATGTCTGTGCTGACTTTCCTGGCAACATGACCTCTCTCTGGTACTTGGCAGAGCTCTTTCAGTCACACTGCAGGTGGAGGTGCTGAAAGTCACCCATTTCATTAGGATTGCATGGAATCTTAGGAGAGCGTTGACACAGCACAGAAACATGCAAGATGGCATATTGTGCCTGTTTGAGAAGTTACTTCTCTTCTCTAATAACATGTATTTCCTCTCTTCCTCTAAGGGTGACCAAGATGACAGATCTTTCAAACAGTACAGGACATCAAGTCCTAGCTCTGCTGGCTCCCTGGGCTATGGTCGGTACACCCCCACCTCCCATTCTCCTCAGCATTACAGCAGACCAGGTAATCGAAAAGCAGCCTTACTTATTCTCTAGATTTTTCAATTACTTTGTGTTATGTTGTCAGTAGAATTGACTCCAGCAGACAGGGGTTTAAGGTGGAATAGCAGTTCATTGCAGTGATTTATTTACAGTGAAAAGTGAGTTCCATGGGGAGAAAGGAAACAAGTGCTTCAGGAACGTGCATCCAAGAAAACAAAACCAGGCATTTAAGAAAAATTGATTTTATGTAGACGCAAGATAGGAGGGTTTAAGGGACTTAATCCTGGTCTCATCCTGCCTGAAGGTACACACTCAATCCACAGCTCTTCCAAGGTGTGGCACAGTAGTGCCAAGTGAATGCGCACAAAGCCAAGGGGGTGATTGGGTCACTGTGTGTTACATTCTTGTACCACAGGGTTCATTTCCCCTCACCACAGTGCAAGAGCTGGAGGAATGACTGATTCTGATGGCTCAATTTTGAAGGCCAAGTTGCTTTAGTTGAAAAGCTTACAGAGTGTTTTTTGCAGCTTTGGGCTGTAGTAGCAGCTGTGTTAGTGACCTTGTCACACAGACAGGAGGGATCATTTCCTTTTGACCTTTGCATGGGAATGCTCAAAAAAACCCCATTCATATTTGGGCTCTGTACAGGGTTTTATCCTTGGAAATAATAAGTGTAATTGCTGAAAATAAATTGTAGTTTTCCACTACTCCATCATTCAGGTGAAGAACACAGAGCATTTATAGTATTTTTTTTGTTGTCTTTTAATTTAATTGGGGATACATTTATAATTCTAAACTAGTTTGGGAATTTGTGAGTTCTTATCTTTCCAGGGGAAATGAAGATTTTAGAGGTAACAGAGACAGTTTTAATAGGAATTGAATATTTGTACTATGCAAAGTCTTTGACAAAATGGAAATGAGGTGGAGTATAAAAAAAATCTATTAGAGTGATATTAATCTCTGCTTGAAGGTCTTGTAGCTTTCATGCCTTATCTTAGTAGCCCAATTTTAAAGTAAGGAGGAAAGACAAAAGGAATTCCAAATAAATTCTAATGCTTTAAAATTTAGAAGATAATCTTCATAATTGCCATTTTCAATAATTGCCACTAGTCCTCCAAACTGTGTTATCAGGACATTATTGCAGCAAAGCAGAGATGACTTGAGAATATTTTTTCAAGGTACTTAATCACATGTCTAACTTTCAGAGGTCAAATAACTTCAGGATGTTTCCTCAAATACGTAACTTAGCTGTGCACTGGAGTGCCCTGGTGCATTGTAAATCCTACCAGTGTGTAGCACCAACAGTGAGAACTGGACCTGCTCGTGGCACAGTTCTCTGCAGAGACAAGGCTCTTCCCATTTCATTTCATTAGATCCATTATGAGCATTTCTCATTCCCTCTTGCAGCTTTTTAATATGCAGGTTTTCCCCTGAGTGCAGCCATGCTTTTTGTGGTGCCTTTTCTGGAATATTTTCTGATGCGTTACAGCATTTTGGGTGATGCCCTTTCTGTCTGCAGAAAGCCCCAGTCCCTTGGCCGACCCCATAGCGTGGCCGCTGGCATGTTTTTTGCAGTAACCAGAGAAAGATGAAGACTTAAATGTAAACTGTATGTTTTCTAAGCATCAGGAGGAAAATGTTCCTGAAAAAAAAAGGATGGCATTGTAATTTGTGGCTTTCAGTAAGTGAACTAAATAGTTTATTTTCACTTACTCTCTGTTGCCCCCAGCTGGTACTCACAGTCTTGGTACCAGTAGCTGCATCTCCCTGCCCCAACACCCAAGCCTTACATCTACATTCAGACATCATTACATCCCTTTCTTCAAAGGTAAGGTCCAGGAATGCAAAACCGTGCTGTGATAATGTAGATTTATTCAGCTGTGTTTCACTTTTATGTCTGTGCAAGCATGGCTTCCACTTGAATAAAATTTGTCTTAATTTTGTGCAAGTGCTTCCTTGATGTACTGTGTAAGTTCTACAAACTGAGTGGGTATGGGGTGTTTTATTTTTGCTTTTTCAGTGAGTGAGTGTTCAGTGTCTTTCATAGGGATAGAGGGAAGGAATTAGAGTTTGTAATGAAACTGAGGAAGGGAAATATATAAAAGTCTCTTAGTTCTAAAATACCTTTACCCTTTGGTGATGCTAAATAGTTTAATAAGCTTACACATTTGATACAACATAGGATGATCAGTTACCTTCCAAGTTATCTAACCTTCCAACCTACATTTAGATATTGTTTGTATTATTTGTAGCATTGCCAAAAATTAGGACCACTGGTTATATCAGTGCAGCTGCACTGACTGCCAATTAATCTGTGCCATATCTTATAAAATAGTAACTGAATCTGTTCTCCTTGCCATTAGTTTTTTTACAGTGGGTATTAACTTCTAGCAAACTCTGTGTTGTGGATGAGGCAGTGCTGAGGAATGCCAAGAACCTTTTAGGCAAAGGCTTTTTTTTATTCATTTGGTTAAATGTCTGGGAGAGAAGGCATTCACCTACCACATTTGTCTTCCCCTGAGCCTGTCTTATTTAGTAACAGTATGAACTGAGAAGCCACTTTCAATGCCTGTTCCTTGACTCTCATATACTCTCTGTTAAAAGTATAACTGCTATAATTAGTAAAGAAAAGGGAATGACCCTCTGCAGGAGCTAGACTTGCACCTTTAAGCAAATAGTGGGTACTCATTGCCTTTGGAATAACAACTAATGCATCTTCGTTGGACCCTGATGCTGCCCAAAGTCAACTGAATTTCACTGGGATGAACAGGAGACAGAATCAAGCTGGAGACATCCAAGTATGATCCTTGAGAGAAAATTTTGGAGGAAAGACCTGATGACATTGAACTGTTTCTTGTTTTAGAGGCTACCTGCAAAGATCCTTTCCACAGGCAGAAGAAGTCAGCCTCCAACACATTTCTTGAAAGGCTGGCACAATCCCTGGTATTCTCTGAGGCACTACTTGAACTGTTTTTTTTATCTGTCCTCTCATTTTGGATTGTATTATCCAACCTGATGTACTGAGTAAGAGAAACTTCTTTGGTGTGCCGCAGCACATGATTTCAGTGTATATGGAAAGCTCTTTCTCAAAGTCCCGTTGGCAGTTGCTTGGCAGCACTCCTGTGCAAACGAGTTTCTGCTCAGTGCTACCTGCTGTTTCTCAGAGCACCAGCAATTATTAAGTGCTGCTGTTTGGATGAAGGAATCATCAAATGGTACCTCCTTGTGCCCAAATAATTATTAGTAATGTGATCAAAATGATAATGTTTCACAATTCTGCGGCACATTTTTATCAAGGAGCTAAAATATTTTGCAGACGGTACCTTACAGTGCCTCACAGTGTTTCTGTGAGGCAGGTGAAGCTTTTTATAATTTTCCTAAGTAGGTAGTCCTGAGTCCTGCCAAGGTTGAATAGACTATTCAGTGGTTTACACTGATTTAATGTCTCTGTCCAAAATGAGTCAGAAGAATTGCCTTTTCAAGGTCTCTGAATTCAGAGTCCCAGAATGTGGGTTTTTTTTCCTAATCTTAAGGAGCCTTTTGATGATGTGGATGTGCTCTTTTTTTTTTTGTCTTCGAAGTGGTTAGTGTGGGAAGAGTGGGATTGTAGCAATAGTTGGTTTGTGTCCAGACCAACCTTAATATTGCCACTTCAGTTTTAAGAAACTGAAATTCTACTTATTTAAAATATATATATATATAAGATCCAAAGATAACACACTGCTTTACTCTGCTAGAATAAATCTTTTTTAAACCAGCACTCCACATATGTCATAAAAGAGATTTCTTTATGCTTCCAGCAGACAGATACATTACTACTCTAGGGAAATTAAGACGAGCAAAATCTTCCTTTTGATTTCACTGAGGTCACCTCATATTCTTCCTGAGAATTACAGGGTTCATAATTTTTTCCAGTGACAAATATGATTACTAAGTTCCTGTTCTTCCATTACTGCTCTGCAGTCTAGCTCCCATGAAGTGTAATGGGATGAGCTGCTATTTATCATGAAGGCAAATGATTTGGTTGTGCTCTTTTAAGGATTTTTGTCTTCAAAATAAGTCCTGTGACAACCTCACTTCAAGAAAGCTTCGTAGTTCATGCCCTTGCAATAGGTGTGATATTCCAAGCACCTATGTTTGGTGTAGCAGTTCCTTTTGAGGTGATGGAATCTTTGAGTGTTCTGAGCCTTGCTGAAAAAATGTTTGCTTAAAACAAGGTGGAAATTATCCTGCCTTTCTAGTGCAGGAGCACAGCTTCCAAAGCCCCTTTTTTTTTGGCTTTGAAAACTTAAAAAGAATTAGTCATCAAACTTCAAAAAGCTTTTTGTAATTTAATGCACCATGGGCAGAGATATTGAAAGGGTCCAGTTTTGTGAGTAGTCTCGGACAGCTCCCTTATTAAACCAGTGGCATCTGTTTTGTCTTCAGTCCTGAATTTAGACAACTCTAACTTATTATAAAATTTCCCATCCTCACAGATAAGATAAAAGCTGACTAAGTAGGAGATATAAGCAATATTATATTTTTCTTGATAGTCCCTTGAAAATAGATCATGGTCTGAGCCCTGGTCAGCTGGCTCTACACACACAGGGTTAAAAGTACAGCCTGTCCTGTCAGCAACCAGAAGATATAAGGAAGTTTTTGTGGTTTACACTCAAGTTCAAAGTAAGCCTTCCCAGATTCTTTCCAAATTAAACAACATGCAGGGAAGAGTTCAAGATTCTGGTTTTTTTGCTCTTCAGTGGTCAGTAGAAGATCACAGCCTGTGACTGCTTATGGCAGAAGGCAAACCCAAAAGTTTGAAAAATTACTTTCTCTGGTAGTTGTCTTTTCTCTGAGAATTTATTTGAAGTTCTTCTTTAGTCTATACTAGGCAAACCTTGAAAGAGATAGTTTATTGGCAAAGTCTCATTTTAGAGATTTAAATTATAGCCTAGCTTAAGCAGCTGTCTGTAGTTCCTACTCATTAACTTTATACATGGGTCTTCAGTGTTATTAAACTTTTTTTTTTTTGTGTGCAAAATGTGAAATACAACTACTCACATGTTTTTCTGAATCAGTGGCAGAATTAAAGTTCAAATGTTGATCAGTTTGTATGAGTGGGGTCCAAGAAGAACCTTTTCCATCATTTCATCTTTAATTCTTCCATTTTGAGCAAGTTAGAGGTGATGGCTTTGCAAACTGCTCCACACAGATGATCCTTGCACTGAGCAATTTTTAGATTCCCTGTCCCCTGGTACTTGCACTTATATCTTGTGTTCCTACAAGTTTATTCCTCTTAATTAATGCTTCCTCCTGATTCCTTGCTGACACTCTACCCTATCACTGAAGAATGACTTCCTGTGCATGTATGATACCAGCACCTTGGGTCACTGCTCAATTAAGTGATTATCCATGCAGATCATATATGAATACACATTTTAATAATATGCTAATTTTAAGTAAATGAGGAA
Organism: Donacobius atricapilla; assembly: GCA_013397315.1. Lineage (NCBI taxonomy): Eukaryota > Metazoa > Chordata > Aves > Passeriformes > Mimidae > Donacobius > Donacobius atricapilla. Next base: position 1,041,471 of record WBMY01002815.1, on the reverse strand, counting down.
TTATACACTGTGGAAATTCCTTGAGAACTTTCATTTTCTGTTTAAATTAGAAAACTCCAATAGCAGTATCTTATTTGAGTGAAGAACATTACAAAATTTTTAAGAATTTCGGAGGTATAAGGGACCTTCTTTTAGTATCTACCAGTGACATTAAGGCTTCTTCTATTTAATAGGGATGGGGAGGAATCTGGGCAGCAAGCAGCAAAGAGAGAGGGAATTCATAAATGTAGAGTGAAAACCTGTCCCCACTTTTTTCCTTCCAAGAGCAAAGTGGGAATCAAGAAGCTGATTAACTGTCTGGTTCCTTGTCTGAGGACTACTTGTCTGCAAGCTCATGGTGATGCACCAGATCCTTAGTAATTCCATAATTTTTTCTGAACATTTTGGAAGGAGCACAGGCTATCAGCACCTGTAGTTGGGATGTTGATCTCTCAACGTCCCAGATTACACTTTTTCAACAAGAAATCACTGCTACTGAGTGGTCACAGCTCAACAGCTTTTGAGTTTTAATTTTGTGTTGACTGTGAACACTACAGACACAAATTCTAGGATGGATTCGTTACTGTATTGTCATGAGATAACACAGCACGCTCTTCTGACCTCGTCTGTCCTGTCTCTGCTCCCGCTGAGCTCGGTGGCACTGTCCCTTTGGCCTCAGTGGTGCACGGCAAGGCTGGCTTTGGTGACAGTGGGATGGCCATGCACCCACTGCTTGTCAGCAGAGATCACCTCCATGGGCATGGCCTGGGCAGCTCTGGTAACCCAGTAGCTCTGTGGTTATGAAACATCCCCTTCATGAAGGCAGAACTCTGTTGCAGATGTAATGCCCTGAACTGCTGCACTTTCTTTACCCCAGAGAAACTTGCTACAACTTCATCATTACTAGCCATTAAATTTGTGCTTCATCCACACTAAAACTGTAACAGCAAATTAACAATCATTTGGTGTAAGAATAAATGTCATGTTTGCTTCCAGTTGCTTAACAGTGCTGTAAACTAAAAGGATTTTACAAGTCCCAAAAAAGTAGAGCTTTACTTTTTTGTTTGCCAAGCAGCACTATAATGCCATAGAGTGTGCTTCAGGGAAATAAACCAAGAGGAGATGAATGGCACCTAATAAGCATTTAACAAAACAAGTGGAAAAATGCATATGGAAAAATCCTATGTATATCTTGAAATTTGATGAAGTGACTATGGCATTATAGATCCATGACTTGATAATCCAACCTTGTTTGCATAGAAATGCTGTGGCATGTTACCTGTGGGAAAAGTTTGCAATTGAAAGCCGAATTTCAACATCTCTTTTTTGTCCTTGATATATGCAGGATTTTTTGACTTAACCATAATGTTTATATTTTGGTCTAGTCCTGCTTTGAGATAATTTAAACACTACTGAATTATGTATTACTAGTTTTAGGGGCAGGCTACGAGCCATAGCATTAAACTTTTAAAATGCTTGATCAGTAGATTTTTCAGTTAAGGCTATGCAAGACACATTGCAAGATTCTGGATGTTCTTATCCTTTGATTTTCTTTTTTAAAACATCATTAAAAGAGAAGTTTTCACTTCAAAGTAGGGCATCTTAATCTGATATCTATCAGAGAGTAATTTTTGATGAGGTGTTTAGAGTCTGAGCCAGTATACTGTGCTGAAAAATAATGGGTTTTACGAAAACATACATTTAAAACTGTTGGATTAACAAGTCATTCTGAACAAGCTTTTAGCTTGAAATACTCTACTTTGCTTTCCATTTTTCTTTTATCTGCTTTCTTTGCTCTTCCCCTTGGAGGCAGTGAAAGTGGTCGGAGCACTCCAAGCTTATCCATGTACTCTGACAGCAAATCTTCACCTTCTGTCTATCAGCAGGCTCCTAGGCATTTCCATATTCCAGGTAGGCATTAACTACTTAGCTTTTGATCTTCAGTTTCTGGCACCTGTTTATCCTCTTCTGAATGTAGTTTTTTGTTTGGGTTTTTTTTTTTTTTTTTTGCATTGATATGTGGATTTCAAAGTGCAGAAAGAGAGAATGTCTACTAAGTGAATTATCTGTTGTTAAACTTCATCTCAAAAATAGAGAGCTCTGTGATCATGTACCTATATGGTAAAAAAAATTGCTTTACAGAAGAGTTACCAAGAGTACAAAGTTACAACAGCACCGGGTTAGTGGCTGAACTAGATGATCTTAGAGGTCTTGTTCAGCCTTAATCACTCTAAGATCCTATAATTTATGGTGGCATAACTGCATAGATGTATTGAATTTGTGTGCAGGAGGAATGACCGAAGGGGGTTTTGTTGTTTGTTTGGCATTTTTTTTCTTATCAGTCTTTTACCTGAATTTAAATACTATTAACATAAACTTTAAAAGAAGCTGGAAGACTTTAGAACTGCAGGAGGCTGTCTTTGTATATGTACTCTGCTGTTTTCAAGTTCAGTCAACAAGCATGTTAAACTTACATCCACACTGTTTAGCTTTTTGACTGCTAAACACACCTACCTTCTCACTGTAATAGTTTGTTTATTCACGTTTAGCTTCTGTGGTTAATGTTTCTGTAAACAGACCACAATTAGGAATTGTATCTGCTCAGGTCCATAGTACTGAGTAAATCTGATGTCTGTACAATGTGATACGGGAGCCCTAGACTGTGGCTCGAAGGGCTTCCAGAAAATTCCTGGAAGGCCAAGTTAGCTAAACAATTCAAAGTAAAGACAAATTATGTGATTTCCCAAAAGAATAGTTTGTATTTCCAGTATAAACATTCATACCTGAACATATACACTTTATTTGTAAATAATGGAGAAAATCCTTTTTCAAGTGTACCAGTTGTAGTAGACTCCTGTACTCCTATATGAATTTTAAATAGTGGCTAGTGTGCCAGTTTCTTTTTGCCGTCTGTGAAGTATTTACTGGTAGTGCAGATGAAACCACCTACATATAACCAAGTGGATGCCACTCAAGTTGTCATAGAGCATTTTGGGGGACTTAAGGGGGATTATGTTGTATAGGTAGGTATGAAGGTTTTCAGTGTATGATGGAGAAAGTTCTCTTTTAATAACCAGTGAAAAGCAAACCACTGAGTGAATGTGTAGTCTTTGCTGGAGTTTTTGCATTGTTATTTTTGCAGAGAGGAGACAAGAGCTGTGTGGTCTGACCTGTTTGCTTCCTCTTTCATTCTTTCCTTTTTCTTTCCTCTTCCTCAGACACTGGCGTAAAAGATAACATCTATAGGAAACCTCCTATCTACAAACAGCATGGTATAGTCTGCTTTTCTCTGTTGCAGTTTTATCTATGTGTCTTTGCAAAAAAATGTGTTTTGACTCCCAAATAAATTTGCTGTAGTGTTTGCATTTTATTATGTCCCTATAACCTCAAATAGAAAAGGAGAAAAAGTAGCATGAAAATTAAATAGCATTGTCTATAACATGACGTCCAAGGATGCAGTAAGCTCTGCAAAACTGGGATACTGATGTTCGGATATGTTGTGTGATGATTCAGAGCTGATAATAAGTGCCACATTAACTGCTGTGCTACGCCCTGACAGCTGTTCCACGCCCTGTTTGCCCTCTCCTGCCCCTCTGTGCCTGCTCCCCAATATAAATCATTAGATGCAACTTCTAAGGCTGAGCAAAAAAAAAGAAAAGAAACAAAAAAAGTTGATTATTGTAATGGTGTTTGGAAAAACCATGTACAAATGCAAAGTAACAATCCTCTAGTGTAAGTCAACATAGTTTTACTCATTTACAGAAGCAGATGATAGGACTCTTATATCCTGTATCCTGGCTGTGTAATTTAATTTTATAGATACTTTTGGTTTGCAAAGAGGATTCTAAGCGCCAGCTTTATATTTGCAGGCTGGGCATTTTTATATCAGTTTGCTGTCTGTCAAAGTCTGGATTATGTCAGTTTTGCGCTGCTCTATGAAGTTGTCCTCATAATCACTGAAGTGGGCTGAGAATTAAACTAGCAAGTCAGCAATCTCAATAGGTGAACAAGAATATATGTTCTAAACTTTCTTTTCTAGATTATGGGTGTTCTGAAAGATTGTGTTGGAAATACTTTCTTTTTTTTTGCTATGAGAGGGGAAAACATAGTTTACTCTAACTAAAAAAAAACAAAAAAAAAGCCGTAAAAATCCAGAAACAACAGCAACAAAAATCAATAAACTTTCCTTCCAAAGATTTATCTTTTGTTCTGAGAGAACTCCTAGCTAAAGCATGAACACATGATTCAGCTCCTCAAGCTAATGGGACACTGAACTAATTCATGCTGAAAAGGAGCCAGAGAACATTCCTTTGTTGAAGAGACCAAGTTTGAACAAACAAGCATAAAAATGTTCTTTAAAACAAGAAGTGCAAGAAGCTCTTCCAAAACATTTAAACATTTAAACCTTTAAAAGGTTTTAGTTACATCAGCACCCAACAGATTTGCTGTAGCTACAGCTTCTGTGTTTCTATTACAATCAACCAAATTCAGAATGAAAAAAAGGTGGTGGAAAAACGAGACATGCAAGAGATCAGGCTCAGAGCTGGGGTTGTAAAGTGAAGAGTGTAGGAGCCTGCATGGTTGTGTATGTGTTTGTATTTTAGAAATATTTGAACATCATTTAAAGTTCCTAAAAAAGTTTTGAAATCACACTGGGATTCATGGCAGAACTGACTATCCTTTGTAGTGGTGAAGCTAATGCTCAGTATTGATGAAATTCAGGGCACTTGGATTTATCTGCCAGCAGTGTGTTATATGAAGCCTTCTCGGGAACTTGGGAGGGGCTGGCTTTCATGGCCCTCACTGATTTTGGTTGTAAATCCTCTGCATCTCTTTGGAGTCAGATGCTCTCAAGATCTCGTGGAACTTTTGAAATTTCTGAATAGAAATCTTGAATCAGGCATGGGGTTTTTTTCCTTTGAAAAAATCATTTGTCTTGAAACAAAAATAAAATTTCCAAAATGCATCAGATCCTCTATAGGGATTTCTGATTTAATGAGGACAATATCCATACACATAACCTGGAATAACTTGTTGACTCACAGTTTAGGGTGTGCTCCCGAGATATCTGTGAACCAGGGTTAGGTCCTTCTTGCAATATAGGGACTTTATTCATGATCTGTCATATTTGAATATTCCTTCCTATTTATCCCTCAGAGAAGCAGCTTGTCATCTTGGGCAAGTACCCTTGTCAGGATGCCATAGGGTAACTGTGAAAACCTAATGTTTTTTCATAATGCTGTTTATATTTTCTAAGCCAGCTTTTTTTTTTTTTTTTCCCACACCAAATTGAAGGTGGGGGAAGCACCCAAACCCTCTACAGTTCCAGATTTTCACCTCTAACCTACAGATATTTTCCTTATGGCAGTTTGTAATTTTTTAACTCCCACCTCCTCAGCAAAACCATTAAAGGTCTGGATGAGAGCTGTGTGTGATGGCACCAGAACTTGCATCAGAATAACTCTGAAATGCTTTTGGTGGTGGCCTTTCGCCTGTGTTGTTTCCATGCAGAGCAGGTCCTCTGCAGACATGATGGCTGGGGAACTGGAGGGGGCAGAGTTTTTCCCAACTTGCTGGGAGTTTTACAGCACTTCTAATGGTGCAATTTAATCTCCTCTCCATCACTCTGTCTGAGAATCTCATCTGAGCCTTAACTTTTGTATTATCATACCCTTTCTCTTAATAATAATTACGTTTTCTGTCTACATTGCATTGCGCAGGGGCATTTTTTTCAGGCATTGCAGACTACCTCCTTGTTACTTTCTCATGGACTTAAAGTTATGCTATGTTCTTCCATTATTCCAGTTTTTCACCATTAAAACTCTGCTCAAACTACCCAGAGGGATGCAAAGGCAAGTAGGGCTCAAATTTTAAGAACATACCTGAAATTGTGTGAAATTTGGCACAAAACTTTCTGTAAGATTCTTGAGTGTAACTCAGTGTCTGGAACAATACCCTGGGAAATCAAAGAAAAGGAAAAACATATTCGAGGGTTGGGAACTATCTAATGAAGAGCTTTTAGGTTTTCAGTTTTCTTCTCAGCAAGTTGGAAAGTTACAAGGAAATAACCCAATGGTAAAACATCAGCAACTTTTTTGGGAAACACTCTTTAAGAGGACAGTATGGGCAGAAGAGGAAAATACAGTCATAAAAATTGGTTGGTTAAGAATTTTGAATTTTATAGTCTGACACAATCTCTCTTGAAGATTTTATAAAGAGGCAACGCCAAGTTTGTTCATCATTTTCTTTACCATGATTGTCTGCCCTCTTTGGGAACCCTGGAGATCCAGGTGCGCTAACTACAAAATATCGGTGTGACTACTTGTATTTTCGTGGTCATTGTAACACAGAAGGGAGAAGTGCTTCCCTGTGAGTGATGGCCAAGGAAATGTGTCCCTAAGTTATGATGTAAAATTCTTTTTCCTGCCAATCATTCTCCAGAAGTAGTTTCTTCCTGAAAATGCTGGTTCAAAATCCATCAGGAATAGATTCTCTAAATTCACTGTATACATGGAGGATGAATACTGTAATAATTCCAAAATTACTTTATTAATTCTGTGAAAGCTTAGCTCTACACATCAAATTTTCTGTCAAATTCTTTTTTTAAATTAATTTTCTCCCCTTCTTAAAAATATTTGGAGCATAACTGTAGTCAAAACAGAAGACAAAATGATAAGATGCATTCTGTTCAAATTTTTAAAATTAATTTAATCTTACAGCAGCAAGAAGATCAGAAGGGGAGGATGGAAGCTTGGATCAGGACAGTAAGAAGGTAATGATCAGAAAGAACAAAAGGAAATATTGATCATTCTTGAAGTAACTAATTTTTAAAATACATTCATATGTAAAGGTATTCTTCTAAATAATTGAAATAATCATTACTACTTTTAGGTCTTTCCAAAAAGACATTGAAAAGCTTAGTCTCTTACCCAAAGGGTTTAGAATGTACATTCCGCAGTAAAGAGAAGTAGGGATATTGAGATTAGGAGCAATAAACTCATGGATTTTCACTCAGTCTCAATATCTGCATTGGTGATTCAGCTCATCCTGCAGACGTAGGGTGCATATTAACCTAGGAGAAAAATTTAAAGAGCAGATTAATTTTAAGAAAATGACATAGGGCATCTTCTAAAGGGGGTGCACAGTGGGTAGCTTCATTAACAGAGAAACTATCCTCAGCCCAACTAAAAATTAAAGGTTTCTGGTAGCTGTGATGTCTAAGTCATCATATAGTCAGCTTTTGTAATTTAATAATGGGTAGTACAAGCTGCAATGAGCATAAGCAGACAAGCAGTTCACAAGGCATCTGAGACAGCTGAGGTAGGAGAACTGCCTTCAGGTGTTAAATCCTGTATCTTATAACAGGCTTTTCCTCTCTGCAGCTAAAGACCAGTTGGCTGATTCTGAAAGGGGATATGGAGACCAGAACCAACTCCCCGGATTCAGACACGCGGTCGCTGTCCCTCGCTGCCGGCAGCGACAGGGCGCAGGAGGGCCCGGCCGCCGGCTACTCCCGTGAGTGCTGCTCCCCGCCGCGCTGCCGTGGCCAAGGACACACGGCTCCCTGCCTGCCTGCCTGCCTTTGTGCTTCATCTCTGCCATAACTGCACCCATTTGTCAGTCGGTTCTGCCGTGGCTTATCAGCATTCACTGCCTCCAGACTTTGATGATGAAACTATTTATTGTTTAATTAGTGAAAGGAGCAGCGTTGCCTGTGTAGATGAGCTGTTGTCTCTTTGGAGAGCAGAGATTCCTTACCACAAAAACCCACTCCTCATAAAAGTGCCCATTTATTATATGAAACCTATTTTCAGTAGACAGGAAAGCAGATTTTTCATTTGTGCTAATTAGTCTGTGACACAAACTGGGTATTTTGAATATTGATGGAGCCGTTTCTTCTCTATCATGATATGCATAAAGATTTCATTGCTCCAGAGATGAACTTAGTCTTTTTTTTTTTTTTTTATGTTACCACTCACAGTTATAAGGAGTAACTTACATTCCAAGTGGGAAAGGGAATAATTCTGTAACTGAGTACTGGCCTGGAGACCATATGCCTATGCTAGTTGTCATTACCAAAAGCACATATTACACATTTCAGCAAGTCAGAAGCATCAGTATTGGGCCTAAATTTTACTTTTAAGTTACATGCATGACAAAAAATAAGTTTAATGACTTCTAAGAGATAACTAGGACATTGCTCTCCCTGCCTCCTCCACTTTACACCATGCAGCAGTATCAGGTCATCCAGGGTAAACAAGCTGGGGAAGCAGTTTTCCAAAAGAATGCGCCCAATGCGAGGCATGTGTGGCAGCAGGGTTAGGATGTCTGTCTTGTGGGCATTTTGGTAATGTGATAGTTGGCTCCATCAACTTATATTAAGGAAATTATGGCTTAGCTATGAAGGAAGAGGGAAAACAGATGCTACAAAGTCTGTCACAAGGCTGTAACAAGATAAAGAAGAAAAGTTATTTTAGATCATCAGTCTCACTGGTCTAGCTTAAAGGGATTAGGTAACTTAATCCTCACTAGAAATCATAAATGTGCACAAGGTGTATTGCAGGATTCCCTGTGCAGGGGAAACCACGTCTGACCACCTCACACACTAACATCTGTAAATCATTGCCCAGGAATGAACACCCAAACCTTTCATTGTCATACACACATGGGGGATGTCTGGAAGGTTTATGGAGTAGATCTGATGCTCTGCTACACGTATTTTGAGAGACAGTCCTTAAGTGAAGATTTTAAGCAGAGAGAAGTATATAGCACACCAAGAACTGTTACACAGGAGCAACATATGGTGCTCATTTTTCCCCTGAGAATGTTGCTATACCTGTCACTCTGCTATACTAGCATTTCTTTCATATTTTTGTTTGTCTAGGGAATGTGGAACTATTAAAACTAAAAATGCAATAGATAATTCACACCTCTGTTTCAGGGTCAGTATCACATTCATGCCAGTATTGGTTCTGGCAGTAGTTCATTTTCCATTGCTTTTTATCAGCATTTCTCTGTCCTTCATGAAAGTTGACCACATTACCCAATTAGCAGCCACACAGAAATTACATCGAGGAAGTTTTATCTTCCTGAAATTTACACTTCTCCTTTCTTTATCCTTTTATTCACTTACCTGTTTTAATACCTGTGGACATCCTATATAACTCTGTCTCTAGTGAGTGCTTCCCTTTCTAGTTCTGAATATTTATAGTCTGTCATATGCCTCCCCCGCTGGCTGTAGAAGAGTTGCTTCTCTACCTCTTGCACTTATGCCTGAGAACTCTGACTTTCAGCCCCATCCCTGTGGCATAGTCAGTGACTATCAGAGAAAGTAAACGTGTTAGGTGTAGGTTTGGTGCCAGGTGGTTACATGCAGAGTGGAGGGAGTTAGCAGGCTGTGAATTGGTAGTGATGTTTCCAGATATACTGAGCAAAAAGCCCTGCATTTTTTCTGTCCAGCCTCTGAGCAAACCAGAGAAGAGTTGTTTTGCTCTGGAAGACATTTTGCCAAATGACATTACTTAAATGCCCAGAAGAACCCAGGTAACAGCACATCAGTGTGAGGCTTGTGCAATCAGCAAGCAAAAGTGGAGCTTGTATCTCCTTACATCCACCTGTGAAAATGGGTCTTGTTTCTGTATAGGTAGATGTGTAATAGTTAATCATTTACCATAATTCATGATTGTAAGTGTTGTGTATTTGGAGAAGCAGACATCTAGGAAGGCATGTATCCCTCGCTGTTGATCCCTGCAGAGGGTGATGCCTTCAGGCTGGCTGCTGTTCAGACAGTGTCTCAGTGCAGAGAGAGGCTGCTGGTGTCTCGGTGCTGCGCTCCGGCTCAGTTCTGCACTCCGGGGTGCCCGGGCGGTGTGCGGTGTCGCCGGAGCCCGGGAGCGGCAGCACCGGGCAGCTCCCGCTGGGCTCCGCTGCAGACGGGTCCGTACCTTGGGGCGTTGCTCCTCGGTGGCTGAGTATTATTAAGCGACAGAACAAAACCCGCTCGCCCATCTTCTCTATCACCAAAAGGCCAAGAGATTGATCTCCGCAACATAGGAGCTTTATCCAGGCAGGAGCAAGAGATGACAGCCTTTTGGCAGATACAGGCATTCTGTTGCAGGGGTATTATACTCTGCTCTCTGGTGGCACTACCATTCACATAACAGGCAATTTAAAGTTTTTTGTTTCGTTATTTTTTCCTCTCTAAAATATAAAAACTGTAGTTGCCCTGCTCTAATGGTAGGAGGCATTTGGCATGCAATTCAACATGATCTTAATGCTCCCTGTTTAAGTACATTAAGTGGTTTGAATTTTTTTACATCATGGCCTACCTTTTTTCCGTTAGCTTTTTATCCTTGTTCAGTACTCCACTTTCTGTTCCATGGATGAAATACTCCTTCAGTGCTTGGGCCCTACCTGGCTTGAGCACTGAAGGAGTATTTCATCTGTGGAACTCACCTTTGCTGAATGCTGAGTACTGATACAGTGCAACTCCCAGTCATCCCATTTCTTCTTTCCTTGTTCTCTTTTTATTTGGATAGCTGGAGAAACTTCTGCTATTTGTTTTAATATCATTTTCAGTGTTAAACTCAGCTTGACTTCTGGCAGTTTTCAGTTTATCTCAGCACATTTTGAGCTCTCTGCTGATCCATTTTTTGTTTTTTCTTTCTGTATGCCTATTCCTAATAATCTCCTTAGGGTATGTATTAATCCAGTGGGGTCTGGATTCCCTTCCTGCATTCCTCTTTGGACACAGACTGCTAACAATTTGGACAGAAAGAAGTATTGTACATTCAATTCTTTGAACTATCTGACTTCTGTAAGACTTTGCATCAGTTTTACATAATTTCCTATACTGGAATCAGGAATGTTTATTACATTTGTGTTTGTTCATCTACAGTTTAACTTTTAAACTTTCTTATTAGAGTCTTAATACTAAAACTAAGGCATTTCAGTTGTCTCATAATGACCACACACAGTTTCATCATTGTGTTACATCATTTATTCATGGTAACACCAATTTGCCAGTTTTCTCCATCTTAAAACTTTCTTTCACTTGGGTGTATATACTCTGGCTGATTTACTTTATCCACTCCTATATCTTAATTTTTGCTTTTTTTCCAAGAGAAGTTTTACAGAAAGAAAAAAAAAGGTTTTATTTTTGAAAGTGGTAGAGTATCAACCCATCCTTTTTAAGAAACAAAACCATAACCGAGTGATGATCTAAATCCCTTTAATCCCAATTTCAAGTCGAGATTTAACACCAAATTGGAAGGCAGAGATTTTACAATCTCTCAAATCACAAGCTTTGCCTCACGTAGGTGCATGAGGCTTCCATAACGTAAGTCCCACAACTCCCTCCATGTTCTGCCCCTGGCATGCTGTTGTTTCTAGATACTGTTACACATGTTCTTGTGCATGAAATGTGAAGAAAAGATGAGCATACGTCAGTTATATTGCATCTCATTGATGGAATGTTTGCATTTGCATGTCTTTTACAGGATTTCCATATTCTAAGTCTGCTTCTCTACCTGGCTATGGAAAGAATGGCTTACATCAGGTGAGTGCACATTTAAATACATTCTCCAGGAAATAAGGTCTCATAAACAGATGACTCAGTAACTAGTTGAAAATCTACGCAGTAATAACACTGCAAAGGTGTTTTGGTTGCCGACCCTGTCTGACAGATCCATTCCCTATGTGGGTTACAGTTTGTCTCTCTGCAAGAGTAAGACTGACTGAGGCTTCTCCTTTTAATTGTGTGCATCATGAGCATTGGGAATCTTGATTCTCCTCCCAAAATAAATGAGGATCTAAGATGTACAGGCTGCACATATTAATCATAGGATAGCTTGAATTAATTATAGAGACAGGCCTATAATTAAGCAAGTAATGATCTTAGAGCAAAGGTGGAACAGCCCACATCCATTGCATTCCTTGAACCGTCTGTTCTGTTTTTTCTATGAATGTGTGTCTGTGTGTGGTGTGTGTATTCACACACAGCCATTGTACTTTAAAAGCAGAGAGGGTTCAATGAAGATTGAATGAAAAGCAGCAGTCTAGAAAGAAAATTTTCTAACAAAATTATGATCAGAAGAGACTGGGAATTCTTCTTTTAATCCTTTTTTGCAACTTTTATTAGTCTTTAATAAAAAAAAAGCTTTGACAATGTGGTCTCTCTGGCATCTAGCATTATGGTTTCTCAGTTCTATACTATTTATGGTTTATAGTAATGAGCGGTCAGTACATAGATGCAGGTGAACCTACCTTTTGAAGAATTGATTTGTGTCCAAATTGCATGGAGAGGACCTTGTTCAAGCTCCCTTCTTTCTCCAAAGGAACATGTGAAACCTATGAGATAACAAGAGTCAAACTGAGAGTCATTTGGAAGGAGCTACAAGAAAGAAATTGTCAAGGAGTAGCTAAATGGATTTTTTGGTAGCTGCTGAAATGTCCATCCCTTTGCGTTAATTTTACAGGACTAATTATGCCCATGTTGCTTCAATATCTGGTTTCTTGAATTCTTCTCTGATGAAAGGGATGACACTGAAATTTTATTGAATAATATTTAGGAATTTAAAAGGGTCCATATAAAACTAATCCACATATGAGTTAAGAGGGGTTTTTCTGACTTTTCAGACTTGGTGTTTCCAGTAACCTGAAGCGAGCAAACACTGACTTGTGCCCAGCCACTGCACTGGTGAGGCACCAAAACCCTATCCCAAGGCTTCCCAGAGACGAGGCTGAAGCACTCAGGATGCCTTGCAATGCGATGGGAAAGCAGCAGATGGCAGCATCTGTCCCATATAAAGAATCCCAGACCTGTTTAAGAGTTGAAAATGTTGCTCATGGTCAAATCCTTGAGGCTAAAATTCCTCTCAGAATGGGAGTCCTCTGTTTGAATTGTAGGCTCATACCAGCTTTTGTGGTTTGTTATTTTTAATCAGCCATCTTATTACTGCATAAATAAAACCCCAAAAGCAAACAACAAGGAGCCTTGCAGGTTATTGTGGGCGTAGCTGTGCACACCATTGATAGCCTAGCAGGCAAAAATGAGACTTGGGAAAAAAAAAATCCTATAATAGTTTTTTTTCTGATTTCCTGTACTGTTCATCATAACATTTGTCAGCAAAGGAAGAAGACAGTGGTTCAAACAAAGCACATACATGGCACTTGTAAAGTTCTCCCTGGTCAGTGGCACTGTGAAGCAGAAGGCAGAAGGAGAAAAGTTGCAGTGCAGCAGAAGTCATTTGTGATGATGGCAGTAACACATCAGCATCACAGAAAAGTGACTGTTTCAGTGTTGCCTTGCTTACTTGAGCAATTAGGTCAAATTTGAATGAGACTTATTTCTCTTTCTCTCACGCAAGGATCTGTATTTTGGTTCTATGTCTTTCTTTTTTTCTCTCAACAATGTTCAGAGTGGAGTTTTTCTGTATTTTGCTGCAACATTGCTTCTTTCTTTTTTTCTCTGTCAGCCTGAAACAATGGGCCAATACGAAACAGACCAGGAGGCAAGCTGGGGGACGAAAGGTACATTTTTTTACAATATAATTTCCACTCCCCTTGTGTTTTCACCCTTTGAGGATTTCAATTAACATATTACCATCAAGTTACTATTCTGAACTCTTCCTGTAGTTCACATAATAATGAGCTCAATATCATGTTTATCACAGAGAATCTTCTTTTTACTTGGCCTAACCTAAAGGCCTGACAGAAGTCTTGCATCATAGGGTGGTGCAACCAGGCTGAGTCAATAGCAGGATACTTGATATGTGGCAACAGCCTTGTGGTGTTGGTCTCATATCAAAGACAGGAAGAAATTTAAGATAATCACTCCTTCAAGTCTAGTTGGAAAAACTCCATTGTGCTTCTTGGTTGTGCTACGGTGTGGTTAAAATGTGCAGAGTTCAAAAAGCAGAATTTATTTGCAGTATTTTCTTTTATTGCAGTTTTAAGGGCACTGTGCACTTAATATGGAACTTGAGTTGGAATTTTCAAAAGAGCTGAAAAATTTTATTTCCAAGACACTTTAACTGATTTTAAAGATCTTACTCTAATGCTTCACTTCATGACTCTGTGTTGATAAAAATCTTTGTCTCTGTTTGAATAGGTTAAAGTACAGGTTTTGAAAAGTAGACTAGTAGACTCAATCTCTGATTTAATTTCAGACCATAAAGAGGTCTGTAAACAATTTTGGCTATCCTGGTAGCATTTAATCCCCATTGTGAATAGATAACATTGTGGTAGTCATATCATATATAGTCATACACTGACCTAACTGGAATTCCCTTGTGCTAGTGTAGATACAGGAGTCATTGTTACCACATCCCCAAATCATCTTTTCTTCCCTATTGTTATTCCCACTGCAGTCAGCCCTAGTGCAAGGTGTCAGTATCTTGTAATATCGTATTATCTCAGTCGTTTTCATATATGTTTCCAAACTGACATGCCTTTAATAATCCATATATTTTAACTATTTTCAGTAAAGACCAATAAGGGCAGGAGTTTTGGATGACAGACTGACTTAACTCTGCACATAAGCCTCCTGTAAAAAGAGATACCCAATTTTGCCAGACATACTCACCGTGTAACCCAATGGCATCGGGAGATGGATTTTCTGTAATAAGCCTTTGATTTCCAGGACAATTACTTTGGTAATAGACAGTGTTATAGGCATTCAGGGCAGGGGGGTCAAATTCTTACTATGCATGCAGTTATCCAACAGCTACTGAGAAGAGAGAAATGTAGCATAGCACATTTGTGATGTACCTAAATGTTCATTGTGGTAGCATCAAAAGGCAGCTATAAATTCTAAACTGTGAACCTGTTCTCATTCTTTTGCAGAATACAAGGTAAGAAGGGCTTTTCCAACACTGGAAGAACAAACAGATTCAGCACTTCCTAGCAAGGTTACATGGGTTCCTTTCTTTTCTTTTATTTTGTTAATTTTTGCCCCAGTGAAATATTTGTCAAATCAGGATGCAAGTATGTACCATTTTTTAGTAAGTTCCCCATACCACCATTTCCGTGCCTCAGAACTGGATTCAGCTGGAATTCATATGCTTTTGTCTTTTTAACAGATTTATCCTTATGAAACACTTATTGTAACAAACCGAGTTCGTGTGAAATTGCCTAAGGATGTCGACAGGACCAGGCTGGAGGTAGGAATGATATTTGCTCAACAGTTTTGAAAGCATTTCTCCTTTTTACTTACTATCCTGGATATCCCTGTGCCTCAGTAATAGCAAGAAAGAAGAGAGAAGAGAAGAATAACATTATGTATTACACCTTTTTTCAAAAAAGTCAGTATGTAGGCAATTTAAATAAAAACATTGCCAAAAAAACTGGCAAATATCTGACCAAATGGTGTTTTACAAAGATACAGATGAAACCCATCAGTTTTGGATGATTTTACAGGGTGTTGGAAGATCAGGTGGGGGAGTGGCAAACCGTGGAGCTCGTTTTGGTTTGGATTCATATAAAAACATCCTCAAAAAATAACCTAAATACTACCAAAAGGCTGCATTTATCCTGAAAATACACAGACCTATGTTTGGTCTGTTTTCTTATTCAGCCTCTCCTTTGCCTGTGTGATCTGTGGTCATTCTATTACAGCTTTGCTGTACCATCCACATCTCACTTATACAATCTCACAGATACAATTTATCATAACAGAAAGCCGAGTTTCCAAAGATCACATCCTGAAGTTGATGTTCAAGCAGAATTCCCAAGGTCAATTTTTTTGACTGATCAATGGCAGGACTGAATAAAGACTCACCTTAACTGACCTATCTTTCTGTGAACTACTATTAAGAAGAGGAGATAAAATAAAAAAAATATGTGATAGCAATATTGGACTTCTAGGGAGATTTATATTTTAATAAATTTACTGTATTTTGAACTTGGTAATATGACCCGAAAAGAAAAAGAAAAATTACTTTTAAAACAAGAAAAAAAACTTTGAAGGAGCAGAAAGTTCCTCAATTAAGATCCATTTTTAAAAACAATTAATTTACCAAATTTGCATACATGTAGTATGTTTTGAAATTGGTGTTATGCTCTTGAATACTTGAATGTGCTTGTCACTTGATTTTCCAGCAAGTAGTGTTGATTTGATTGTATGGCAAAGAGACACTCAGTTTTGTGCTGTTTTGAGTGTGGCATGATAGCAATACTAAAAAGCATGATGAGTCTGGAAAAAGGAGCAGGGAATTGGAGGGATGCTCCTCTGGGCATATCCTGTAAAGGATTCTTTCATGTATGTATATATACATACGTGTGTGTGTGTCTGTGTGTGTGTTGAAGAATAGAGTCTTTGTTTCAACACAGCAGACTGGTCTGAATAGCAAATGCAGCTCTAAATTGCTTTTTTAAGACAACGTATAGTTTGCTTTGGATGGCTCATGCCTGCCCTGGCTGCCATTATCTGTAACTCATACGCCATCCTCAGCTGGGATTGCTGTTTGTTTAACTTTGGAGCTGTTCAGTCTGCCTCACACCAGGTGCAGCACAGGGCCTGTTGGCTCAAGGAGCCCAACCACTTCAAAGATCTCACAGAGGTTTGCAAAAAAGAACAATAAACAAGATCTGCTTCAAACCTGCACCAGAAAAGCTGTGGGGGGACCAGGCCAATCCTGCTGATTGCTGCACTATGCTAAACACATGTGTCTGCAGGAAGGACTCCTTTGTAGACTGTCTTACGTTTAATAGGGATTGGTAGTTTTTTAAACAATTAAATTAGTAGAGTTTTAATAGCATTGTAACTACTGTAAGAGCAGAGGCAGGTGCTCATCTACACTTTCAAACCATATGCAGAGTTCAGTGACTGGCACAAACCATTGCTCTCCCTGTCAGCCTCTTCCCCTCCTCTTCCCTGCCCCTTTCTTGTGTATTACAGAATAGCTGGAAATAAGTAGCATTGGATAGAAAAACAGCTTATCATTATTTCCCTTTAGTGGCAGAAATAGAAGATAGTAACTTAATTATTGACTTACGCACTCAGCAGATGTCAGGCTTGGGCAGGACTCAGGGAGCCCAGGACTACGTGGGTTTATAGGTTTGCATTGAAGCAACCCGGGCTTAGAAATGTGGATACAGACAACTGTCTGTTAGCAGAGGGCCCACTTAACATACCTTGCTATCTTCAAGCTTTTGAGGACAGCACTGGGAATACTGAAAGCATGTACTAAGGTTATACTTCACCCTTTCTTGAGGTCCAATTCACACTTGCCAGGGGGTGTGATTCAATGCTTGGGATCTCTAAGAGGCAAGTACTCTTTCCAGTTGAATTGGTTTCCAGCTGATACTCTGTTTTCAACCTGCACATCCAAGGTCACTTGTGAAAGGGCTGGATTTCACCTACAGAAATGGTAGTAGTGCTAAGTCCATGTATTATCCAAACTGTAGAGTGATATATCTAGGAAAATCTAAGAAAAAATCCGTGTTCTAATATACCAGTTTTATTCTGATTATTTGTGTGGGCTGAAGCCTCACCTTGCTGTTGCTGCTGTAAATCAGAGCAGGCTCCTGGGTGTGATGGCTGTGGCCAGGGTACAGGTGGTATCAGTGAAAGGAGACCTAGAGCTTCTGTGCTTCATACCAGCTGTCAAACCTGAAAACAGTCTTACTGTGTCTGGTATCAACAGAATATCTCTCTCACCCGTGGTGTTTCTGATTTCCTGGTCCACACAGGAGCAATAAGTTTGACTCAATTTGCATGAGGTCGATTTCTTTAATGGCCATCTCATAATTTGACTTGAGGTGGCCTCCTCTCTGTGAAACAGTTTGTTGTGAACTTTGAATGATCTATCATAGATGTCATGGAAGGGGTGCTATTATTTGTCTATGATTCACTCTTCCAAGAAAAGTCTCCTGTATTGAGTGTTCCTATCATGAAAAGTGAACTCAAGTTAATGGTATTAGCTCCTGGGGTCAAATTAAGGGAGGCTACAACGAAACCTTGGCAAGTGCTCAAGGACCACAGGAGGGTGGGAGTTTAATGGGTGGTAGTGTTTTCCTAACATCACTCCCATTGTGAGTATTTTTTAGATTACGCTGTTGTGCAAGAAATTTTTTTCAAGTATTATAAAAAATATTTTTCTGTAAAAATGCATATTTTTCTAAGCCCAAGAGGTATCTAGAGATTAGGAAGGCTCAAGTGGTAATAAATGCATTCAAATAATAGTCATTTTTTCCTCAAAAGTACATGCAACTAAGTGTAGAAACACTCAGCATGTTTTTGTTTGCTTGTCTTAACTCAGCAGTGAGACAGAAGTACCCGGTTCCTTGTGCTCTTCCAAGGAGATGTTTACGCCAACATGCAGCACCAAGAACTGGTTATAATGAGCAGCCTGCTGATTTTTAAGTATGCTACAGGCACGTTGGCTTTTGAATAAATAGCCTGGATCTCACTTTTGTATAAGCTGATTAGAAATGCAAGGTATTTACAGTAGATAAGGATTTGGCCAAGGAATTTTTTTAGAAGTTTCCCTCTACCACAGTGCTGTTTATTGTAACATTAGATGAATGGAGCAGCATTCCCGTCAGCTATTCTAACAGGAAATGGTGAAGAACAAGTTCATTCACATAACAAAGCAGTAACAGAGGGTTGGATTATACAGCCTGGGTGGAGAAGAGGAATTGCACCCTCACTGTGTCTGCAGATGACATGAACTTGAGGGAACTGCAACTGATGCTCAGGTGAGCAGAGCCTCTGTTCAGGGGGGACCTGGCTGAGCTGCAGGAATGGCTGACAGACACTTCATGAAATTCAGTGAAGATAAATCCACGTCCTTGCACTTGTGACCAAGTAATGCTATTCATCAGAATAAGATGGGGGGAACATCTCTGAGGAAAAGCTCCTGATGATGCTGATGGGAAAAAGGCTGAAAGTGAGTCAGCAGCTCACCTTTGTAGTAAAGGGGTTCTAGGGCAGAACATACCCTTCCCAGAAGATGGCACTGGAAAACCGTGAGGCAACAGCCACAAGTTGCAGGGAAGGAAATTACAATTTGATACAAGGGGAATGTTCCTCACTGGAAGAGTGGTGCAGTGAACAGGCTGCCCAAGAGGCTGGGGAGTCTCTACACCCTGAAGGCGTGCTAAACACAGCTAGACAAAGCCTTGAGGAGCACGGTCTGGTTTGTCTTTTAGTCTTCATGGTCTTTAAAGTTTGGCCTGCTTTGAAGACTTCTGTAAGCCTCAAATTTGCCTAGATTGGTATATTCTATGAAGATATAGTATAATTGCAAAACATGATTATTTGGTGAGTTTCCTGCTATAGCATTTGAAAAATATAGACAATTTGATCTATCTTGGAACTTTTTATCTTTTTTTTTTTTTTGATGCAACAGTTAAAATATAAGTGTCCTAGACCACGCTTCCCCATTTTGGACAACTTAAGTCCTGAGTTTTCAGGACTAACACATCACCTTTGGATGGTATACATTGGCACATTCCTTATCTGCTGCTTCTCAAAGGAAGTTGGGCTTACAGACACTTTCAAATATCTTGAAACCTCTTTTAAGTACTTGAATACCTTTATCATTTGAGCCTTGGGCTCCTAAAGCTGCACCTGATACTTTTATCTTAGCTTAGATATTGTTTGCCTGTTCTTCAGTCACAACAGTGTGATTCAGTGCTTGCACATTCAAATTGATAGTTCATGCCCAACTACATAGATTTATATTTTTTTTCCTTCTGCAGTTGCTTTTATCACAGAGTTTAAGATTTCTTTTGTGGTCACAGGCTGGTAGTTTTGAAAGCCAGTGTAGTTAGGATCTTCCATTTGGAAACCATGTTTTAGTGTTTTCATTTGATTTCCTTATCTTAATGTATCTTAGTATTTTTAGCTGTTTCGTTTGAATGTCAAAGCTTAAAAGCAATATCCATTCATGCCTATCAATGCAGTAGAAAGTAAATTATTCCTCTTTTTGTTTGAGCCTGTTGATTCTTTGTTTAACTGAGACAATTGCTAAGGAAAAAGTACTCTGGAATGTCAAGTAGCAAACTTTCATTTGCCACCTTGTTCTCTTGTAAACAGAAATGAGAGATTTAAACATGGGTGTGGTCTTATTTGAACAGACTACTCAGTTTAAGTCAAGCATGCTTTTCCTCCTGGAACTGCTTGTCTGGATTTGCTTTAGGGATAACATTTTTTCCACTAGTTTTCATTCAACAATCACCCTTGGCTCCAGCCATTTGGGCTTTAACCATTTTAGGACTTGTTTCCAGTAACTGAGCCTGAATTTTTAAGAGTCCAAGCTCCTGGATGTCATTGATCCTAGTAGCATTGTGTGCCCCACCTCCTCTGGAGCTCAGATGGGGAAGATGAGAGCAAGACTGGAATGCTGTGTGTTTTGCAGTTTGTAGTTTGGTGCTGGGTGTGAGGTTATGGGCTCACTTCACAGTAAAGCTCATTTTCACCTGGGGTGAAAAAGTGCGGGTCAATGACTTCAATAGAACTACTTCACACTGTTTAACTTGAAAAATACATGTGTGGTGTTTCTCATTCTAGGCATGTGCTTGTGTTGTGACCAGTGATGCATGTTTATATCAGATTTCAAAAGCCTTTTATAAAAGCAGCCATTATAAAATGAAAATATGCATTAGAATTGATGTGATATGATGTGAAAAGTAATTTCAGTGTGACTGGAAACACTGTAGGAGTGAACAGAGATTAGGTGTGGAACATTTATATTACAGGGACACTATAGTCCAAACTAAGGAAAACTGGAAAATCTGCTTTAAGAATAAGGTATTTTGTGTCTAGAACAAATTAAATTTTTGAAACTCATTATCTTCTTTATATTTTCATAATTTAATATGGATTCCAAGTTTTGTTTTTATTTATGAATTATTTTCTTAATTATACAGCATTTTTATCAGCTGTCACCTGGAGGCAATGACTTATGTCAATGTCAGTAATGAAAAAGCTCGTTTGAATGACAGGATGGTGGCATGGATTATCACTAGAGGTGTTCTGTGTGTATGCTGTTTAGATAATGTATCCATATACCTGAGAGAAATACTTACATCGTCCCAGCTTTTTGTACCTTTATGGATGACTCAGCTGGGAAAAATACTGATCATACAATACTCCTACAGAAGATTTTCTGTGTGCCTTGTGATATTTCCCAGGAGGTGAGGTTGGAAGTACCCTGCAGTGGTAGTGCTGAGTGGAATGCAGCTTCTCTGTGAGACTTCACAGTACCCTGAAATACTGAACAAGGTACAGCCACAGACCCAGGAGCCTTGTAGAGGTGCTTGGGGTGATATGGGCATGGGGAAGGGTCTCAGACACCTCTCCTCACTGCTTCTATTACACAGCATTCCCTGGGAACCTTTCTGGGGACCCACATTGCTGTGTGGAGGGGGATCTACAGCTCTCCTGAAAGGCTTGGCTGCACAAGGGCTCTGACTGTTTCTGTTGCCACTAATTGCCCTTATCTGGGGTAACTGCAGGTGCCTGCTGCCTTAGTCATCTTTTGATACCTTTTAAAGTTCATTAGGTGGCAATTCATGCCATTTCTTAACTTTCCCTCCCCAATCACATAATTACTTAATAGTTTCAAATATTTATTGAGCATGAAGCTTAATTAAGCCGTAGATGAGCATAACATTCAATACTCCCTTGGGAATGTGGCACATGGCTAATTACAGCTTTATAATTAGCCATGCAGCAGGCTTAGAAGAAACCTCTGAAAAGGCTGCTGAGCCCCAGCAGTGCAACAGAAAGAGAGGTGAAGAGTGCAAACCTTGTGAAAGCAAAATGAGGATTCCAAAGTCAAATAGAAAAAGATTTCCAGCAAATTTTGATTTGCCATCTGAGAGTTTTATTTGGGCTAACCTTGAGAGGCATGAGAGAAGGGAGTGAAAGGGCAGTGAAGGAGAGAAAAACTGGAGAGGAGAAGAAGCTATTATTTTCTAGGTATTGAGATACTTCTACAATCCTGAATCTTACTACAGGAAAAGATTGTATCTCCGCAGCAAAGCTTGTCCACCTACTTGAAGAGCTGAGACTTGGTTATTTACATACCTATGAATAAACCTTTCTCAATAAATCCCTGTTTATTTTGAATATTTTTCATACTGAAATCTCTGAAGATCCTGTAGCTTTTATTTCTGGATTTTGTGAATCAGAAGTTGGAAATGTTGCAAGGACTTTGCATAAAAGCAAATTGAAGTAGACAGCTACTTTAAATTACGTTCTGTAAAACAGAGTGCACAGTAGTGCCTCAGAGATACTGGCTGAAAGAGTCACTACAGATTGAGGCAAAGGCAGTGTAGTGCTCAGTTGTCATTTCCCATGAATATAACGAAGCAAAGAGCAAAAGAGAAACAAATCTGAGGTTTTGAATTCCTCTAGGAATTAGGACCTTGATTTTTCTAGTCTTCAACTCATCACCTGCTGCCATCCACTGAGTTCTTTCATTGGTTCAGTATTGACTCATGAGGACGTAGGATATCATCTGAGCTTCCTACATCACCAGGTTTTCACATGAGGACTCCCATCCAATTACTGACACAGAACAGAGATGCTTGTGAAGCACCCCCTGGTCACCATGTACTGCAGGATGGCTTTGGGGGAACTGCACTTTTATCTTCCTGTGACTTATTCATACTAATGCCTGTTCCTAAGTGTTGGTTTTGGCTGGGGTAATTTTCTTCACAGTGGCTGGTATGGCACTGTGTTGTGGATTTGTGCTGAGCACAGGATTGATAACACAGAGATGTTTTTGTTATTGCTGAGCAGAGCTTACACAGAGCCAGGGCCTTTTCTGCTTTTTACACTCCACTCTAGCAGGGAAGTTGGAGGTGAATGGGAGGCTGGGAGGAGACACAGCCAGGACAGGTGACCCAAACTGACAAATTGAATAATCCAGCTCGTGTGACATCATGCTCAGTATATAAGTGGGGGGTACAAGGAAGGGGGAACATTGGGAGTTTTTATCTTCCTAAGTAACTGCTATGCATGATGGGCCCTGCTCTCCTGGAGATGGCTGAGCACCTGCCATGGGAAGCAGTGAATTAATTCCTTGTTTTGCTTTGCTTGTTCGTGTGGCATTTTCTTTCCCTATTAAATGATCTTTATCTCAACACATGAGTTTTCCAGCTTTCACCCTTCCAATTATTTCACTGATCCTACTAGTGGGGGAGTGAGTGAGTGGCTGTGTGGGTTGCCAGCTGGGATGAAACCATGACACTAGGTATTAGTTTTGAGCATCTCTGAATTTCATTAAAAACTAAATTATTCTCAGGGAAAAGAAATCTCATTGAATTAAATAAAGATTATAACTATATTTACAATTATTACTGGGTTTTTAGCAGACCACAGAAATAGAGACAAGCCTCATTAATTTATAGTGAAAAGCACCACTTCTTTCTGAGATAACACTGTGGAGCAAGTATTTGAATGTGCAATTAATTACTTTTGTTCTGAGAGAGTGAAAAATGAGGTCATGTCTGTACTCCTCATTTTCATGTTCATGTTTCATAGAGGATGAGGATTTTCTGTTCCAGTGGTTGCAATGCAGTTGAGAGGTTTAGCTCAGCCCTTGCTTAGTTCTGTATATCCTAATAAAACCCTCAGATTAATACAATTTTATCAAAACAACATGATGCCATAGTCCTTTCTACTGTAGCAATATCACACTTAACTGTATAACAAATGCTGCTATTCTGATGCTGTGAGGTCTAGTATAGCAATCATTGTAGTGAAGAATCATCTTGAAACTGCTTACTTTCTCTTTTAGCAAGGTTTTCAGATAGCATCATGTTAACATCATTATGTAGCTTCCAAAATTACCTCACTTACATAGAGTGAGTTCAGAATGCGGGCAGCACAGGACCTTGGGAGGTCCTCTCTACTCTCATCAGTGTCTGCAATGTGCCCAACCTTGGTGTTGATGCAGAGCAGAGAAAGAGATTGAGTTAAGCTGCCTGAATATGGCCAAACTATCACAAAGGGAATTAGGAATCACTTACTAGCACGCTGTAAAACACTCAGACTTCCTATGTAAATAAGGCCAACTCTAGTAAAAAAAAGGAATGAATGTTGCTTTTACTAGTAGGTTTGGCCATTCCTTCCTTAAATGGCCCAGTGATGCATTATTAACCTAGCTGGATATTTTAAGCGGGCCCATTACTGAAAAAAGAAAAAGGAAACCTTGTTCTTGGCCTTGTAAAGCATAGCTTCACACATATTCTCTCACACCTCAAGATGAATATCTTTCATATTCCCTCCTCCTAGTTTTCAATTTCCTTTCTTTTGTTTGACTAATGAGAAAAGGTAACGCTTCAGTTAAGACAAATTAATATTCCAATAACTGAGAAGAAAGATTAATCAGTCCAGGATATCTTACTGGTGCATTTTTTCTGCCTTTAGGTTTGGGAAGAGCTCTAGGTTTTATAAAGCTTTAAGGAAAGCTGTTAGGAAAGTCCCAAAAATAGTGCAGGCAAAATTTAACATCACA
Organism: Donacobius atricapilla; assembly: GCA_013397315.1. Lineage (NCBI taxonomy): Eukaryota > Metazoa > Chordata > Aves > Passeriformes > Mimidae > Donacobius > Donacobius atricapilla. The sequence goes on along the minus strand of WBMY01002815.1, from coordinate 1,017,019 downwards.
TACACATAGGAAAGTATAAAAAGTGACCATAAACTTCTCGCACTGATGTATTCCCCTGGTGTTTAGACCCTTCAAATACTTGTAGATCTTACCATATTTTACCTTAGTCATCATTTGGCTGAGCTTAGACATATTTAGGCCTTTTACTCTTTCCTCATAAATCAAACTGCCACCCATGATTACTGGCGTTGCTTTTCTCTTAAGCTTTGCCAGTTTGATGACATCTTTCTGGGACCAAGGTTTTATTCCAAATTTGAAGACAGAACTTAAGTCATTGCTGCTTCTAGGCTCAGTCCCAAATCCAGAGCCCATGGTGTTTAAGATGGGTATGGTGAAGTCTTCTAAGATGCAGGGACAACAGCAGGAAATACGTTACACTGGGGGCAGACTGGCATTCTCAGAGTTCAGACCTAACGGAAAATGTTCTCTTCTACCAGAACTATTTTTGCATGTGGATAAAGCATTGATGGAGTAAGAAACTGCTAATATGGAAGTCAGTTTGTTAGTTCTTAAGATGAGGGCATATGTGGAAGAGAATTAAAAGCAAGGAAATTCTCTAATTGAATGGATGTGGAAATAAGTGAGCTTTTGTTTTCCCCATCTCAGTCACTTTGTCCCTGGGCTGGAAACTATCAACTACTTTTAGACAAGGCAGCACCAAATGAGACCTTCTGTGAGGAGGAAAAAAACGGTGCTGTTATAAAACACAACTTAGGTACAAGAAGTGAAAATGAGTTTATGCAAAGAATGAAGGTGCTGACACTTGGGCACAGGCAGAGGAGCACAGTGCACAACTAATTCATTCTGACTTGGATAGCTGCATGCGGATTGAGAGCTCACTAAGCCTGAGGGCAAAGCAAAAGGATAAATGGCAAAGTACAACATTGGAGAGGGAAGAGGGAGTTGCACAGCTTGTACTGAGATGGGTGGCAAGCTTCATTAGGAGGGGAAGATGCAGCAAATGTTTGGCACCCTGGAGGAAAGGCTGATTTAGGGCTCGTTGACTTTTCCTCCGTTGACCTTCACTACTGGAACAGATCTGATGAGACCGCAGCAAATGTCTCATAATACAGGGTGTAAATTACCTCAGGAAAAGAAAAATGGTGAAAATATAGTCCTTTAAAAGTTATATGTCATTTTCTATGGTTTTGGAAGATTGGCAAGGTAGCTTTACCTGCACAGGTATATAAGCTTTCTCATTTTCTCTTTGAGTAAGAACTACAGTTTACCACTGCTTTCTCCTAAGGAGATGTCTCAAGTCTTATCCACAATCTAGAAAGTAAAATAAAATATTATACACATTGCTCATCCAGACTTCTTTTTCAATCCTACATCCTACAGACATGTTCCTTGCTGTGAGAAGTTGCTAAAGTTAAACTTACTTGTATTTGTCCACTGGATTTCCAGGAAAATCCTCTTAAAAAAACAATGCAGAGAGAACAATAGAATTTTTTCTCTATTATTTGTGAATATTTGTGAGCCCAATAGAAATAAATTCTGTCAGTGAGAGATTGTTTCTAAAATACTTTGTCAGATGTTGCTCATTTTCATATGAAAAATGATCTCCTTTGCTAAATATGCATGGTGTGTTTGTTCCACGCTATGAGCAGCGCTTATGGTGGGTTGCTGTCATTTGTCAAATGAAACGTGAGGGCTCAGTTCCAAGATCTTAGTCACTGTTGTTCTGAATACGTGGAATCTCAAGGGAAAAAGAAAAAAAAACAAGGCTGTTCTTTCTTATGAAACAAGGACCCATGATAACCATTCAAAGTAAAGATATATAATGACTTCTTACAAACAATTTCTTTCATTTTCTTGAGTAAATTACATTACAAGATGAAGTCTTTGTTAATAAATGGAAAGTGAAATTTGACTTAGAAATTCATTCTAATATTTACCTTTTCTACCTTTTCTGTGTGGATGCTAATAATTCTAGGAAATTGTTATCCTACCTCCTTCCAATTCTTTATGTTGGATTTCTTCCCTTTGTCTTGATTTTTTTTAAAATATTAAAGCATGAAAACATCAAATAGAAGTGTATTTCTCGACATGTAAAAATCCCCTATTTTATCCAGCCTGAACTTCTGAGTAGAGTCTCTCCCCATGGATAAACACATTTTGGATTTCAGAATTTAGCAGTATGCTCTCTCCTGTGTTACAGGGGTGCTATTAGTGGACCAGTGTGGTGTCCACTGCTTTCATTAAAGATCAAGGCAAAACAAATCCAACTCTAAAATGACATTGTTACGAATCTCTTTAAAGTTCTGGAATAACTTAAATTTGTCTCAATGTGTTCTGTCATCAGGCACCCTGGATAAACACACTTTTTCCCAAAAACCATAGCTTCTGCTCTGTTAGAACTATATTGAAGAGATTACTTTTTTTCAAGTCACTACTGCCATCAATAATTTCATTTCCCAGCTACTCTGAGCTCATTTGGTTTTGATGCTGCCTTTTACAGAAACAATTTTGGAATTTAAATGCAAACCCTTATTTTGTGGTGTGTTTTAAAACTTAGGGCAGAAATATTCCTGTGCACAGACAAGCTTAATGATATCATTTGTATTTTCATTTTCAAGAGGCATTTGTCCCCTGAAGAGTTCCAGGAAGTCTTCAAAATGAGTATTGAGGAATTTGATCGTCTGGCACTTTGGAAGCGGAATGACCTGAAGAAAAAGGCCCTGCTTTTCTAAACCCTCCCGGATAAAATATGTGCTTAATCAAAACAAAAATAGTCTTGCCAGAACTATCACATGCACTTGCTGTTGAACCATTGTCCAGCTTCATTGTGTTAGTTTGTGTCAGGGAAACAAGACAGATTAGATGGTAATGTGTTGGAATACAGAGAATTTGCTAATCTTGCATTTCCAGCTGGTTTTGTCAGTAACTCCTGGTCCTACCCAGTTTACAATGTGCAAAAAATCTAGCTTTAAAGTTATTGTTGCTTGCATTTGTTGCTTGATGCAAATGGAAATTCTGAAAGGAAGAAAAAAAAAGTGTAGCCGTACACAGGAAATGCATCCAACCTTTTGTTCCATTCAGTTTTATAATGCAATTTTTACAGAATCAATTAAATAATTATTACAGAAATTTTCCCGCAGGGGATCAGATGCTATTAAAAATATGGTAAATGCCAAAGAAAAGCATATCCGCAAGCAAGTGTTGCAATTGTTTATCTGTGGTACTTTTTAAGAATGAAAGCAGAAATATGGAAGCACCTTAATTCTACTTCTTATATTTAAACACAGCATACTCTTTAAAAGATCATATTTGTCTAGAAGGTAACTAGCTATCTTTAATTACAACACCAGAGTTTTTATTTTATTAAGAATATATTGTGAAATAAAATGGTTATAGTTACTAAAATGTATACAGACCTACTAAGATTTAGTCCCATTCATTAGGAAAACTGAAGCCTTATACAAAACTGGTTTAAGAGTGTGTTGTGCCAGTTGACTGTGTTTTCCTACTAGTTTGGGGTGTTTGAAGAATGGTTTTTTTACATTTCATGCTGATAAAATACCATGTAATCTTAATTACTATGTAGATAGATATATCTATCTATACAAGAATTATTTTCATTAATATATGTCCTAAGTGAAGGCATTCTTACTTTTTCAACTTTCCAGCTTTACACAGTAAGCCATGAGAACTGTGATGGCATTTGGTAGATGTGGAAACGGAACAGTTCAGCATAAAATGTAACAAAAAAGCTTGGTGTGCTCTATCAATACAACAGACAATTAGAATCAAATACATAAAACCTTCATGCATTAGTATTTGCATGTTTCTGTACAAATCAATTTGAAAAAAAACCAAACTATGTGATACTGGTGCAGTACCTTGAAACTATCTTAAATAACAAGCAAAGCTAACAAAATCTAAGCATTTGATCTAAGTGTTACACCTTAGTATCTCTTCCAGCTGAAAGACTGTATTAAATTTAATAGTATCATTTGGTCAGAGGTGTGGTTGCTGACAAAGAATGTTTTAAAGTGAGTTGCTAGTTTTGTGTGATACTAAATGAGCATTACAAAATTACATTTTACAGCCATGTGTCAGTATTCTGCATTTTTACTGCCTTGGATGTTTGTACTCACCTCCTACTTCACTATGTCTTTTCGCATTTCCTTAAGGTAACTGGTTAATATATGCACTATAACACACTATTTCAACTGACCCAGCATTGGAAAAATCATAGCACTGAACATGCCTTCTTCCAACTAACTTTCAAAGTCCATGCTGTTGGAAATAAATATTTTCTCATGACATAAATGTTTTGTCTGATGATAGAAATGTTTAAAAAAACTCATTAAAACAAAGACATAACTGAATGACTTTGCTAATGTGTGTACAATTTTTTAGATCATATTGCTGCTCTGGGTAGGGTGTTCCTGTGATATTAATGTAAATAGTATCTAATTTGCATTAAATTTGCTCACTGAGAAGAGTGCTGAGTGTATCTCTGAATGTCAAGTTACTGTAAAGTTGGTCTTGATTTAAACAATGTGTCAAGCAACTGTGTCTCATCTCACCATGCAAAACTAAATCCAGGAGAACAATTGGATGGAGAACTATTACGAGGAATTTTGGCATTGGCGATGACCACTCTTCTCATCCACACATTCCTGGGACATCATAAAGATTACAGGCATCTTCTCAGTGATTAAGAAAATCACAGGTTGATCAAAGAAATCCACGTATCAGTGCAGATCAGGTTCAGTATGGATTTACGTAAATAATTTGAAAATTTCTTAACCACAGCAGCTTTTGTACTGTAGGATTCAGCCTATGCTGTAAGGAAAAAGTGCATTACTGAGCACCACAGGCAGTAAACAGCTCTATGCTGCTCTACTGTTCTATGCACCAGTAGATGTGTGGCTGATGACAAGTGAGGATGGTGAGCTCATGTGTGTTGTTTGACCCATTTACACGGTTTTGAGACAAGTTCATCTGGTGTGTCAAGCCTTAAAAGTGGCTCTTAAAGGTCTTTGTCCTACCTGGGCTAAATCGGGTACGAAAACTCTTGTTATACATACCCCCATCTACACTTTTTAGCTCATGAGCATCAGTTCTTATCACAATGCCCAACTCTATTAGGAGTTGTACCCCTTCTTCTTTCTTTATTTGCTGACAAATTCCTTTGTCATTCTGTGCTTCATTTTATGGTCAAAAGAGAAAAAAAGCTTTTCATTCACATCCTGGTGTCCAAAATGTGAGATGAATTGCCCCAGTCATATTCCCGTCCACTGAATATAAAGAAAGACAATCCCTCTGAAGAAGTACACGTTGCAGGCTATCTAATCTTGGATGAAATTAATTCTGTGCCTACATTCTATTGGGGGAATTAAGCCAGTTTTTACCAAGTCAGTGGAATACCAGTCTGAACTACCACTGGCTGTTCCTAGACCATGGTACCAAATCACTTCCAAGCAATCAGGAAAGTACTTTGAGTTGCAGAGATCTCACAAAACTCCCTAACACTAATATTTTGTGCTCATTATACTGTTCACTAAACAGGCATGCATTCAGTGCCAAACACGCAAAAATGTTTTAGAAGACAGTCAGTTTATCAACTTACATTCCTACTACCAGCCAAAACCAAAAAGGAATTTTGGCTTCCATACACAAAACCCTTGCTGACTTTAGATGAACAAGTACTCTTGTGTGTCCTTACTTCATTTCCATGGAAGTTTGAAATGGTCTGTAGATGTCTGTTCTGTGCAAAGGTGGCACAGCTTGGTAAGCTGTTCATTTTTTCACATGATCCCTGCCAGTGTATCACTCTATATTTAAAGCATCTACTGTCATATGGTGCATTGACCTATTCAGTTATACTCTCTAGCCTAACTAAATTCACATTTACAGTATGATATTCTGTGCTGGATTTGGCACCATCCAAATACACCAGTGTAAAAGGGCCATAAAGTGAGTAGCGTTGTAATTTGCTTCACTGCTAAGTTGTCTGTACATCACCTAAACTCCATAAACCAGACCACGGTATACCAGAGAATACAAGATTTCTGTTTCTAAAAGCTATCATGTTTTCCCCATCTAAAAATTGCAAATTGGAATTTCAGTAATGTAGTTTTCTTTCATGAACTTTGGTGTGGATATTAATTAAATGTGGATAGACTGACATGTCTGTAGTAAATATTCAGGTTTATTTTAATAGGGTTCCATATGCTAATCTTACACAGTATTATGAAATGGAAAAGGCATTCAGAGTAATGAGATAAGACTTTGCCAGAATGTTCCGTCTGATAGTGTGGTCTGGTGTTGGCAGTAAAAAACTGAGTCTCAACAAATCATATGCTGTTTTTCAGATAATGCTCTTTAGAGTTATTAAGTTACTGTTCTATAGTCTTGTTTTCAAGGACATGCTGCCTTTCAGCATTTTTGTAAGTATGGATGTGGCTATGCAGCTCAAAAGGATCAATACAGCTCTTGGAGAAACTTATTTTGATATGTATACAAGAAGCAGGGGAATTCTGTCAGAGATTTCATTTTCATTCTTGGATCTGAGCTGTATGTCTCAGCTGCTCATGTCAACCCTATGTATGACCTAATTCTCACCTCATGTATTTTAAAGAAGACATGTCTCAAACTCAGCAATGAAAGAGCCAGCATTTCATCATCACAGTCTTTGAGACAAAGGAATATGTGGGGTTTTGTGGTTGATGAAGGAATATCTGACCAACAATTCCAGATAGGAAACCAGGCATGCCAGGTTACCATTATAGCTGTCTGAGAAGGCTGGACATTTTTATCTGACCTTCTGCTATTGCTTTTTCCTCATGGTTCAGGGGAGAACTCTGAAACCTGTAATTTCAGAAACAAGAAAATACATAGCTGTGAGACAGTACCTGGAATCTAATAACCCTCCAAGACAAAGGTAATTTTACATGAGCAAAAAAGATACAGTTCAGACCAAGAGAGATGCTTACATTCCGCATTTTGATTTTGAGGTGCCATCTATTCGATATTTCCCAACTCTGACCAAGACAGACCAATTATTTTACTAACCTTTCCACATATCTGCAGGAAAAATGCTGTTCTGTTATTTGCAGCTGAGCTAGATGAGATCCCAGGCACTTCTGTCTGGCACTCAACTCTGGTGCATGAGCTTCAGAGTGTCCTTATATTCATATTCTCCTGCCCCTTTAATTTGTGTGTGAGGAAAAGGACAGGGTCATTTAATAGGCTTCCTAAGACCTCAACTGACTTTTGACCAATGTGATTACTTGATAGGTCACAGTTGTGGCTGTCATTTTTCATATATCTTGAGTATCTGAAAAAAAAAAAAATTACTGATATCACTATGAAAAATGTGACTGACTTGTACATGTAAATTTACACTGGAGGCTTGCATCCCTTCTTAATATCCAAGGTGCCTCTGAGGTATGGCTAAATCCTTAAGGGCTCATGGGAGGTGCTGGCTCAGGCTTTTTGAGTCTTTGTATCCCTTCTCACATCTTCTAGTCTGTGAAAAGCCATGTTAGAAGAGGTGGCACTCAGTACAAGTGCATGGCCATGGAAAGCAAGATCTCAGTTGTTTAACTTCCAGGTAATGAAGCATCCAGAGCAAATTGCAGCTTGTGTTACCACAGCAGGTTGTTACTCCCTCCTCACAACCATCATCTCTCTGAGTTACAGCTCAGAGAAGTTAGTTTTAAATGCTGCTACTTTTCACGATTTAGAACATTTTCTTCCTTCCCGTCGGTGTTTGACATCTGTGCACACAGGTACACAGGGGTAAGTGGGTAGGNGGGTGCAGGGGAGGGGGGTTGGGGAAGAAGAAAACTAAGGATGTCTTTGACTTTTTTTCCTTACAAATCTACATTATGCAGATGCCTTGCTTTACCTAACCTCACTTTTGCAAATTGCTAGGGTTTTTTTTCCATCCAAGTGGACACAATTCTGAACTCTGACATGATTCATTATTATTTCTCACACTACTAGTATAATTTTTTTTTTATTAACTGATAATTAAGAAGGCACCATGATTGATTGCAAATTAAACAACTGAGGTTGTTAATGGTCTGTCTGAACTTCCTTTCAGTTCTCTGACCTGGAATAATTCACTTGAGGAGCAGGGTTAAAACTCTTCATGTCACTTGAGAATTTTGCTAGTCAGACTTCAAAAAAAAAAAAAATTCTCTCAAGTTATGGATGTGGAGCATAAATGCTTTGAGCTCCCCATTTTTTCCCCCTATTTTAACATCAGATATTTTTCATCTGACTATNAGAAAATACATAGCTGTGAGACAGTACCTGGAATCTAATAACCCTCCAAGACAAAGGTAATTTTACATGAGCAAAAAAGATACAGTTCAGACCAAGAGAGATGCTTACATTCCGCATTTTGATTTTGAGGTGCCATCTATTCGATATTTCCCAACTCTGACCAAGACAGACCAATTATTTTACTAACCTTTCCACATATCTGCAGGAAAAATGCTGTTCTGTTATTTGCAGCTGAGCTAGATGAGATCCCAGGCACTTCTGTCTGACACTCAACTCTGGTGCATGAGCTTCAGAGTGTCCTTATATTCATATTCTCCTGCCCCTTTAATTTGTGTGTGAGGAAAAGGACAGGGTCATTTAATAGGCTTCCTAAGACCTCAACTGACTTTTGACCAATGTGATTACTTGATAGGTCACAGTTGTGGCTGTCATTTTTCATATATCTTGAGTATCTGAAAAAAAAAAAAATTACTGATATCACTATGAAAAATGTGACTGACTTGTACATGTAAATTTACACTGGAGGCTTGCATCCCTTCTTAATATCCAAGGTGCCTCTGAGGTATGGCTAAATCCTTAAGGGCTCATGGGAGGTGCTGGCTCAGGCTTTTTGAGTCTTTGTATCCCTTCTCACATCTTCTAGTCTGTGAAAAGCCATGTTAGAAGAGGTGGCACTCAGTACAAGTGCATGGCCACGGAAAGCAAGATCTCAGTTGTTTAACTTCCAGGTAATGAAGCATCCAGAGCAAATTGCAGCTTGTGTTACCACAGCAGGTTGTTACTCCCTCCTCACAACCATCATCTCTCTGAGTTACAGCTCAGAGAAGTTAGTTTTAAATGCTGCTACTTTTCACGATTTAGAACATTTTCTTCCTTCCCGTCGGTGTTTGACATCTGTGCACACAGGTACACAGGGGTAAGTGGGTAGGTTCCCTGTTTTTATAATGTTTGGACAGATGTCTGCAGCACCCAAGGAGGTGGGACCAGCCAGTCCTTCCCGGCCAGTCTGGACAAGCAGCGGCTCTGCGGTGATCAGGGGGAAATGAAAAGCAAAAGCAACGTGTCCCACACAGGTAAATGTATCATAATTTGGGCGTTAGTGTCCCAGCTATTAGGTATTTGCCTTTTGTTACAAGTCTGGATACAGTTGATTTCTGGTTTTGAATCTGGTTGCATTTGTATCATGAATGATTTGCTGTTGACCTGTTTTTACCATTTGCTGTGATACATTCTTTTATTACTTCCTCTACCTCCTCCCTCCACTAAAAATTGCAATGCTTTTTTGTTTCTTTCAAGACTAAAACCTTTCTTTGCCCTTGATAGTTCTGCAAATATGTCTTGGACCATCGTACCTTGTGTTCAGGAATGGCCTAACAGAATAAAGGCTTCATATTTGNCTTGAGAATTTTGCTAGTCAGACTTCAAAAAAAAAAAAAATTCTCTCAAGTTATGGATGTGGAGCATAAATGCTTTGAGCTCCCCATTTTTTCCCCCTATTTTAACATCAGATATTTTTCATCTGACTATTCATTTTTGACAGATGGAAGTGCCAGGAGGACTGTGTGAGTTGCTGTATAAGGATGAAATTCTCCAAATTGCATTTTTTTCCCTTAATATCTTTTTTGAATATGATAACTGATTATTTTTATAGTGGAATAAAAATAGTAATCAGAGCCTAGTGAAATAATTTACTCCACTGTAAATGGCACAGAAGACAACATAAATACAGGACAAAAGGTAAAAATTAACTTTCAATATGATTCCATTTTTGGGCCAGTGTTGCTTGAATTCAAAGAAAGCAGGGGCAAGGATGCAAGACTTAGAAGAAATCTTCCCCTATTGTTTTCAACTTTAATATAAAATTCAAATTTATAAGAAGTAAAATTACAAGGATAGGATTTTTTTTCAAGTTAGTAATACCCAAAGGCAGAGCTACTTGTCAGTGATTATGAGGGTTTAATATGCATTTAATAAAAGGATGTTAGCATAGTATTTTGAAAATGTCAGTATCTAAATGCTAATCCCACTGAAATCACTGGCATTCATACCTGCACTGGAGCGCAAAGGTCAGGTTATACAGAATTTCTTCCAAAACTGAAGTCAGAAGGAAGGATTGTTTGCCTATATTTAGTTCAAACAGAAGAATATAAGTGGAAAGTAGCTATTTTTACCTGCCCATTAGGATTCTGTAAAATGTATATTACCCTTTTTTATATATTCCCTCCTTTGCCCTGAGTCAAAATCAAGAACCTAATTTAAGGTATTTACATCTCTGTGAATTCACTCGCAGATAGTTATGTTACACAGATGACCTATCCGTGTGGAGAGTAAGGAGATGCCTGTACATTATAGAAAAGCAGCATAATCCCTCCTCTTGAAGTTTCGGTAATGCATGCTTTTTCAAATTTGCTGTTTGCACAAAGGCGAGGGGCATTTCTGCTGTTTAAGTCCTTTTGGGACATGTATGTACTCAGTACTGTTAAGACTCCCGAAACAAATTTTTCAAGTGTATCTGAAAAATAATTACTTTTTCCCCCAGTGGACCTGAAAATTCCATTGGACCCAAGAAGAAATAACTCATGGTACTCTTTAAAAAAAAAATCAAAAATATGCTGAGTATTAGGTTGTTAATAACAATAGATTCTGCTGTAACAGGATCACACTATGCTATAAAAAAGGGAAAAAGACCCTGTCTTTTTCAAGAGCTTTTTTCTATTTGTAAAATACATTTATTCCCAGTCTGTAAATGCTTTCAGTGTCTGAGACAACTGCAGAAACAGTGATGTTCCCCTTACTGAGAAATTACGGTTTCAAAGTACCAGAAGAAGATTTCTGTTCTAAAAAATCGTAACTTGCCTCCTGCTTTTGAAATCCTGCCATTGCTGTGTTTTGCTGAAGAGAGTGTCAGTTGCTGTAATGTCACTCCATCTCCTGACAGCCCAGACTGCACAGCATTTTTGCCTGCTTGTCATTCTTCCCTGAGACCATCCTTTCCCCCCTGGCAACATAATGTGAGGGACGGAGGTGGGACACATCAGGAGGCAGCTGCAGCAAGGTTTGCTCCAGGGAGCCTCACCTCCCCTGCCTGACACACCAGTGTCACAGGGCAGTGTGGGGGCTCACATGAAGTCAACATTTTGCCAATTCTAGGCTTTTTTTTGTCTGCTCAACCCCCCTTCCAAAGAAAAGAAAAAAAAAATTCAAAGAGGCAAATTATTTTACAGTCTTTCTGATACCAAATATCAAGAACATACAGGCTTTTCCTTACAGCTATGATTTCATTTTAAGGTGCTGAAAAAAAAGTACATAATCTTGTAGAGGCACCTTGAAAGGTCTTACTGAAAAATATTGAGCAGACTTTCAGGGAATACCAGTCATCACTTACAGCATCCAATAGGTTTTCTTACACTTGTCTCAATAGGATGTTGCTGAGTTTTTGGGGCCTCTTAAACTAGTGAGTTGTCAGGTTATGGAATCAGTCCAAGGCAGATTTGAAGTGAAATTGAGTGCATCTTTAAAAACTGACCCATACTTCTAAATGCCTAAAGTACTGTTTTCCTGCCTTTTTATACTTAAGTGAGCCAAATCCAAATTGCTTGGAGTACCTTACAAGACATAAATCACAACAAATGGTTGGACATTTTGTTTTCTCATGCCTGTGTTTCTCAGATTTCATCCAATGTTGACTTTCTAAGGGAAAAATATCTTAAAATATGCATAAATAACTCTTTTAAGCATATCCTTGAGATAATAAATATGGTCTGTCATTGTCATGACTTTTCTGTTTCAACACACTACAGATTATCTGCCGGTTAAAGTCCCAGTCTTGTAAACAACTCTATTTGGATACCTTACTGCTGGAACTACTTGATTATTTTATTTTTCTTTGCTCTGATTATTTTCTTTTCTTTTGTGATAACCAGTGCTAAGAAGATTACAGGAAAATAAGGGATCCCCACGACTAAGCTTCACCAAGTCCTGCCTAAAGCTTGTGAAGATTATTTCTACAGTAATGAAGTTACCCTTGATAAAGTGGAACTCTACAGTGAATTACTGAGAATAAGGGCAGTTTGGAACACTGCGTGAATATTTGGTCTTAAAGCTAAAATGTGCTTTTTTAAGCTGGAGGACATATTTTTCGAATAAGGACATTTACACAGATTTGCTTTCTGTTACTTTGTGTTAAAAGATGATTAGTTTAAGAGGTTTATTGGGTGCAAAGTATGACTTACAGTTACTGTGGACCACAGATTTCCTATTAATGATGTGACTTCAGTTTCCATGCAAGCGATTCCTTAGAAATCACTTGATTTATTTTGATGATATTGTGTTCTAGGTGAATGATATGCTGTTCTTTTTAATTCTATAAAATGGAGTTTGTCTTTGTGTCGTTAAAGATTCATGGTTAAGAAACTCAATCAATCACTAAGTTGTATTTTGCAGCTGAAGTAGCTTATGGAATGCATATGTACAAACTAAAAATTAGGGGAGTAATACCATTTTGAAGGGTAGCATTATGAAAACTAAGAATTCAAATAAGGAAAAAAAGTCCTTTTGAGCCCTTCAGCCTGTGAGTTTGTCCATGAGGAACAGCTTGTGCTGTCTGATGATTGTCTTCATGATAGATGGCCCATTATTTAGTCCCTATGGAGTTACCTCTACAAAACACAAGTCTTTACCAACCTCTCCAACAGCCTAAGGACAAATCCTTACGTTACCTCACTTTCATATCTAACAGAGGGCATAAAGTGCTTATTTTCTTGCTGGTCTTGTGATGACTCTCTCATCTGTGTTTGTCTGCTGATCAGCTTCCTAACTTCTTCAGGATGCTTCTGTGGAAGAAATACTCTGAAGTATTGCTAGAACCAAGCACCCTGTTTACAGACCACAACACACCTTGGGGCAGGCAGAGGCTGAAGTGTTACTTAAGGTGATGTGCGCATTAAAATTAAAAGGGGTGGTAAAGCCAGCAAATACTGGATGTGCTCACTGCAAGCATACAAATCAGTGGTACTGTGCAGATTACACTGCATGCACCACAGCAGCCAAGGGCTGCGCTTTTACAGCAAAGTACTTGATTGTTCTCCCTAGAGATCATATTTTACAGGTCATGATACAAATTAAGTAGCTCAAAGAGAGCAATAGCTGCAAGCAATTGAACCATGGAGAAGAGAAGCTATGGTTCAATTTCTTCAAGACTGGCTAAGCATTTTATTATTGCCTGAAAATCAGTACTTCTGAGTACTCCAACCACCCCCCCTCCCGCCCTTTGCCAACTCGCAACAAGCAGAATATAAATAGGCAGGTAGGAGCAGGCTGCTGGTGGAATAGCTCATGCAGTAGGCAAGTCCTTCCCTGCCCATACCCAAAGGCATACAAGAAAGAGAACAGCTGAAAGTGAGATTTTAGGCTAAGTAATATTTGTTGAAAAAGTTGGGCTGTGAAAGGTTGGGAGCAATCTCATGCATATCCTAAGTGGCCACAGAGTGTACATGCTGACTAAATAGAATTTTCCCTGGTCAAACCTGTTACATTTGGTATCACCTTCTTGGAATAACTAAGGATGATGAAAGAGGACAGAAGAACACATTAAACCTGGCCAGAACAAACCAAATTTTATTAATCAAATTTTAAGGTGCTTAACAAGTTGCATATTCTATGGCACAAAGTAAGCTACAAGCTTGTACAGCATTATGCACTTACATGTCCAATGTTCCCCAAATATTTCTCACAAGAGCACACTTGTGTATCCAACTGTTAGAGCTGAAGTTAAAGAATAGGAGTTCTGACACCCTGCTGGACTAAAGACAAAGTTGCCTTAACTGATGTTCTTTCTTTAGTGACATTCTTCTGTGACCTCAGATTTCCAATTTCTGCTGAACTATGATGATGGAACTAGGTGTTAAACTAGTGTTGGGTTCGTGCATGACTTCACACAATTTCACCATAAGAGCTCGAATTTTAGATAAATGCAGACATGCTCATTATGCCCCAAATCCATGTTACTCCTCCACTGCTCAGTGCCCAGGTCACAGCATCTCCTGGGCAGGAGTGGGGAGGGCATGGGCTGCACTGAGGCTCCCGCTGCCAGCGAAGTATTCCAGCATTTACCCGGGGAACAAGCCTCCCACTCCAGGGAGGCTTTACCCTGGGGCAAGAAGCGCAGGCTTGATCTGCCAGCATCTGCCTCGCAAGGAGCACTGCGGCTCACCTGCCCCGTCCTGCCCCCGCCCGGGGGNTGTCCCCTCCCCGTGTCCCCTCCCGGCGCGGCGCTGGCTGCGCTCCGCGGCGGAGCGGGGCCGCGGGAAGGAGGAGCCGCGGGAAGGAGGAACCGCGGGAAGGAGCAGCCTCGGGAAGGAGCGGCCGCGGGAAGGAGGAGCCGCGCTCGGCCGCTTTGTGCCGGCAGCCGCCGCGGAACGGCCGCGAAGGTAGGAGGGCTCCGGGCAGCATCCCTGCCGAGCGCCGCGGGCCGAGAGGGAGGGAGCACGGGAGGCAAGAAGAGGGAGGGGAAGGGCTGGAGTCAGAAATGGCCTTTTGCAGCCGCTGCTTCGCTGCTGCTCCAGGCAGCCCCGCGCTTGGAAAGCTGTGGGCTTACTGGGGGGGAAAAAAAAGGAAAAAGAAAAGAAAAAAAGTCTCACTCGTGTTCTCGTCCGGGAGCAGCACATGGAAAGAGCTGGGAGGGAAGCCGGTTATCGGGCGGCGGCGGCCCCTGCCCGGGCTTTAGAAGGGCAGGAACCCGGCCCGAGATCCTCCGGAGCGCAGCCCTCTGTCCGCCATCCCGAAACTCGCATCCCTTCCCGGGAAAGGCACCGGCCAGGCAGCCGCGCTGCTGCGTTGTACTACTGCGAGCTTCCTTATTTTCTGCCTTTGGGGGTGGGCAGAGGTGGTCTCCCTGCAGGCTTGGCCATTTGGTCCCGGTTCATCATAGCCGAGAGATTGCATCATGTTACAGTCCTGGAGTCAGGCAGGGCAAAGGCGAACAGAACCGTCTTTCCAGATCCATCCCGCCGGCTTCCCGGGCCGACCCCCGCCTTGATTTCCTGTTGAACGGAGGTTCGAGCTGAGGAGCAGCCTGCCATTGGAGGCTGGGGGGGACAGGTCACAGCGACGTGGTTCGATTTCTTCCACTGAGAGGTTTTTTTGGAAACTCAAGTTTGTCGGTTCTACGCGCGGTATGTGTCTTGTGCTGAGGGCTTAGAGGAAACTTGCCAAAGATTTAGGCGGTAGGAAAATAATGGGCGGCAAAAGAGCCAGATGAACGGCCAAAAGCAGGAGTCACTCCATTATCTGAAAGCTCTGGAGTGGCAGGAAGTGAGTGGATTCAGGCAAGCATCCCTCGGCAGCCCAGGCGTTCACCTGCCCTGAAGGACAGTGCAGCTGAGTAAATGCACACTCTGAAAGGCAGGACAAGGCACATGTGAGAAACAGAGAAGTATTTAGCTCGTGTTTCCTCTGGATCCTTTATGATCAGTTTGATGCAAGCACTTGGTGTGCCTGTGCCTGTTCTGTTTATTGTATTACTGAAGTTTGTGGCTGAGATCCAACTGTGAAATGATAAACCTTAAAGCCAGAGAGATCCAATTAAATCATGTGCTTCAGTCCAGGGCTTCTTCAGACGACAGATTCTGCTGTTCTTTGTGCAGCTCTTTGTTTTGTTCCACTAGGAAAAAAAGTCATGGCACGGCTTGGTTCAATTCTCAGAGTATCCATAACAATTAATGATTATTCCATAACTAGTGTCTTGCAGGTGCTCTGCTACTGTTTGCTCCAAGTGTTACAGGGCCACTCTTTTTGTTCATGAAAATAATAGTATTATATAATAGTATTATGAACCTTTTTTGTGTGTCTGTCTGAGAATGGTCGGTGCAGGGGCACAAGAGAACAGCTTGGCAGCCAGATGGATCTATCCATCAATGCTCTCCTGTATGGGCACTTGGTGCCCTTCCATCATCCCTTATGCCTCCTGGTGGTTTCCATGGGAAGAACTGCACAATTACTTTCTTATTTTGAGCAAACCATTTTTCCTTTTAGAACTGATGTAAAAGAGGAGCAAATACTACGTTACAGCCTGAGGGAGAGCATCCTGTCTTTCTGGGGCTATAGGGCACCACATGGGTTTAAGAAGAATTTAAAATGGATTTGAAAAAGAAGGATCTACAGTTTTCTTTGTGTGTCAGCCAGTGATTGCAGTGATGAGCCGGCAAACAGAACAATGAGCAGATACTCACTTCCTCTGGTGATATGTGACACTGTTTGGTGTTTCCTAGGAAATGTGTAATCAAAAGACAAAGTGTTATTTTGTGTTCCTGTGTCTTGGGTAGATTTTTAGATGAAGGGATTTTGAAGGTCTGTGGGATTGAGATTGCAGTATTGAAGCAGTGCCAGCAAGGAAGGGGGTAAAATGCAAGACTTGGATAGATCAACCACTCACACTATCTTAAAATTTTACAGTCTTGGTGAAGGATGATTTTCCTTTCCTTCCCTTAAAGCTCCCAGAGTTCAAGAGATACTCTCTGAGACGTAAGACCCCAAATCAAATACTGAATTTGATCCTGTCAAATCCCTGTCAGTGGGACAGGCTGTATTTGGTACACATATGACTAATTATGCTATTCCTTTCAGTGGTGCACAGACAATTTGCTATAAGACCAGGAATTGTCTTGCACTGCGGTTTGCTGCCGTCGCCCTTGTGACATTGCCTCAGGACAAAGAGCCAGCGATTCAGGGCTGGTTGATGCTATCTGGAGTCGACCGATTTAATTTCCATCCATTTTCAAAAGTTTTGCGTCTGATAGGTCAGTCAGTGGGAGTGTGGTATCCAGGAGCCTGCCTGGTTAACCGCTTTGTTCAAAGCTGGGCTCTTTGTTTCATGAGGAGGGGTCGAGGAGGAGGAGGAGGAAGAGATGTACTTTATATTCATTTGCAGGAGATCTGCTGAAGTGGGATGGTGGGATGCAAGGACTTGCACCTCCAAAATCCTGTACAGTTTAGTCCACTCTGTGCTATTATGGGTTAGTCACAGTAAAGCATACTGTGGCAATATTTCCAAAAAATTATGCATCCCTTCCAGCTATGCAGTTCAACTGGTTTTAGATGTGAATGACACCTAGCTACTGGTATGTTTCTGACTCCCCTGACTCATCACTTCATTGACAAATAATGTTTCATCTGGTATAGAAACTGTCTGTCTGGGCTGGGCAGGTGACTGTGTTACACACTCAATAGGTATTATTCCAGATTAATATACTTCTAATGTAAAGTGTTCTTAGGCTCACAGTTGAATTCTTAATAGTCAAACCCAACAAGAGTAATAGAAATGTGCAAGTCATCCAGGGGACTGCAGGTACTGTGAATTCCGAGCTTTTAGTGAAGCACTGGAAAAGCCAGATCTTGAATGTACTTCTCCATCTGTAAGGGCTGTCTAGGAGGAATTAGTTTTAGGAATTAGTTTTCCTACTATGAAGCACCCTAAGCTGACCATAGAGCAATTTAAGTTTTCACGACCATACCAGATGTCTTTCTGGGGAGCGTCTGCATGAAGCAATACCGAGAACAGTCTGTCCACACAGTATGAGCAGGTAGGAAGACACGTAGCTGCAATGGCACGGGGGTGACCCTGAGCTCAGAGTGCAGGAGTTGCACCAGCGCGACTGTCTCACTGCACCAACCCCATCTATGCAGGCATGAGGGTCTGCCGTTTGTAGTGCATCAGTGCTCTAAAACATCATGTGTAGATTAGATTGCTCTTACTCTACTAGATGATCTTTAAGGTCCCTCCGAACCCAAACTGTTCTGTGATACTCTGTGATAAGAAGTCAACTCATAACTCTGCAGGTCATAAAAGACATGCTGCTGTGAGTAATGGTAATGAGCAGTATTGCAGGAACATAACTTGGGTTTGTGCAGTGGGGGATGTAGTAGGTAACAGTCTTTTAGGACATAATCTCTATTTTCCAGAGATATGGCAAGAAATTAAAACCTGAATGGCAGAACTGCCATCAGTTTCCCCTTTGCTGTCCCCGCAAAAAGTCAGTCACGACTTAGTGTGCGTAGTAAGGTTTGACTGCCAAAGGTGCTGGGCGCCCTTAACACAGCAATGTCCAAATGAGCTGCTGGTGGTTACCTCTCTTAGAGTATGCCTTGGAGAATACAGGAGACGGTGAAAAGAATAAATCAATATCTATTGTATGTTTTGCCAGTGTTCATCAAGAAATCTAGGAAAGAAACTCCTGAGAGAATTTTTTTAATCAGTTGGATCTTGTATAGATACTTCTTTTTACACATATTGGTATTGATGGTGTCTGTTTGGCAATAAAAGGAGCAAGCTGATAGGCCTGTCTTCTCTAAATCTCTTTCCTAAACTGAAAAAGGAAAAATAAAAGTCAATGTATTATTCCTTTTATGGTGACATAGTGGTGGGATTTTTTGAGTATCTGGGGGATTTCTGCTGCCAAGATCTCCCTGCCATTATGTAGTTTGGAGCTGAGTGATAAAGACTGTCTTTCTCTAAGACAGATGTTGGTAATGGCCTTATTGAGCCAAAATCTTTGTTAGTACAAAATGCTGAATAAAAATATTTCCATCTATTAATAGTGCCAGAAAAGAGTACACAAGTGGTTTCAAATTTAATTTGTAATGTAGCTGATGTCTCAAAGATAACAATATCTTACCCCCAAGAAATACAACGCTGTATGTGCGGTAATTGCTATGAGTTACACTGAATATATATTATTCATTAGGGGACTGTCATTATATCATACTTGTGAATTCCCCAAAGTCTCTTATCAGTGTCCTCATCACATCTCAACATTTATGGAAAAGAGGATTTTGATGTCCCCCTTGACTGACTGATGCTCTGGCTTGCTAGTAGCTGCTTCTAGTGAGTGTGCTTGCCTTGTTCATTTAAAATGAATAGACTTTGGGAAAGGAGCTTTGCTCATATATTCGCATTTTCAGAGATAGCACTCCTTCACAGGGAATACATAGTGGTATGTTATCTCTGTTTTGCAGAAGAGCAAATAGTAAAAGCTCTTTCATACACAGCTTTCATGCTAAACTACTCTGCACTGTCTTCAAAGTATAAAGGTTCAATATTTGGCAAGTTGCTGTGGATAGATTTTTTTTTTTTGGTCCATTAAAGTATGTTTAAGTATCTCTTTGAAACTTATCTGGTCTCTCATCAGTTAGACATGCTTATGGCATTCTTGTTAGAAATTAGGAGAAGGCGGCAAGGTAAGGACAAAATTTCCCTGTTATTAGCAATTAGTGGATCCAGATTTTGTTTTCCTGTACCATTTTTTGCCAGGAGCAGCTGCAAAGAGAGAATTACACTGTGACCTTTACAGCACTTCCTAGTGCCATCATCAATCAGATCTGGCAGGAGTTTTATCACATCTACCAGTGGGGCTCATAAGCCACATGCTGTCTAGTCTGGGGGGAAAAACAAACAAACAATGGGAGCTACTGTAGGGTTTGTTTAAATAAAACAACCAGGAGTGAGCTTTTCCCGTATGTGCCAGCTTTGTAGGCAGATTTCTATTTTTGCCGTGTGTGTTGGGCTGATTAATAAAAGATGATGATTGGAAAGCAGTGGAAGAGACTTTCACTACATTTCAATGGCACTGGTAACTCATTCACCAGCAATTGCAGCTTCAGCCTTTCTCAGGTGATGCTCTTCAGTCCCATTCTAATCCTCAGCATTATTTTTACAAAGGAATTTATGCAGTTAGATTAATTCGGGTGTTTTCTACACAGGTGAATGCAACAGAATAAATAAGTGTTTTCAGACTTCTCTGATTCATATGAAATAACATAGCTTTCTCAGATTAATTTGTTGTTGTTGTTGTTGGATCATGTGTGCATTTGTAGGCTACTCTAGGTCTCTTCCAGAGGCAAGTTCATAATGTAGCCAAGGTCAGCTGATCAGCTGCAACATCTCCCTTTTCGGCATGCAAAACATTATTAACACCCTGTAAGTGTCTGGGTTTTTTTCTGTTTGGTTGATTGGTTTTCCCTCTTGACCTTGGTCTGGTTATGGAGTTTTACTAAAATTTAAAACATTTTGTGTTCTTACATTTTTTCATTGTTACACCAAGTTCACTGCAGTTTTAAAATTCCTTTGCTCTCCTTTTCTTGCCATCTGCAATAGATAAAACTTTATGGCTTTCCTTTCCTGGGCTCAGTACAGTGACAGTTTGACAAGTTGTCACTTGGTGCCTGACTTGCTTGCAGGCGCAGTCCTTGCTGACAGGTAGATGGGAGAGCAAGAAGCAATGGGGACAGGCAGAATTGCTACTGTATGTGTAATTCTAGCTGCCTCCATGGTGACATGTTTGTGTGTATGTGATACATACAAATGAATATGTAGATAGATAAATAAAGAGTGTGTAGGTGATATGTTAGAGCTGCATTTGTCACACAGGTTTTCTGAGAAAAATGGCTAGTTGCTAATTAATAAACTGTTATGTTGATGGCCAACAGCAGGGTGTGATCTGTGATTTCTGTGTTTTTTAACCAGCCAGTTCTTGGCAGAAGCCATCTTGGTACCAGATCTGGGCAAGGAGGTTTGAAATGCCATATGAAATGGGCAATGGCAGGTGCAAAGAAAATGCGCATAAAATGTGAAATACATTTAGCATAAGGTTATCTACTCTGTCAGGAAAAAAAAGAAATCATGTGAACGGTCTAGCTGGTTATGGGAATAATTACTGTTGTGCTTCTCCTCAGTGCGTGCTGTGTCAGTCTGACAGGCTCTATAGCCCAGGTGCTGCACTGGCACTAGGCAGGGCAGTGGCTGCAGTGCTCAGTCCCTGCCCCGCAGACCAGCAAACCTGGGGGGCAAGGAGCCTGCCCAAAACTGTGCTGCCTGTTGTCCATCTTCTGGTTCCAGCAGCCAGGCACCACAGCTGCACAAACACTTGGTAGAGAGGTTTTAAGAGTCCATAGCCATCAGCACTCCCATTTCAGCAGCAGGATGAGGAGGAGAGGGAAAGCTGCCAGCAGGAATTGGTGTGAGATGCTGAGTCCTGTGTCATTGTTTGGGGGCTCCTGCTTCATGAGGATGCAGCAAACCAGCTGGCTGCCTGCTCTGGGTCAGACCAAACAAAAAGACATGGCTTCAGCCCTGAAAACAAGGTGGGCCACAGTGAGGAAGTAATAAAATGGCAGGAGGTGAAAACAGGAGAGAGAATGCAAAAGGCAGAGGGATGAGTTAAGGAGCGAGGCTGCCGAGTGTCACCAGGGCAGTGGTGGTTGGGAGCTGAGCTGTAGAGGGGCCTCTCTGATGTTGTTCTGCTGCTGCATCTTAGCATAGATCAAACAGAAAGAAATTGCCCCTCGGAGAGTGGGATTTATTCATGTAATATAGATCATGCTAGGGAACAGAGTGAAATACTGGATTTGCCACTGGCTGTAAGAGATCAGACTGAGGAAAGTAAATATCTGAAAATGTTAGGAAGCTCAGTGATTCTCAGCTCTGTTAATACATTATCAAAAGATTACCCTTCGGAAAATAAAAAGATCTGGTTCTTGGAAGGGAGAAAAAGTATTCAGACTGAAGAGATTCTGAGAATATACAGAACTCTTCTCCTTGCCTGATCCCTCTTTCTGCACCATGTGTTTGTCATTAGAACCATGAAAAGCTGCAAGTCTCCTTAGAGGGGAATGAGGGGTGCATGGTGGGTCCTTCAGGAAGAACCAGGAGAGCTGAGAAGAGACAAGGGGCTAGGTCAGGCCACAGCATTTTGTTTGGAGCTTAACAGGAATGAAATCCACCCTGAAGAGTCTTGGGGAAAATTCTGGATGAGGGCCAGTATGAATAATGCTGAGTGCAGATGGGTGGGACCCCACCTGGTTACAAAAACAATCCTATTTCCAAGGTTAGCTATTTCTGCTGAAAAAAGGGGTATTTAACAAGTAAGGTTTCATTTAAAAGTGAAAAAAAGAGAAGTTGGAGACCTTAAAAAAACAAACCCAAATCAAAAAATCTACAAGTCTCTCACTTCAGAAATTAATGAAAACAAGCCCCCAAACATGCAGACAGCTGAAAGCACACACCAAAAACCTCAGATAAACAAAACAAGTGTTCTCTAGGGAAAGGAAGAATTGTTCCCTCTCTGGGAAAATTTGTCTGTTCCTGTGGCTTGTGAACTTTTCATCTTCGCTGGGACTTTCTGCTGTCCTTGGTTTGCTTTTTTCAGCTTTTTGGTCTGCTTTCCCTGGAGCCTAGAAAAGTGTTTATGCGAGCACTAGATTTTAAGTAAATGAATGACGAGTGCTGTTCCCCAGGGGTTGGTTTTGGGACCAGTTTAACATTTTTGTCAGTGACATGGGCAGTGGGATCGAGTGCCCTCAGTTGCTGAGTGCAACTCAGCACCCACCAGCCTCTACTCCTGCAGGCTGGGGCCATCAAGACACCTTCTCCCTTGTGACAGCCACATCCTGAGCATTATTCCGGAGCTAATCTGGAGCAAACTGTATTCAACAAGGCTCAAAAATGGAACAGTTGATTTCAGTCTGACTCAAGTTTCCATTAGTCTCCAGCTGACTACTGTTTCTGTCTGTCTGTCTGCAATGACTGAGCCTCACAGCCTCCCAACGCTGCAATTTCCTTCACATCCCTTTGGATCTTCCTCTTTATTGTTGTTTGCAAAACACTGAGTCGAGATTTTGCATATGTGGAAAATCTTGCTGAGAGCTGTCCCTGCTTTGACCTCATTTTTTAAAGATCTTTCATTTTTCTGTCCTCTTGCTTGTAGTCCAAACATGTAATTTTTAAAAGTGGTCTGAGTGTAGAAAATAAGTTGCAGTGAAGGCTCTTCTGTAGACAGTAGCTCTCTCTACAACCCAAGGGCTAGTAGATATGTGTGCAGAAGGCCCAAATGACTGACTGTCCCAAAGAAATAATTAAAATACTGATTAGATTCAAAGAAAAGCGAAAGTTGTCTTTAAGAGGTATGATGTTTGGGGATTTCTAGACTTCTTCAACCCTTTTTAAATCCTTCAAAACTTTTATTTTCTACCACAATAACATATTTTAAAGCATTATGGAACTAGGTCTGCTGTTCTTGCACTTGAGATTCCTGTCTGGTTTATGGTCCACACACCTACAGGCTCCAGGGTGTAAGTGCAAACTCAGATTGCCCTGAAGTTTATTATACTTTATGGGAGCAAAGGGTGAAATCCATCTTCAAGACTTGGGATCATTTGGCCTAGGTTTCCTGACATACCAGGTCTTACAAAAAACTCAGGTGTTCTGGGGTTTTCTTCCAGCTTTGAAGAAAAACAACCAAATAAAGAAAAAGTACTCTGCCAGATAGGGATCAAACCTTAGCTTGGTTTGAGTGTGCTTCAAGTAGACTCAGTCTTTGCACTGACACTAGTTAAGTTCTTCTTTTGCTTCAGGGAGGTAATTTGGAAGCAGTAGCTGTGAACAGTCCAGCCCTTTCCCTGCACGTTGCTGTAGGGAAGGGCTGTTTCCTACTGAGGTCTGAGTGTTTCCCTCTGTGAGACAGGATCTGAATAACCCAGAGCAAGACCTACGTGTAAATAACGTGAAAGTAAAGATGTATGAAATGATGCTGCTTTCCAAAGTGTGACTGTGGACTAGCTCTTGGCCAAGAGGCGTCACTTGGATGGCCCATCCTCAGCCAGGACCAAAAGTGCAGGAATATGCCCTTGCTCAAGCCATAGTTTCAGCTATATAGAGAGAGCAAAAGAAGCTTATAGAGCACTTGATACCTTAGAGCAGCTCTTTATATGTCAATAACTCATTAAAATCTAATGACTTAATGAAATTGGACAAGAATTGGAACTGGAAATGGCAGATTAACCGGGTGCCAAGGGAAGGAAGGAATGAACTGACAGGCTGCCTGTATGCTTGAAAGAAATGCATAATAAAGTTGTTAGGATTTTGGTACACTGGTTAAGTCTCTCATCAGCCCTGCTAGTCCCTCAGCACTCCTGAGATTTCAGTACAAACCCACAATCTTCTCTAATGAAGTGCAAGGAAGGGAGAGAAGCATGTAAGAATCCTCTGGCATCTTTTCCATTTATTTATGTTGCCACCCCTGCTTTTAAAGCTTTCTCTTTAACTCTTGCAGTGATGTGAGTTTAGGAACACTCCTAAATTCTGGGATACACAGGCTTTGATCTACTTTACCTGGAAACCTTTCTGACATAATGCCAGGTGTTCTATCCCTAAGACCTTTTGCCACAGCACCTTTGAAGTGCAGTTTGCAGGGATTACCTCACCTGCCCCTTGTGCCTAGCAGTCTGCAGCAAATCTCACCTGCTGTTTTACACTCCTTACATGAGTGGTGCCACTCAGTGCTCTACTATTTGCTATTGAAATTACAGACAGTGCCCTTCTCCCAGTGAGCTGGCAGAGAAAAGCTGTGCAAGCTTTCTCACTGATGTGGGATGTGCTGAGACCCTCCACACAAACATGAACTTCTCTTTGATTGCCTTCACCAGGGTCAGCTGTAAGAGCTGACCATCCTGGATCAGTTCAATTAATGCCAAAATAATCCTTCCCTTATTCAGTTCAGCTGCATGCAGTACAATGAAGCATCAAAAGTATGTGTATAATTTCAGAGGGCTCTTACCAGCTCTAGGAGGGGTGGAATGAGGCATGGCTCTGTGTACCATAGCACTTCATGGGGTTGTTTTTGTTGCAATCAGTAATAAAGAGCATTTTTGTATAGTTCAGTAATATAAAAGTAATATTGAGCAACTGCACCTTGTGATGAGAGTTGCCAGGGTGTACCTACATAAAAGCAGAGAAAGGGCATTGCAAGAAGGTTTTTGCTTGGACTGGAGAAATTGTTATTAGAGGCATAATTCGCAAAAATTGTAGTTGTTGGACCATATGAAGTAAGCCTACCTAGGAAAATATTTAATTCCTTTCGCCACTGTTTCTTTATTAAAGTGAGAATTTCTTCCTAGTGAGATTTTTGTAACGAGGAAGCTTCACATACACCAGTGGGAGTTGTCCAATGCAAAAGGGGAAAATGCCATTTCAAACTGTTAAGTACAGAATTAATAAAGGCCCCCTGGAAAAATAAATGTTCATTGTTTGCTGATTTCGGATGTAAAGTGCATTTTCCTATGGAATTATTATTTATACTGAAGTAAACCCAATGCAGAATTGAATAACTTTATTCAGGTTTTAATTAGGCATTATAACCAGGTGATGCATTTGCCTTCCTATGTTTAAGAATTAACATTCTTGTCAACAATAACTCTTTGTCTGCCTGTAGGCAAGTGAATTTTTGTCATTAACTAATACCAGAAAGATCAGGGTCTTGGGACCCTAATAGTAGGACTGCTGGGAAACACTGAACACCAGCAGAGAGCCCTTTGAGTGGAGAGAATTGAGAATTTTCGTTGCTGCCATTATCTTGTTTTCATTCTGCTTGTCTGCCAGCTTGTTACTAGTAACAAAGATTACTAGAATCTGGGCTTTTGAAAATCCCATTATTTTCCATTCATTATCTGATCACACCATGGAATTATGTCACTGAATTCAAATTCTGACAGTGGTAGACTTTGTGTCCGGACTGATTAAACATTTTGTCAGCATAAAGTTGCGTGGTTTCTAATTTAGGGATCAGAGGGCTGCATCCCATCTGCTCAGTGTGAGGGCTAAGAAATAGCATTATTAAGCTAGCAAAACAACTGTAAAATGTGTATTAAGACTAGCAAGTGGAGTAATTTGGGTAGTTTGCTATTCCCTAGCTTCTTTATCTTCCCACAGGGTTTTTTTCTACCTTCTTCATACTTGCATCCATTTTCAGAATCTCTCAAAGCAAGAACTGTATATTCTGGCTAAATAGTTATTATTGGATTTTTACTTGTTAGGTCAGATTGGTGTCATTTTCCAGATCAAAAATAGTAACTTCTGAAGGGAAGATTTAGTGTGAGGTATTGATTGTGACTGATAGCTGCTTTTCCAGATGATCATCTAGCAGCATCTACTCATACAGGGTACTTAGCAACATAGAATGACCTTAATCTAGCTGCAAGTCCAAAAATGGCAATATATCTGCTGGGCTTGAAAAACATTAAACTGGTTTGTCTGCACACTTCACCTGAAAATATCCTGCCCCAAAACAACCATATTAGTTAATGTTTATGCTTATGCTTGTTCTTACGCAACAGTCTGCCCCACACTGTGGATATTTTGGATCCACATCTGAATGGTACCCCATCCTCTATATATGACTTTTGCCATCCTTCTTTTTAGCCTTGCCTTACTCTTTGATTGAGTACCTGTGTCTGTTGTTAATTTCATGTGTGATGAGTTTCAGATAGGGTCAGTATCCTGACAAATTGCTTTAGAAGACAAATGGTGGGCAAGTGCCTGCATTGTAAGAAATGAGGCCAAGGTGCTCCATCATGGAGATTTTCAGTCCCTCAATACAGAATCTTGCTGATGGGAACTTGTTTGTGTCTGCTTTCTTATCAGAAGATCATGAGCAGAAATTATGTAGGGCACTTCATTTCAGATTACTTTCAATCACTGTCCTTCAAAGATAGAATGCAACTTGACATGGAGCAACCAAAGGCAAAGGGAAACAGAAGGCAACCAACTTGGACATTGATTAAAGATATGGTTGATTGCAAATAGAAATAAGATCTGTGAAATAAGATGCTTATCTAAGTCAGGTGTAGAAGAGCAGTAGTGGGATCCAGAGGGGTAGTAAAGGAGTATTTAACTGCATTATTCAATGGGGCAGGAACTAAATCGCTGCAGCTGAACTGGTGCTGGTAGGTTAGGAAAAGCAAAGGTACTGAGTGCACTGCAAGCCTTGCTTATCTGTGGGACTTGAGGGAATAGGTGTGCTGTTTCTTAAAACCATTTTCATTATGTTTGTGGTGGCCTGTCATGTTTGCTATTCTTGATAGATGGGTGTCAGCTGTGAGCCAAAAGTGTTTTCTTTCCATCCTCCTTTTTCTTAGGATAGTGGGATGAAATCTTTCATTTATTCATTACATCTATTATGTTTTTCACACCAGTTTTGAGGCATGAAGAAAAAGACCATGATGAGTCTGTGACAGGAGGTAGCCAAAGTTAAAGTGAAATGAGAACGTATTTTTATGAAGTTATGTTACATTTACCAATTTTTGAAGATTAGCATTTGGAAATGTGCTTCTTAACTAAGGATAAACTGTTTGTTTTAATCTATTCACATCTAAATTAGGACTCAACTATTGGTACTTGCAAGGCATTAAGAAAAGCACTCAGACCATCTGTTGAGAAAATGGGAATATGAAACTAAATGTCATCATACGTTCACAAGTCCTGCCTGTCCTTAGCACTTGTAACAGCAGCTTCATGTGAATGCTGAGTGAGTCTGAAACTGAGGAGGCTCTATGGGATCTCCACTGTGACCCTCTGGGGTGCCAGTTAGTAGGTTCTTCAGAAAATGCAAGTCTAGATACCTCTCTCACTTCTGTTCTCAGCAAAACTGGTTAAGCATGGTTAAAAGATGACATGAAAATGATAAATTATCATGGCACAAGTAAATATATGTGAGTATCACTAAACACCTTTCTAACTATATTTAAATATGTTACTGTAATGAGAAAGCTCTTTTTCACTTTCATGTTAGTAAACATGGGATCAGGTTTCCGAATGAAAGGATGCGAAAGCTAATAGGCACTTAGTGTGGGATGCGTTCTGCCTGACTTGAGCCACGCATGGCAGAGCAGGTCTACAGCTGAGCTCCTTCCCAGTAGACTTTCAGTACAATCAGGGGCTACAAATTGGCTTCTCTGGGATGTGATTAATCTGATCTATTCCAGACATCTATTTTAAGAAGCCTTAATTTCTCCATTGGCTGTGTGTTGAGCCTAGGGCAACTAGCTGAGATACAGATGACTGCTTTGTAAGCACTGGCATTTAGTCAGGGCAATGTCACTGCTAAAGCTCAAATGATCTGCCTCAGCTTTCAACCCTATAAAATGAGTAATTCTTCTGAATTAAAGTAATTTATTCAGGGGGCTTAAAACTATATAATCATTCTTTGTATTTGCATATATGTGTACTCTTACTTTGGGTTTAGTTAGTGCTTACAGAAAAGTCTGTCACAATGTCTTTGCATGGCTATTTCAGGGTTTTGATGGCTTATGGTATTCAGGGAAGACATCTTTGGAAGGAGACTGGAAATGCAGGAAGGATGACAGATTCTCAGTATAAGGAGTTTATGATGTAAAATTCTTAGTGGTGTTCTTCTGGACATTGCTGTATAATTTTAGTTTTCTGATTCATGAGTAGTTTGCCATATTGGTCACATATAAAATTATTTGCATACCAAGTGTGAGTTCATTCAGCTGTGAGATTTTTATTTAGGCTGCTGCTCTCCATGCCTAACTAATTCAGATGTCATGCATTTGAGTAACTGAGGTTCTTAATCTTCAATAAACTAAAAATAATTAGTTTTATTGCCACTGTTTAAAATTTTAAAACAACAAATAAAAGTGCCATCAAAATAAAACGTTCTCAAGACAGGAAAAGAAACTGATTGTGTCACGGCTTGGAAGCCATTACACAGGAAACTATAGATAGAATTTGGGAAAATTTTTTTCCTTGTGTCTTTGAAAAAGCGTGACCAC
>WBMY01002815.1:839467-984007 GCA_013397315.1 Donacobius atricapilla | reverse complement strand
TACTCCATCCTTAAAGAACCTTATGGGTTCTTTCTGTTTGTTTGAGTGTTGGGGTTTATTTTTATTTTTTTTGTGGTGATGGTGGCGGTTTGGCTTTGTTTTTTAATGCATTCATTTGCCATGCTGCTTATGGATTTCAAAACCTTGCCAGAAGGTATTTTTAAAATTGGTCACTCCTCTTGGTTGTCACATGTCAGCACAAATCAAAATACTTGTCAACTATTTTTTCCAATAAACAGCTTTATGAAATTCATCTTACAGTGTAAGGGTATGTATGTAGTCTGCTTCTGTAAGGGTTGAATAATATGCTTGAATCTTACTTCTAGAAAAGAGACTGTAATAGGAACTGTAATGTATTCTATTTCACCTGGAGAACAATGTCCTGAGGGTTAAACTACATCAAAAATTAAATAATTCCCTTTGGAATGTGAGATGTGGATAACTGTATGCATTCCTCTATTACAACTTTTGCTTATCCAGTTACACTCTCTTTTATTTAATTATCAGCTAGGAGCACAAATCAAAAAATGTAAAAAGGAAAGGGTAGTTATGATAGCCCATTGGTTCATTATTTATGTAAGAAATTATAGTCTCTACTGATGTTGTATTTATTGACCTTAAACCAAATTTCAGAAGGCAAAATAAACAATGTCCCTAATGTAAAATATGAAAGACTGTAGGACTGGTTAATTCTCACAATTATTCAGAATGAACTTTGCAGAGTTTCATTGTAGTCTTTAAAAGCACAGTGCTGCTTGTTACCAGTGAAGATAATGCTTTCCACAGAGATGCAGGATAACACCCCTGCTAGGAATGCGCTGCCCCAGGGAGGAGAAAGCTAAAGGTGAGCCTACTTGAAGCTTTTGCTCTCATTTGAAAATAATTATAGCATTTAGGCTATTGGTGACATTGCCTCTGGTAATTCCAGCAGGTTAGAGCATCTGAATCTGTTTCCCATGTAATACACAGAAGTATTTTGCATATGTTTTTAATAATTACCATGTTTTCCTTCAGGTGTTTTATTACTATATGTTCTATGCAGCCCCAAATTTCTCTGTCCTAATCACGCATGCTCCAAGAAGCTGAGCATACTGCATAATAAAAACAGCCTTGTTTTTGCTCCCACATAGCTACTGAGTCCTTCAGATAAACAAGGGAAACCCCATAGGAATAGGGACTGTTCTCTGCGGAGCTGGGAGTGAGCTGCAGCCTTCCTGCCATACCCTAAGTGCCTGACCCAGGAGACAGAGATGTTTTCTCCCACCACTTGTCTTCTGGTAGCTGTCATGCTTCCACCCACAGCAACACGAGGCTAGTCACGTATGTACATGTATAGCTGTGTGGAGATATATATATATATAGATATATACATATATATGTGTGTGTGTGTGTATGTACATCTTTATACACACACACACGTGTAAGACTAGACCATATACAGCGTTACCATTGTGCGGCATCTACACTATGCTGTTTCACAGTGACTTCAAATCTAAATGTAGGATGCTACTAGAAGATAAGATCCAGCTCATTCTCCCTTCCTTGCTCTTGCCCTGCAGAGACACCAACAGAGGGTCTTCACTGGCACGTGCTGAGCTGGCTCCATGCCCTCTTCTGGCTCCCCCATGGCCCAAAAATGCTAATTTCAGCCCAAAGGAAGTCATGGAAATGAGGGATCAGGGATGACATTAGTCCCTCTCAGCAGCAGCCTGGGTTAACTTTAACTTTTTGTGAAAACATAGCTTTCAGGAAAGGCAGGGATGAAAAAAAAAACCCACCAGAAGTAGCCATCTGATTTGAAATACCTACTTACTTCTTTCACTTTTACAGACTGCACTGAAAGTCATCTCAGTATCTGACAGAGGGTGACTCTCCAGTTATTGTTTTCTCAGTGTTGGTGACTCATTTCAAGGAGAACATCCAGCCTGGCCTAAGGGATCACAAGTTCTCCAATCAGGAAATAGTTAAGATAAAAGCACCCTGCAAGCATCTTTGAGAAGGGAAGGGGAGAAGCAGAGAGAATATCAATAGGAGTTTTTTTATTTACATTCAATTGTACATCTTATTCTCTCACAGACTATATGATTTATCTCATGCCAGTCTAAAAAGAGAAGTAGAGGAAGACCTTTGGAATTAAAACTCTTAACAATGTCAGAATTACCTTTTGTCCTGGCTTTTCTCGGTTTTTATTATTTGAATGTTACAGCTACTCTCTAAATTAAACTTCTACTCTGTGACATGCATCAAAGTGGTTCCTTAAGAGCTTGATTTTTTTTCCACTTAAATAGAACTCAACATGATTAGATCTAGATCTGCAATGAGGATCTCTTATTTTCTGTGAAAATTGTATCACGATAAACTAAGAAGAAAGAAAAGGAGGATCTCAGGACAAGCTCTGCACAGGCTTCTTCACTGCTAAGTCTGTCAAACTGTTAGTTAAGAGCTCTGGTTGTACCCTTGGCCAGCTGAAGTTAATTCCACCCGTGCATAGCTGAACTACTTATGATTCAGCTGCTGCACTGCTTGGCATTTCAATACTAACAAGAAACAGGAATCTCTTGCATTAACATGACTCTTCCAGCCACAATGGCTCAGCAGATGAAATAAGACTGGTTCAGCTTCCATGTGGGGGGAAAGGATATCCTTGGCAACTGTGCCAAGGTATGTCCAAGCCCTTAGAGATCCCTGTCATTCTGTTGAGATGAGCTAATTGGGAAGGGCCTCTATAGTGTCTTTTCCTTTTTTCTCCTGCCTGAACTTATGTAACAATTCAGGACTGATAGAAAGGAGCCAATAACCCATTATTTCTGCTCCATAATTAGACTTCGTCATGTGTCCACTTCTTTGCAACCTCCTAATTTGTCATATTACCAGAGCTGTGTTTCCTCATCACAACTTCTTTATATCATGAAAGGATAAGGTCAGCTGAACTATATATATTGTATCTATATTATCACTGCTAATACTTCAGGCAGACACAGAGCTATTTCTCTGATTAAGGTGATGTGATATCCAGAGGTGTTGGATTATATCATGTTTTTTCCCCGTGTGCTGATGCTGTTACTCAAAGAGTGCTTGAGCAGAAGCATAGCAAATTGAGGCTTAAGGTTGTTCCTGGACTCCTAAGCGCATAATTTGTATCATCCACTTGCAAGTACTTCCTTTTCCATCATTCTGCTTCTCATAAAACTGACTTTTAGAACATGGTGGAGGAGTTGGCAAGCCTTCTGGAGAATCTTGGCGTGTGGGAAGGGGTCTCAACCTGGAGCAAAGAAGTTTCTTCAGACAGCCTCCAGCTGGGATATTTGCGGCTTTTTTGTCATCTTGTCTCATGCCCAGATGACAAAAAGGTTTATTATTCTAGGCAATTAGGGTCAATGTTCCCCACTTGTTTTTCATCTTGGATATGATAAATTTGGTGATGAAACCCTGAAGATTTTTTTAACGGTGTTTTTTTTCTTATGCAGCGGCTGAAGGCCAGTAACATTATAAAATGTCATCCCTGCCGTCCCTTACCTATGTTTAAGTAATTGAAATAATTTAAGGTAAAAGTGTTACCTTTCATGGGATACCTACAGCAACAACCAAATAACTGTATACACTCCGAGGTGTGAGATGTGGCAGCCACGACTTGGCCAAGGCTGAAGGACTGATGGGAAACCTTTGCCAGGGTAACAGGCAAATACTCGACTGGGAGTGTTGTTTGGAAGAGATGTCAAATAATCCTCAGGGCCCAAACAACCTTGAGAGGGTCTTATCTAGAGCAGTGTCTCATGTGGGGCACTGTACTTGAGGGATAATTTGGACCATAAAAGAGATTTCAGTACCAAAGCAAAGGGAATATTCAGAAGTTCTGAGGATGCAACCTGTGAGAGATTAGGGAAGGAATTTCATTTGTTTAGCAGAGAGAAAAATGATGAGAGGTATCATAATAGTCTTCAGGTATGTTAAGGCTGTGATAAAGAGAAAACTAGTGTGTTCCCCATATATTCTCTGGGTAGAACCAGAAGAAATGGACTTAAGACTCAAAAAAGATTGATAATGCCTGTTAGAAGCACTCTTTCTTAGGTTAACGATTTGAAGATTAGGTTTGATTGCCAGGTGAAAGGTTGGACTGATTTCTATGAGGAGTGAGATATCTGGTCTCACCTGGGATGAGAGGGATGAACAGCATCACTTCCTTAATGTTACTTTTGGCCATATTCTTTGATTGAAAACAAACTATTTATCTTGTGTGCAATCTCATATTTTTTTTAACCCTTTCCCACACAAAAGATTGACCTTTCCTCATGCTAATGCTTAATGGTGTCTGAACAAAGTAAACAAGAACAATAGTAAAGGACATTTTTGTGAGGGTAGCTTGGATTTCCTGGCTGCTCTCTTCAGTGACCTGACAGCTTCTGTTTCCCCATCTCCTATACAGTATGATTGTCATACAGAAAGTAACTAATGAAAAATAGTTTTGACCTCTTGGAAGCTTTAAATGCTAAAATACCATTGCTTCACTTATCATATTCATGGTTCTTTTCAAATCACAGTTTCATGTTCACCCAAAGCTGCTCCTCCATAGAACTTTATATTTGGAATTACTCTGTTCTTTTTCTTCTTCTGCTGCTATGTTGAAATTCAATCCTACAGTCATAGCAGAATTGCCATGTACTTCACCTATTCACCCTTGAAAGCAGCTGCAGGATTGGTTGCTTTGTCATCTCTTCTCAACAGCAATACCTTCCCTTTCTCTCCCTCCCCTTTTCCTCTCAAATGGCCAGAATCTGAAAACCATCTGCTGTAAGGCTGGGATGTGCTTACTGTTTTCTTTCCGTTTGTAGTTGCTGGCACTTTTCGCTCCCTCATGAGAGCCCATAGTTGCCCTGAGTCCGCTCCACGCTCAGCCTCCTGAGACCCAGCTTGTGAGGGACACGGCTGTAAAAGTCACTCTGCTCGGAGTGGTGTAGAAGTCTGTGCTCGTTAAAGCCTAAGCCTTCAGGAGGAAAATGTCCAATTGAGTGTTTAAAGGAGGGAATGTTGGAGAGGCTCTGGCTGAGCAGACCTCTCCTTCTGGCGTTGCGGTCTGTCCTTCCTGCCCCTGCTTCTGTTGTCTCTTCCTGCTTCCTCTGGTGGCTGCTGCTTTAGAAGTGGCTTTAATACAAGAAGGATTTTCTTTGAAGTATTGTGGAAATATGACCAGCAAAATCCTGTCGTTCTTTTTCAGCTATCTGGTTAGAACCCAGCACCACTATCTGCGTTTCTCCTCTTCTGGTGTAAGATGAAAACTTTCAGTGACTTTTATGGTTCAATAGCGTTTGGCAAACTTCATTTCTCCATCTTAAACCCACGCACTTGTATAAACATAAGTGGCTTCAAGCTGTGTTAAATATAATCACTTAGCTACAAAAACAAAAACACCCAGATATAACTGCTAAGATTCCACTTTTTATCAACATTTTAGACTGAAAATGAGAATTTGGAGTGACAATTACATGCTGTTTGCTAGTATTTTCTCTTTTTGGTTCTTCCTTTCATTTTTCCCTGTTGTCATCCTCTTTCTATTTGCTAAAAGCACATTTTTGGTGCTCTGAGCCCCACAGAAATATATTCTGCCTAAACTGTGTCTTAAAAACCACATGAAGACACATGACAATGGGAAATACAAGGCAAAAGCTGAAATATGACACCACCATTCCTTAGGGAGAAGAATACTGAATATTAAGTGAAATCCTGAAGTTTCTTGTGCTGCTGCCTAAAAGCAGCTTGCTATGGGTGGTAGCATTAAAAACCAAACTATGTTGTGAAAGGAACAGAGTCAGCGAAACAATTCAAAGAATGCATTGCCTTTATGTTTCTGTTTGAGAGTAAATATTTGTTCTACATTATAGTCAAATAGGAAAAAAAGAAACTAAAAAATTTTAAAAAATCAGTGTGCTGGCAAAAACAAACCCACAAGTGGTGGGGCAGAAGAGATTGCAGGGTTTATTTTGAAGAGGATCTTGAGATATTTTTTAGCAACACCTCCCTCCCACAAAGTGCTCCAAAGCCATGTATCACTTTTGGCTTTGTTTGAAAGTTAAAAATACTAAAAAAAAAAAAAAAAAGGCAAAACCAAGAAAGCACTCTGTGCTTTTTTGAAAACTGACACTAAAAGCATGGAAATGTTCTGTACAAATGAGGTTAAAACAGCCCTCACTCCCCCAGCACCACCCAAATTTGAACTCTGAAAGTTTCTTCCTGAAATTCAGAAAACACAGTTGCTCTTTGCATGAGCATCACAAGTTGCAATGGGAATTCAACTTGTTTAATACTTGCCTGTAATTCCAGTCTTGAGTTTAAACAAGAAACAAAACAAAACAAATGAAACCAACCAACAAACAAACAAAAACTGTGCCAAAAATATTAAGCCTTATGTTACATTCCATTGAGCTGTAGCTCTGTGACTGCTGAGAATCCCGGAAGGGCAGATGAACATGAATTAGCTGCTGATCCTTTTGCAGGCTTCACTCCTATATTTGCCCCGGTATTGTCTACTTCACTTCCCAAGCACACTCTCCAAAACCCTCTGAATGCAGCTTGGAGCTGCTTTCAGGGTAGGCGAGGAGCCGAACATGAGCAGATAAGGGAAGAGCTCAGTGGGGTCACTGGTGCGGGCTGCTGTTCTTGCTGCTTCCCAGCGAGGATGGGGCTGAGCTGCAGTTCTTACTCGGCCTGTGCATTCCCAGAATTTCCTGCATGTGCCTGAAGGCAGACAGTGAACCTATGGAGATTTGCTTCCAGAAGCTCTTGCAAAGCCCACCTGTAAAGGCAGGAGTTATCTTACGTGTACAAGATAGAGGTCCCACACCTGAACCCGGTTAGTCTGCTGAGCAGTGCGGCAGATGTTCCTGCAGTAAAAGATGTGTTTTATCAGATATTTGAGTATCATGGTGGCTGCTTGGTTGATTATATGGGAGGAATTAACAGCCTATAAATATTTGCTAAGCTGTAAAACTCACAGAAAACTGAAATATTCTGAATTTAAAAAAGAACCAAAACCAAAAGCAACAAAACCTTGAGAATCTTTTCTAGCTCTTCATACAACCTGGGTATAAATTCAACTGTGAGTTTCATTGTTGTCTTCTCAAACAATAAAAGTACTCTAAATTTCATTGTAGTATAGCTGAATTGTTGAGAATTCCCAAAGTTTGTATTCTCTGTGGTCCAATTTGCTCTGTTGACAAAGAGAAAAGCGTGTGGTTAATATTACTGGAGAAAGTACACACTTTTGTTGATGGAACTGCTTTCATTTACTTGGTTTTGGAATACATGGGTTTACTTAGGGAAAATCCAGATGTAGATGATTAGACGAAAGGGAAAACCACCAAAAACAATAGGATGAGACTAAATCTGTGGAGCCACCATAATGTATCTGCATATCTGGATTGCTATTTTCTCATAATGAGTAACAGGGCCCAGAAACCCTTTAACATATGTTACATTCACAATGAATCAACTCACAATTTTACTCATATCCTTTTTATACTTTTATAAAACAAAATTTGGATCTGGTTCCAGCAATTTAAAAATGTTTTATGGCAACCGAGTCAAAGAATTTGGCAGGTTTTGCAGTTTGGAAGGCCACTGGAATGTTTTGAAAAAGCCATACTAATGTCTTAGTAATAATGAGGTAAGAGTACTAAATTTTTCTTTGTTGCAAGAAGTAGGATTCTAATTTTTATTTGAATGGTTAGAGGATATTCACTCTTTAGGAGATTCCTATAGTTTTTGCCTTTCAAGTGATAGATTCTCTGTAAGGAAGGAGTCATCCGTGGGGAATGACTTTTTTCTGTATTTGCATGGAGATGGATGTTTGATTTGATATGAAGAAATGTACTTCCCTGTTTTGTTAATAACTTTGTTTAGATAAACTTGTTTAGAAATAATTGCAAAAATTTGTGGTCTCTTTCTCTATGAAATGACAAAAACACGTTAAAAATACATATTGGTTTTCTAATAGTTTTTCAGGGAAGTAACAGAAAGATAATGTAGGATAGAGTTTTTGTTTAACATATGGTCCAGAAGATACCCAGTGCTCGCTGGAAATTATGCAAGTGTAATAACATCAAAAAAAAATCTCACCTGTCTTTCTTAAATATTTAAATGTCAGTGTGAACCACCATGTCAAAACATTTAATGTGGTCTCCATGATTCTGACATAAATAACAGATGTTTTTTCTATTAAGTTTGCTACCTTGCAAAACATGTATGTGTATTTTGTCAGTAAGCATTAATAATTTCTAAAAACCAGAATCTTGTCACTGATTCTGCTCTTTTCCAGAAGGGCCAAGATGAGGAAAGAACACACAAGTCCAAAGGGTTAAGGAACTGACTGGTTTCTTGCTTCCACAGCATTGTGTTAAGTATTTTAGGAATATAGCTGCATCTCCTTGTAAATAAGAGTAAAATAAGGAGTAAAAGCATGAAAGTTAACACAATCCTACGTGGTTAAAATTAGTGTCTTCAAAGTGTTCATGTATTTACTTCATTATGTCAGCTAACATGGCACATGAGGGCCTATTTGGATCATTTTGTTTGTGCACAAGTTACGTTGTCAGTGGTTTGGCTCTGGCGTCCTTCCTGAGAGGCAGGCTGTGTTAAGTGTTGAATGTGGTGGTTGGACGAGGCACCTTGGCAGTCTGACCACTTCCATCCCCAATCAGGGGACATCAGCGTATTGCAACACTTGTGAGAAGAAGGTGTCAGAGTATCACGGTTGTCGGAGGCCATAAATAAAGTCAGCATAGGCTATACTGGAAGAACGTGAATAACCTGAGACTGAAGTGTTGCAATCTGAATTACCAGCCTCCCCTGTCTGATCATGGAAGCTGCTGGCTCCTGATTTACAGAGGAATGAAGCTTGAAAACCACCAGGAACTCAGCAGGGTTACCCCGTCTTGGATCACCTTACAGACCTGGAGTTACACTGAGTTCTTGTCACTGAAGGTCACTCCTTGGCTGCCAGCAGGAAAAAGATCCTTCTTTGGCTCTCCTAGACCTTGAGACTGAACGAAAACCTTGAGATTTTTGTTTTCTTGTTAAGTGGTATCTGTCTGCTATGTGTGCCATGGGGACACACATGTAGGATGCCTTTGGGGTTTAATATACCCTCCCATGTGCTCCTGTGATTAAAATACAGTTGTAACACTGGTCTGCAGAGCAGGTGTCCCATCTGCCAGGGACAGCAGAGGCAGCAGGGACCTGGGTTTCATGAGCAGCAAATGCATATGGGCACAATTATGCAATACAGAGAAGTATTGGTTTCTCATTTGTGTTTTTTTAAAATTAACAGAACTCTAGGGAAAAACAATGTTTGCTCAGCATATTTGTATTTTGTCATAAATTGTTGATGCCATTATTCCAGTTATGATGATAAATTTTAAATTATCCATAATAAAATATTATTTAATAAATAAGAATTCATAATTATTATTAATAATGTCTTCATTTTTTGTTGTATTTTTAGGTTTGATTTATCCACTTTTGATGCCATAAAATTGGCAGTTATTTTAACTAGCCATCACATCATGAACAATCTTTGCACCTTTTTTGTTGTTGCAGTTCATATTTACCAAATACTTTTTTTTCCCTCTTAAAAGCTATTTACTCATAAAATATTTCTGTTTCAAAACAGAAAGTGAAATAGCCTGTGTACTTTTCTGATAGATGCTGAAGAAAAAGATAGGAAAGTTGGACCACAATGTCACCACTGGCATCTGTTAGGATTATTATCCTGTATAACAGCTTGCTTTCACTAAATATCTTTTTGATTGACCACCAGGTCTTTCCTGAACTTTTAAAATTTGACAAGCAATAAGTCAAGCATGTAATTTCAAAGATTATAGTAGAAATTTGGAATTGGATTACAATTTTATGTGTGTTTGACTTCTTAGCAATTCCAATTTTCAGACTATTCTTTAAATGAATAAATCTACTATTTCGTTCAGACAGATGCCAAATAAATGGCTTCTGTCAACCTGGCTAATTTTTTCCCCTTTTCCTCTCTAAATACAAAGATGAGTGTTCTGTTAGTGTTCATCTGAAGGGACACAGTAATTGGATACGTATGCCTATTCCTCTGTAGGTTATTAGTTGAAATTCAGCCAACCTCAAAGTCATGAGGCTGTTTCTAGCCAGTGTGAAATGAGCTGGAAGTCTTATCTAATTATTGATAGGCATCTATAGCAAAATGCTTTTGCTGTAACTAATGCAGAATATATATCCGAAGTGAGCATAATTAAGTATATAAATAACAAATTATGTAAATTCCTAGGATGTAAAAAAGTTTCTTTACCTAGAAAAAATTTTTCTCTTTGTTTGTGTCATGTTCAAAGTCTTCTAGTGGTGCGTATCATTCGAAATGTTCTCTTACATTAAAGTGCTATGCCTACTGGGCTTTTAGAAATAAGAGTTCAGTTTTCATGACCAAGATATATGTCAGACACGATAGAATAACCTTCAGTATAATTACGATGTCTGTGTGTGGATGAAACCTGGAGATGAATGTAGCTTTGATCCAGAATGGAAGGATGTAAGAACTGGGTCTCTCCTCACACTGAGATAAATACTAGAGGCAGATGAGATTATACGTGGAAAAACCAACCTGAGCATCTAGTCCTGCAAGTAGTGGTACTGTCTTTGTAGCTATAGTGAAACCTCAGTTCATTTCACACTTTTGCGATCTTCTGGGTATTAGAATAATGAAAATAGTAAAAGTATTGTCAATATGTTGTAACTGTCATCAAAAGACTTGTTCTGCAGACATGGGCCTTCTGCAGAAAGTTCTCTGTTTATAATTCAGTTAAATGAACTTAAATGTATTAAGCTTAAGAGCACCCCACACATTTGCCATTGTAGATGCAAAAAAAATGTAGAATTAAGTGTCCTTAGAAATTTAAGTCACTTAACGGAGTGGGATCTTTTATGGCTATAGAGCATCTCCCTGGGGCATGGAGTATTTCCTTTTTGAAGAAAGGCTGAGAGAGCTGGGCCTGTTCAACCTTGAGGATACTGAGGGGAATCTTAAAGGTACATACAAATGTCTTAAGGGCAGGTGTCATGATGATGGGATCAGGCTCTTTTCACTGGTGCCCAGACAGGGTAGGGGCAACAGGCACAGACTGAAACACAGAAAGTTCCATCTGAATACGCAGAAAATCTTCTTTGCATTGAGGTTGAAAGAGGACTGAAACCGGCTGGGGTCTCCTTCTCTGGAGATACGCACAACCTGCCTGGATGCAACCCTGTGCAGCTCTGGGTGAAGGTGCTTGAGCAGGGGGGTTGGACTAGATGGTCTCCAGAGGGCTCTTCTAACCCTAACCATTCTGTGATTCTGTGACAGAAGGATGTGAGAGTCTCACGTCACTTTTCAGCCACTAAGACTACAGGAGATGGGGAAAACCTTCATGCAGAACATCAAGCTCTGCCTCCTTGAGTGAGGGGCAGAGTCTTTACAGAAAACAATGGGAATTAATCTGTCAGTATGTGTCCTGCTGCATTTGAATGAAAGAATGCCTTCCTGCCAGAATATGTACCAGCCTTCTGAGGACCCAAAAAAGGTCTGAATCTCTGAGTAGCTGAGTCCAGAAGGAACGTGTTCTGAAAAATGTGGCTAGTCACATTAATTCAGGTTATTATGTCTGTGACTGGTGTATTTTTCTTGATATCTTGTAGTAGAAAAGATTAACATCTGGTAAGGATGAAGGTTCCCCAGGTGCATCTACCCTGCAGCAAGTCTTCCCCAGAACCTCTTAGATCTAATTCTATTACTGTTTTGAAACTATGCTTTTCACTTCGAGAAATCTTTGTTTTTTCCTTTATTTTCCTTAGCAACTTAATCACTGACAAATAAAGCAAGCACAAAGGCAGCACAAAGGCAGCACAGAGGGTGGTTCCAAGGCATGGCTGTGTCTGTGCATGAAGTGCTCAGAAGGGTCTGTAGGAGAGAGGCTCAGCTTCCAGCAGAGTTCTTTTATGCCTGAGGGAATGCAGCCTGTACCATCATCAGGTCTATAGTTCCAAGAGACAGTGGCCTAATAGAAAAACACTCGTAGGAAGTATTTAATGAAAAGCTAGAAGACACTTCTATGAAGACAGCTCTGAATTTTCTATATCTTAATGTTAGTAAAGCATTCTCATGAAGTAAGAGTGCCTTGTTGAATGTATAAATGGATTTTGTGATTAAACCTGACCATCGAAAGATTGCATTTTCAGCCTCAGAGTAAGGCATTAGCAAGAAGACCAGAAAGCAGCTGGAAATTGAGTTGCTCCAGAGTAATTTTAAAATTAAAGTCAGCAGCCCTGAAGATTACAGCACCTGACTGGATTGTTTAACCAAGCACTTGGTTGGATTCATGATGAATACAGCAGATCTAACAGTTGTGCAGCTACAGGATGAGATGGCTCTTGCTCAAGGAAAAAGAATCCTTCCTTTTGCACTCAGTCGAGGTTCACTGCACTGCTGAGTCTAGTCCTTGATGGAGGGAAAAGTCAGAAACTCAGAGAAGAGAGTGGGAACAGAGCAGCTCCACCCTTTCCCAACAACCTACAATCACATTGGGGTAGGAGCAAGGAATTGCATTTTCTAGCCAGATATGCCAGAGGAAAAGGATCCAAGTTAACTTTTGTGTTTGCTACAGGTTCTGCAGGGCGGTTCAGAGTGACATTTCCCACATGCCTGAAAGCAAGAAGGAGTTTTAGGACTGTTTCTTTTATTGCTGTTGTCTCTGATGTAACAGGGATTTTTTTTTTCATAGGAAACCATATAAAAGTAGTACATTATGGCATTGACACTGCATCCAAATTGATGGTTTTGTATTATTTAGAAAATGTTCCAAGCCAAAGGCAAAATGCCCCAAATTAGCTTAGAAAAAAGTGTAACTCAAATAAAAAATCATCCCCTGGATAAAATCCAGCTCTGGAAACAGAGAGAATTAGATTGTCATCCTAACTGGCACCAGCTCCTGCACAGCATTTGGCAAATTACTTAGATCAGATTTTAGCTGTAGTGTTTATGATTAAGTGAAGAGGCTCTGGTTTCCAAGCAGGTTAATATATAATGATATTTTAACTGATAATAAGGGCCAGTTCTCAAAAGTGCTGAAAATGTTGAACTTTTGGGGATTTTAAAAATGAATCAACAAAATTCATGTTTAGAAAAGCATGTAAAATAATGATGTAAAGACAGACTTAAGTGTCTATTTACAAAATTACTTTAAGGAATTCTAATGCCAAAATTAATAGGCATTTGAAAAGAATGAAATGCATGGCTGTTAAAAAAGCAGAAAGTAGACTAAAATAATAGCAGAGTATTCATTTTTGCCCTCCAAAATTAAATACCTTGTGTTCATCATAAATACTACAATTGAGAAGGTAGCACAAGTTACAAAAGCTTTTATTTACTTTGTTTTGAATACAATTGAATTTATTTCTGCTTCAGAACAAAAGTTTATAGGAGAAAAAAGAAGTTTCCTATGACAGATGATTTTAATTTACTTCTAATAAATCTGACTTGTATTATACCCATTCTTCTGAGCTCTTATTGGAAACTGCCTGAGCAGAAAGTTCATTTTTCCTGAAAAGTCACACTTCCTCCTGGATGTGAGTAATAACGTGTATGTTTATTTAGTAATTTATTTTTTGTTTAACTAAATAAAAGACCTCTCCAAATACACAAGGCTGCCAAGAAGTGGAGATTTGCTGGTCATTTTCATGGTAAGTTTCCAGAACATCTTTTTTTAAAATGGCTCTGAAGCACTGGCTATAAATGAGAGGACCTTCTGACTGTTACCTCAGTACCTCAGGTTGGTGGGACACTTACATTTTTTCTTCATAGAAGACTTCTGAACAGGTCTTTGGTTCTCAGAGGGGCTCTCTCACTACTCCACATGGTGTTTGTGCTTGACATTTTGTAAATACTGCCTCTTGGTGTGCAGTTTCTCATTGTCTTGAGGAGAAGAGAGAAGAATGGTTGAGGAGGCACAGTAGAGCACTGGATCTTCATCAGAGCATTTGATTCTTGATGAGGAAATGGCCATTTAACCCTTCACAACCTCTTCCTTTTAGTAGGAGTATGCCAAGACATAACTCCATCAGAACTGACCCTTGGCAGTGATCTGTGTTCCTGTAAACTACTTTTCACTGGAGGCTCTCACAACTGCTCAGTTAACAGGAATGTGATGTTACGAACAGGGAAACTTCACTGTTCTGGGATGGGAGCTCCTTTGCTTCCGCCTCTCTTGCTGCCATGGTGAAACTGATGGCTCTGGCACACAGTTCAGCATCTTTCTGTGAAAAGCACAACTGGACAGCTGTACTCCCACCAGACTAATACATTAATGTTTATCAGAATTATGCTTTACCTGCTTTAATGTACCTAAATCCTACTATAAAGGAGACTTCTGTTTTCAGGCATACAGCATATTGCTGTACAATGCCAAAATAAATAGGGGGTAGGAGACAGGGATGAAACAGAGCTAATGAGGATTTTCTGCTGAGTGAATGTTTGGACTGTAAACTCTACAGGGGTTTGAGCTGTGTATACACACTTGTGTTCTAAGGAGGCTGATCTCAAGATCAGTGTCTAACAATAAATAAGATTTTGCACAGAGAATAAATAAAATTTTGAGAAGACAAATAAGGCTGCTGCCTGTCCAAAACCAAAAGGCAGCAGAGAGGCTCATTATGAGGTGCTGAACCTATAAGAAAACATGAAGATTCAATGCCCTTGGAAAACACGTGTAAATTAGAAAAGATTTTTGTAGAATTAAGTGAAACCCAAAATAGTAAGCAGATAAACAATGACCCAGGCTATTCCTTGAACTCAGCTTCGCCCTTGACTTTTCTGCTGATCGGCACCAAGACATGCTCCAGTGTAGGGGCAGAAACAGGGACAATTCGTGATGGTGGACTCAAACATCGCTAAGATCCTGCCAAGGCAGACGCAACCCTTTTCTCCTGTCTGTCCATGTCTGAGTGCACTGTTGTCAGAGATCCAGCTTTCTAACAAATGCACAAAAAGAGCATGCCTCATCCCATCATTTTGGTCACCTTGGCATAACCAGACTTCTGGGAAGTTTCTTATTAACT
Source organism: Donacobius atricapilla (assembly GCA_013397315.1). Lineage (NCBI taxonomy): Eukaryota > Metazoa > Chordata > Aves > Passeriformes > Mimidae > Donacobius > Donacobius atricapilla. The sequence continues at coordinate 968,893 of WBMY01002815.1, read as the reverse complement.
CGTGTCTGGTCTGTGTCCTCCCCTGTGGACAGAATTGTTAACAAAATATACATTATTTGCATCCTTGCTGATATTTTATATTTACACTTTTCAGTTTCATTTTTTAAGTTTCTACCATTCATATATGTGTTACTTTCTTTGAATTGTGTTGGCTCTCTCTAAAGTTTTTCTCTTATTTAGCTTCATATTGTTTAAGTGGGAAAGACTAGAAGATACATATTTATTTGTTCATTTGGAAAATCTTCACCATTACTTAGACCGCCTAGAAGATTAAACCCTGCCAAGGTACCTGTGCAAATGTACCTTGAGTAAAGGACCTGTCCTGTGTCCTTTACTCAAAGGAATATATTATAAATTAGGAAAAATAACAATTCCTTATTGTCTTATGCAGGGAAAGAGAAATGGCTGAACAAATTACACATAAAGGTTGGATTGCTTGCTGGCAGACCTTTGGGATCATACTCTGCTTAGCTACGTTTTACTTCTTCCAGATTTCTATGGCTGAAAAACCACTTTACAGTTGGATGGCATACACAAGAATTCTTATGTTGCTTTCATATATGTGTTTTGAAAGACATAAACAATATTATTTTTATCTCCAATCATAAGGCGATAAAAAGCCCCAGAGGAGGTATCATTCGCTTCAGTGCATCTCATGGGTCCATGAAGAACCAGAAGCTTATCTGCTTACTTCTCTGGTATCTTTCTCCTAGTCCTCTAATTTTGGAGGAGCAGAGGTGTTGGGGCATGGCGTATTATCTGTCTGCTTCCTCGGCTTTCCGTACAGGCTTTGTGGCCAGGATTGTTTATTATCAAATAGGTTTCTGAGGTGGTATGGAAGCTTCTTGAGGCAAAACTGTTGCCCTGGTTGTGTGGCTGAGCCTTCTCTAGCTTTCACCACTTGCATAGGTGCCCGTGTCTAACTTTGGTGCCGGGAGGTATTTGCTGTGATGGTCCTCAGCTGCAAATTCTGTAAATCAGAGCTTATGGGGCTTGCAGGACAATCCCTGACAAAACGTTGTTTTCCAAAGCTGATATATATTCTGAAAAATGCCATCTCACTGGGATGATTGCCGAAGAGCAGTGTTTTTAAGGCACAGTTGCTGAACCTAAAATTTATGTCAAGAGCTCAATGAACCCTTTTCTTTTAGCTTTTAATTTGAAGCTCTGCTGACAGCAGTGCTCCATTGATCTGCTACATGGATCACTGAGCTGTGGCCTCACAGAGCAAGCGTTGGGAAACTGTTACCAGAGCTCGAAGAGTGGTATTAGCTCACGGTTTGCTACACTTAAGTAGTGCTCCCCAAGGAGCCGGGTACTGTGCTGAGTTTTCAGAGTTCTGAATTCACCTCTGTTTTTACCATTTATTTTTGTAGTGGTCTTGGGGAATTGCTTTTCACCACAGTTACTTAGTTGTTGCTCTTTTTACCTTAGAGAAAGATAATTGGTAAAAGACTTGATGAGACTATGGAGTAAGGGCAATCTTAGATGTTTGAAACTGGGCTTTTATGCCTTGTTTTTTTATCCATAAAGGGAAGATACCAACACTCAAACCTGAAGCCTCCTAAGCTGGGAGACTTAATGAATATTCATGCAGTGCTCTGAAGAGTAAGTGCCTTAGAATTTTCCAAATAATAATTACACCTGCTGACTTTTATTCCAAGCCCTCTTCTCCCCTTACTCTTTCTTTATTTCAACATACAGTCTCTCAGAGCTGTGGAATTGAGACCATTGGAATTTTTTAATGAACATTTCAGAGTTGTGCAAGCAATTTGCTTGAATATGATGATAATTTTCACCTATTCTTTTATTTCACCATGTTCTTGTTTCAGGCTTTTAGGATGAGCTGTTGTGGAATACAGTTTCACTGTAGCCTGTGATATAATTTTCTGCTAGTGTCATGGTGTCAGAGGGTGACACGAGCCACATGTGGCCAGACTGTGCCCTGGCATCTGCAGCCACCGTTGGGGTGATATGTTGGCATGGTTGAATATTTTTATTCTGAAGCATTTATTCTTTCTCAGTTTGAGAGGTTAAAAAATGAAATCTGAGTAGTTTTAATTAGTCCATGCTGCAAATAATCTCTGGTTTGGCTTGCAATCCAGTCCTCTTCCTCCCTGCTCCTGGACTTTGGTAATCCATTTGCTTGCAGTGTGCTTTTCCTAGTGCAAGCCAGGAACATAGGTCTGGGGCCCAGGCTGACCTGTGATTGTCCTTCCAGGGCAGACTCCTTGGGTCAGGGAGATTGGGTGTCCCTCAGAGCCCACACCTCCTGCTTGGCAGAGGCTCAGCATCCTTCTGCTCCGTGTCAGGATAATTAGGTGAGGGGCCCCGGGGGCTGAGAGCGCTGCCAGGAGGGCTGTCAGCCCCTGACTGCTCGCCAGCCATCTGAGAAAATCTGGCATTGTAGGTCGAGGAGAGGCTGGAAACTAGAAAGTCATGAATGCTTACATGGTTCTGCCATCATCATCATCATCGTTCTTATTATTTATTAACATCTACACATTTGGTCAGGCCATGCTGTGGCTTGTGTGGAGGCAGCTCCTGCCAGTGGGATCTGCCTCCATTCACAGAGCTGGGACAGTCCTGCAAAGTCAGGGAAACCTGCACAGTTGTGTAGAAACTTTTTAATAAAATTTAATGTTATTAAAGTTATTAATAGCATAATAGTAAATTCTATATGGTTTAAACAGTTTATTTAATCATTTTCTAATGCAAATATCTAATGATTTACTATATAGGAGTTTGGATTTTTTTAAGATTAACAAAACGCTTCTCTTCTCCTGTAGGTCAGTAAGAATTTTCCACTGCATTCAGGTCACATGATTTAGATCCACATTTTCATTACAAAGCCAAAGACAAAAATAGAAAACACTGTCAAAAAAGGATAAAATTAGCCACATTATCTTGAGAGGGCCACAGCTTGATTTGGATTTTCAGATGTGCTAAGAGTTAGATTATCTCAGCAGCCATTGACACTGGGAGAACTTTACCATTATTGGGAATCATTAGACAGGCTTTTTGGATCTGAGATTCCTTCTCAAAGATTCAGTGTTACACATTCAACATGTATATATTTGGTCTGTAGGCTAATTTGAGTGTTACAGCACAGCAGTTAGATTGACACCAAATTTGTGGATTTAGAGAACTGCAGAACACAAAATTTTTCCCATTTTTCACTGGTGTCCCCATAGGGGAAATACCAGGGTGTGCACAGAACTGCCCCAGCATGCAGTGTGGTTGGGACACCAGCCCTCCATGTGTCCTGTCACTCCTTGATATGTCAGGAAATAGGACACAAAGGACGACATGATTCTTTCATTACCCCAGTACTGTCTGATCGTAGGATAAAAGGAATTTCAAAACAGCCCGAGTTTGTGACTACAGCCCTAGGAGCTTCGTGGAGCTTTAATTTAGGTACAAGTATGTCTATGTCACCATAAAGTCACTCCAGCATGACTGGGTATTGCTCTTAAAAACTGTATTAGACCCTTGCTTCAGTCCATCCTGTGGCTGCACAAGCATGCATGCCAGCCCAGAGAAGAGGCACAAATGACAGCCTGGGCTTGGGGAAAGCTGTGGTTTGGGAAAGGTGCCCATGGCTGCTTCTTTTGGTGGCAGTGCCAAGTTATGCTCTGTGACAGTCTTTGTGGCACTGAGCCTGCCTCAGTTTCCCATCTGTGAGCCACAGAGAGTGCTGCTTTGTAACCCAAAAGGATGGTAGGAAAAAGGAGTCGTCTCTAGTGCCTTGAGAATGAACATTGCTTTCCAAAAGTTAGGAGCTATTTGCTCTCCTGTTTCTCTGACATGAAAAATTGCAAAGGCTTTTTTTAGAATCCATGCCTTCATCACAGTAATTTCTTGATTTAGCTTTTAGTCGGTTCTCGTCACTTTACCATCTGGAATGAAAAGAAAGTGTAAGCTGATTCTGCCTTTCTTCATATTTCTCTTAAGGAAAATAGTGGTAAAAAAAGTGTAATCATGAGAAAACAGATTAAAGAAGCAAAGAAGACAAAAAGCCTTACCCCAAGCACACATTTGCATCTTTCCCATAAACAAGCTATTTAACTGAGATAAACCTTTCTGGTTTTCTTCAAGGAATGTCGTAGAGGTTCATGGACTGTGAATGACCCATCTTTCTCTTGTTTTTCTTCTCGTGTTCCTTCCATTTCATCAGGACCACCTGGCCTTTTTGAAGCACCTTTCTGCCATTCTCAAATGTTCCAAAACAATGGCTAATTTAAATAGCTTCTATTTTTTCCTGGTCTTTTCTGCCTTTTGCCAATTGTCTGTCCATTTCTTGCTTCTAGATGAACAAGGACATCTAGCATTATTTAATTGCTAATGTATAGATCTATCCCGAGCCCCTGCAAGTATAGGGGCAGATCTAGAAAGGACTAGGACATGATGGAACATTTTATCCTTTCTAATGTTGTTTGGGTTTGGGATTTTGTTTTTCTTCTTTCCTTTTTAGTTTTAGAATTATATTAGCTATAGCCATGGTTCTCAAACTGTAGCTTAAAAAAAATGTTTGCAAACACTCAGCAGTTTCTTCACTTCATTTTCAAAGTGCTTTGGACAGGAGGGAGATGGTTTGGGCTTTGGTTCTTTGTAGATACATACATTCTGCTGAATTCCCCTAGAACCTGCTAAACTGGATTTGACTGCTTGCTTTCTTATTGAAAATAATTTCTAAATTGAATGATGAAAAATACATGTAGGAAGAAATACATTCTATTAGGAGGCTTTCAATAATGTTCAATTTGATGATGTTCCTGTAAGAAGTTTCTAATGCATCTTCCATGGAAAAGAACAGATTTATATCTCAGATTATTGCCCCTGAAGCCTGTGAAAATGGTGTTCCTCTAAAATCAGTATGGTGCAATTTATATATAGGGAATGTCTCTCTGAGACCTTCTCTGGATTAAAGGCCACAGAACTAAGATTTTTATGAGAATTACAGCCTCAATATATATGCTTGATTTTTCTCACATTTTGCTTTTCTTCATGCAGTGCAAATCAGATGCAAATAGGAAATTATTAGGAATAAATGATCAAGATGATAGAATGCAATTTCATTTGTTTCCTTAACAGCCATGAACAGCCCCTAGAAATTGGACTGGGAGATGTAATTTGTACAGGCAAGACCAGTCCTGAGTTTTCTGTACTTCTGCTTGGGAAAGACCTTATGGTCTTTGAAAGAGTTGTAGACCTAATTAATTTACTTTTTAACTCTGATGAAAGTGTGTGGGGGAAGGAGAAGGGGAAAGTAAAGGAGCACAGATCAGGAGGAGGATTCAGTCCAATTTGTTTCAGGGTCTACAATTTGGTCTCTCTTGATGGAGGACAGATGCTGTCAGATTAGGGGCCGCTGACGCCCTACTTGAGTTTCAAAGAGGGTTGCATGTGTAATCTAATAATGATCTAAGGAGGACAGATGTAGCGTTAGCTTCTGGTTCAAGCAGCCACTGTATTAATTTTCAAGTGAGCAGCAGCAGCCGCAGCAGATGGTGGGATGAGGCAAGGATGCAAATGCTTGCCATGGGGAGCTTTTATCTCTGTGCAGCGGCTGTGGCGGGCGCTGGGCGGAGCGGGCAGGGCCCGGCCACTGCCCGGCCACCCCAGCTGGTCAGTCCCAGCCCGGCTGGGGGCCATCCTCCCCGGGCCCTGCTGCCACACACGGGCCTGACGCCGGCTGTTTGTGCTATGATGCAATGGGATAACTCCTGTAGAGAGTCAGCACATTTTTGATAATAACCAAGACCAACAGATGCATCAGTCTGTGGTTTCCTAGTTAGGTTATGAGTCTGTAAAAAACAAAGCACGTAAACTCAGGAAAATGTGCAAACTTGCTATAAACTCTAATTGTTGCTGTTTTGCTTTTTTTCTTGAGGGAGAGTGCTGGGTTTTTGCCTTTGGGATCTCAGTGGGAGGACGTTTGGCAATGCATCTTCTTTGTTACTCACCAATACGGGAAAAACTGGGGAACACCTTTTGACGAATGTGGCTAAACAGCCCATCCAGGATCTCATCCAGACAAACAAGGCATTGCATTGATGGCACACCCAACCCCTTGGTGAAGCTCCTGTTGATCAGAGCATTCCCCCAGCTGTGACAGAAGTTTGGTGAGGACAAATGGACATGCAGTGAACCCCTTAGTCATAAAATGTGGCTTCCCTGCCCAAGTGATACTACTGAAGTGTGCTCAGAGGTAATTGGTGCTTGCTGTGTGAATATAGGGTTTTGTTCTGAACCCAGTGGTCCATTTTTGTCTTTATGGTATCCATCAGCTGACACAAGTGGGCAGTCACGGAGAAAATATGCTGAGGATGTAGGTCAAGTGCTTATCTTCTCTCCTGTGGCCTGATAGGAAGGTTTTAGATGCTGTAACAGTGAGGAGCTGGTGTTGCTTGTATTGTTTTGTCCCATGGCATCACTTTTTACAAAAATAAATGATCTCCTTGACCTGAAGAAACATAGCCAGACTCAGAGTGAGTGAGAGCCACTGGTAATGGTAACATTTTGGACATATGTCCTCAGAGCTTAGAAATATTCTTGGAATATGGAATAATAATTTTATTTTTTGTAAATACCGGCTCTCTGTTGGAAAGGGCCAGGTGTGAGCGGGGAACAGAGCTGGCACAGCTGGCCATGCAGTGCCCATGCTGGTGCCAGGATATGTTCTGGCAGCTGCCCTGGTCTCCCATCCTCAGAACTGCAATTTCCCACTTCTGGCAGGAGGAACAGACATCTCACTGTTTCCCTGCTTTGCTCCTTTTGCATAGGAATGAAGTTAGTGCCTTTTAGATGTTAATAATTAAAACACGGGTTTTTTCTCTCTCTGGCTGAACTCATCCTGCTGCTTTGGTTAGTGAAACTGATCAGAAGGACTGGGAGGTTGTTTTACCATGGGAAAACGTTTGCAGGGTCTGACCCAAAGGTAGATAAAAAAAACAGACGCATGACGAGACATGGTGCAACTGTTGGTCAAGGGAGAATGTGAGGATTATTGCTGAAGGGAATGCTGAAAGAAAGAGGGATTTCATGGGAGAGAGGGAGGCTACTTGGCAGGGAAAAGGCAGGCTGTTCCAAGCCGCGTGATGGGGCATCGTGACCAGATGTAAAAAGAACTAGATAATGTCCAGAAAACAGAAAATGATGCAAGGAGAGTGCAAGCCGTGGAGGTAAATTTTCTCTGGAATCTTATAGGTAAGTCTGTCTAGCACAGTCTGTATTCCAAAGAGGTGCAAGGCTGATTGGATAGAGGAGGAAAGGTGGCTGGAACAGCCTCAGAGAAAGGTGTTGACAGCAGTTTATTACTGTTTCTTAAACATATGTTTTCTGGTATCTTGATAAATTCAGAGCACAGCCATAATTAAAATGAAATATCTGTAAAATACAAGTATTTGCTGCATGTCCAAGGTTGCAGTGAATTAGCTGGACTTCCGTGAAACTGCGTGAAGTACTTCAGATAAAGATGCCAAGTTTTGAACAAGGCAGGGATTTATTCTCTTTTTTTGTTGCGAGGAGAAATATTTATTTATTTTTTGTCTTCTGAATATGTCTTACTTTCTGGCTGATCAGTACTGCAAATGAAAATCACCATCTATCAATACTATGGATATTGAAAATAACTCAGCTTTCCAGTTAGTGTCTTTCAAATGGTACATTGGTGACATGGTGACAGCTTCTTACGTGAGATTTATGGAGTCTAAATCCAGTCATGAAAACCGTGCCAGAGTGTTTGTGCTCTTCTCTTCAGCATGCTCAGTTTAAGGTCCCACCACAGCAGTATTGCCCATGTCCTGCTGGGGCAACGAGCCTCTCGTGTACTGCTGCCATTTTTTAAAACTCTCACTTCCAGCATTCCATGCTAGAATATTTAAATGGTGGGGTTTCTATATATTTTTAAAGGTGGGAAAATTAATTTTTGTGACAAAATAGCATTTTAAATTCCTGTGCAGTCCGTAGCTCAAGTGGCAAAATTTCAGTTGCCTTATTGGACCAACTTAGTATATTCTTTAGCACCTCTTTTTTTCTAACAAATATATAAAAGTACACTTTTTAAAATTCTGATTCTCCTGTTGTAAGAAAAAACAGTTTCAGGGACCTAGTATTCTCAGTTTTCGGAAATGTAGTTTCTGACTTACCTTCTTTTAGAGAGAAAGTGTAACCATTGATCACTTATTAACAAATGGAGACGAAGAAGGGGCCTTGAAGGTTGATATGCGGAGCTCCATTAGCAAGTGTGGATCCCACTCCGGGCTGATCTCTTCCCTGTGGTCAGGGTGTTTACTGTTGCCTTCCTTTGCAGCAGCCCTGTCCAAGCCCAGAGGCACCTGGGTAAAATCCAGGCTTCCAGCGCTGTGCCTGGCATGGGAAGGTTGCATAGGGAACCTTGGTCTGTCTCCTTTGGCACGCTGCAGAGGTGTGCTGAGTGAAGGAACTGAAAGGCATAATTTGCCTCAGGCTAGCTGAGCTCATTTTTTAAAAAAATTATTTTTTATTTATTTTCAGAGACTATAAAATTAAAAGTTTATTTAATTTTCCTGTCTTCATAGTAACCATGAAGGAAAACCAGAAGGAGGAAAAATCAGAGAGACATTGGTGTATTTCAGAGAATTAACCTGAGGGGTAGAGGGAATTGAAATTCCCCATTTTAGAATTACAGTTCAGGTTTCCTACTTTATCACAGCTAGCTGAATCCACTGTTGAAAACCATATATTGCTGTTTTCAATAGAGAATATATTTCATGCCTTTATGGATCATCTGTGTCATCTGCATCAATGTGTACATCTATGAATAGAAATTTTCAAAAGCCTGACAGAGAAAGAATATGCTTCTCTCCTTGGGGAAAGCATCAGAACATAATCAGTGTATGGGAGAAGTTACTCATTGCATAATGAACCCAGCAGTGAGAACTGTCACATAAAAAAGTGTTGTAGGACAGAAACAAAAGGGGTTCTTTTCCATCTTCACATACAAATGTGAGGTCTTCTTTATCTATTCTTATAAAATGTAGTATTATCTCATTTCTGGCTCTAATTTAGCACACTGGAAGTCTGGAGCTCCAAATTCATAAAGTGAAAACTGTTCTTCAGTTGTACTGCTCGTATGGACGACATGATCAGACTCCGAACTTGAACAATTTTTAAGTTTTCTATTTGACATGGATACTAAAATTGTATTGCTCAATACAGAAATACTAAATTATAATGTGTAGTTCCTACCATTGCCATATTTGTATTTCTTTGTCATTGTTTTGCTATACTGTTACTCTATGCCATTAACATCCTTAATTTACTGTCTCACATTTCTTCTGGATATGTAATTATTCATAACTTTGAAAGAAATTCTATCCTTAAAAGGGATTTGTGTTCAGCTGAGGGCCTGAGTGAAGAACTCCCAAGGGGTGCTGCAGTGCTTTGCTTTGCTTTTGCTGCCACAGGTCACTTGTTTCTGTGTGTCTCAGCCTATCTGAGCCCCATTTCCCCTGGGATTTGGAGACAGGCACAGACTTTCACCTCCTACTTGAGATTTTCTGTCTTTGTCATCAGAGGGAACTTCTTTTCTTTTGTGGAATCAGAGCCTGTTGCTTAATTTTATAGTGGCTGCTTATCTTTTGTGGTTTGGAAAGGGGGAGGAGGTGAGATAATGCAGGAGCCAGCAGACAGGACCTGGAATGTCTTGTCCTGTTGGGACAATGTCAGCCGATACTTTCAGACATGGTTAAATGCAAGAAATTTCAATTTCCTGCTGCAGAAGGGTAATGGAAATCCAAAAAGAAAACTCAACCTGAGTGCCCACAGAGAGCGCAGAGGCAGGAGGGTGAGACATTCTCAGCCTGCTGGGCATCCAGTGAGGGTGAAATCCATGTTCATGTGCTTTACAAAGTATGTTACATTTATTTTGGGAACAAAAGAAATCTCGTTTGGAAAACATACTTCTAGATAAAGTCTTGAACAACTTTATAAAGTCCAACTGTGTTAGTTATCAGCATTTCTTTTTCTTTTTGGCTAGCATATTATGAGTTCCATGTAGATAATTGGTACTTAAATAAAAATAAATGCCTGTAACAGTAATTAAATTTTTCTTCTTTTTTTGGTTCTTCTTTTGTTTCTTGTTTCTTTTTTCTCTTTTTAATTTTTCCATTTTTTCATTTTTCCTCTCTGTTTTATTTTTAGGGTTTTTTTGTTTTGTTTTGTTTTTCCTACGAGTCTGTGAACTTGCTTAAAAGCAGAAGTTCCTCTCTCAAGTCTGTGGCATTGCTTAAACACTGGTCTGCACTTTAAAGAATAAACCCTTTATCCATCCGCCCAATGCTAATGGATTACACCCCAGCATTGCTGTCACTCATTGCATGGCTGTAGGATTTTTTGGCATGGCTGTAGGATTTACTGATGGAGCAGGATTTTTGGCAGCTTGTTTCTTGCCCAAACATTCCTTAATGCCTTCACACTTCTTGTTTTATCACCCAGGTACTGTAACAGTAGCATTTGGAGCTCTGATAGCTTTTTTGGAAATCTGGTTTTGTACAAGCCAATTCCTTGAGAACCAAAGCAGAGAGAAGAAAGAGAAAGAGAGAGAATGTGGGGTGTGGCTGAAGTGATCCCTTGACATTCAGGAGGTTGATCATAAATATGCATGAGACAGGAGGGGGTTTTAGTAGATGCGTTTTGCCTCTCTTGCCCCAAGCTATCTGGAAAGAATCTTTGTGACAGGCTGGGAAGTGCCAAATTTTAAACAAAATGTGTATTTTGCCAGTTTTCAGAGAGGTGTAATTATTTTTATGCTGCAATACTCTGTTGGAAATCCTTATATATGTTTTATTTGCTTCATACTAGTTCTTCACCTCTAGAGCTTCATTTACTATTTGGGGTTCACCCCTTTTTAACGCACTACCACTCTTTACTCTAATGCCATGTATTCCCAAGCTGATCATCTTCACTTTCTGAATATTCTGAATTGAATATTTATCAGGTAGAATCCATCACACCTTGTACATTATGGTTCTCAGGGCAGCAGAGAAGGGCGAGAGAAAACCCAGAGAAACTCATCAAGTGAGAAGTCTTGTCTCGTCAGAGGGTGTTCCTCAAGCAGCAAGATTTTTAATTTCTTGGAGGAGGGGATTTCAGTACCTTTTTCAAATATATCAACTAGTTTCTGGTAGCATATTGAAAAGACTAAAAACTTTTCCTGCTGCTAAATATACTCCCACTGCCTGCTTTCAGATTTTGTGTGCTTCTGTGTGAAAATATTTTCCTGGATAATGATAAAATAGTAATGAAAGGAGCTTTTTTATTAATTGCTGGATACAGGATCTTTGTAATTTCGTTATAGGATTGAGTGGAAGTGAGTCAAAGTAATTTTGTATTTTTCTTCATAAAGATTTTTGTCTCCTTGTGGGTCTGCATTCATTGTAGTGTCCCTGATATTTATAGCTTTATAAAAAACAGCCATGGTTTCCGCAGCAGTAGTCTGTTATGATCTTTTTAACAAAATATTCAAATTGCAGCATCCAAAACTAAGGATAGTGACACCATTTCAAGAGAAATGGATATAAACATGAAGTTCACATTCTGCTTTTTATTTTAAATGAGAATATATGTCTGGTTTCTGCAGTGTTCCTTGTGTACCCAACTACCGGTGAGGTTTTTTTGAAAGATTGGGAGAATCTCTATGTTTCAAGAAGTTTTTATATATAGGTTGAAGATTGGCCTTAATATTACCCATTAATCCAGTCAAATTTGTTTGAGGAAGTCACGTGGGATCATCCCCCATGCAACTAGGACTCAAAATATTGACAGAGAATTTTTGCTTTCCTGGAAGTTATACTTTACGTAAAAAACAGAGGGGTAGCAAGGTGAAAGTCTCTGGCCTCTGTTGTATACAAAGTCAGTTTTGGTGATTTCTTGTAGTGGGTCTCTGTTCTAGCCTTCAGCTTCTGCAAATGACAAATGTAAGCACAGAGAAATTTGATTCAGCAGTGTTCAAGGAACTGATCAATAGTATCTTCTAAAAAATTGAAGCTCAATTCATATCTCTATGATAGATTTGTATTCTTATGTATTTTCATTAATGTATTTATAACAGACATGCAAGCATGGAAGTAAAGTTACTATGTGTGGGAGGTGTGTGCTGTATGGACAAGACAATAATTAATAAACATACTTCCTGTCCTCCTTCCTAGACTTGCATTTCTTTTTCTTTAAAAGTTCACTAGTGTATCTTAGTCAACTGAAAAGCACTTTCAGGTTATTTGTGCTGTGGCAAGGTTAAGAAATACTGTAATTTCTAGGACTGACCAAAAACTATCTGGCCATTTTTCTAATGAGCCCATTCTTGTAATTTCTTCTGGTTTAAGCAACCGTGAAATCATGTGTCTGGTATAGAACTGCCTCTATGATTTTTTTCTAATCAACTGGAAGTGAAAACTATATTCTTTTAAAAAATGGTTATAGGCTATTACCCGTAAACATAGATTTGGAATAATTGCATCATCATGCATTTTTAGTCCCATTTGGTTTTCGTTCTGGTTTGGAACAAAATCTACAATGTGATGTAATTGCCTTCCTCTGATTATTTTTACCTTGGTGTATTCTGTTGCTGGCTTGTGTATAGTGTTTTTATGTGCTGCCATTTGAAAAACTTTAAAACTCCTGAGAGCTGGTCTTGGAAACCCTTCTGGATTTATCATTGTTTTTTTATTTGTGCATGGCAATTACAGCAGCCCATTAGGGGCCTATAATTCCGATTGAGCATAGATTGGACTTCTCATCATTTAATACAGAATGTGATTTTGCTCCTCAGTCAAGCTTAAATCAACTTACTGTTGCGATTACCATCCCTGGGTTCCACCCTGCCTTTCACCACCTGCCACTTACCAGTAATTCCTTTGGCAATGATAATACAGCCAAAAGTGTCAAATAAATTGGCCCCTTTTTGAGAGCCTTTTTCTGATTATTATTCTTTCTTTGTGGTGATGTCAGATTCCTAACGGTAATCTCTCACTGGAGGAGTATGTTTTTCTTTGGGACTTGCATCACCCACTCCTTTTGGGTTGCCATTTAAGAAATAATGATTGCTTACTGAAAATATGTAGATTTTCTGTCACTCAGTTCCACTTTTTTGTTTTGTTTTGTTTTTGTTTTGTTTGGTTTTGGTTTTTTTGGTGTTTGTTTTTTGGTTTTGGTGAGCCCATCATCACATTTCTAGGAAGGAGAAAATGAGATTTTTTAATCCAGAAAATCAGCCAGGGATTGACAACAGGGAAACTTGTTTCTTCCCCTGAACATACAAGTTTATTTGTTGCAATCCTGGAAAAAAAAGTTTTCAGTACTTTATTTCAATACACTCCATGGCAGTATTTCTGCTCTTTCCTTAAGCAGCAAAACTACCAACAGAGGAAAGTATGCTTTTAAGATATGTGGAGTGTTTCTTGCTATCTGGGAACAGTGTTACCCCTCTTTCCTATTGGATGTTTGACATCAATATATATATGAAGTGAAATTCCAAAATTTCTTCCTTCACACTTTGATATTTATGATGCTATTAAGTACCACAAAAGAAAATACATCCCTAATTTAGTCCTTCTAGAAAAACATCTACGCGTTCATGACCAGCATTTTTTAACAGTTGCTAACAATTTCATTCTGTTGTCACACTGAAATTGTGATTTAGCATTTATGGCTGCTTGCTTGAAGCGTCATACACCTGTGAGTTTTCCAGGCAGGAGGAGCAAGTTTTCCATGCTCTGTGTTCCTTGGTGATGCGCTGCTCGACCTTTGGACCGCAGCGCTGGACACCAGGCCCAGGGCACGTGCCGTGAATGTGAATGTGTTGCTAAGGCAGTGTTTTGGCATGTTTTCAAGTATTGCCTCGCTGGTATGAGGTTCATCTTCCCATCCTCTTATCTTGTCCTAACCAATGCTTTGCTTTTTTAAATCCTCTGCTGGGGCACTTAAATTGCTTCCCCTACCTTTGGTGGGCTGGTCATTGTAGGTCAATGGGGAGGGGTCACCGGCGACTGCCATGCAGATTTCCTCCAAAGACATGGAGAAAAGCCACACGCTTATGGTACAGTCAGGAGAGATTTGGGCTGGTGCCACCTTGCAGAAGTCTCTCCAGTAGCGGTTTCCTATCTCTTGTCCTCTTGCTTCCCTGTCTCCTTCCCTGGTAACTCCCTCTTGCTCTGTTTTCATTTCTCATTGTGCAATCCATCTGTTTATATTAGATTATAAGAACCTGAGAACAAGGATCTGATAATTTTTTAATAGCTTAAAACAGTTGTGTACACTTTGCATATCAAATGTATCTGGTGCTTTCATCCTTTTTTCCCTCACAGAAGTGAAGGTTCTCAGCAAAGAAATGAGGTGACTGTGTCATATGATATTCTTTGGTGAAGAGGTGGAGGGAGTGCTCTCTTTTAGCTTATTTACAGTCCCTTGCCTTAAAAAAATCAGGAAACATGGCATTGCAAAGAAATGTTAATGCAGTAATATATACAATTACTAACAGTAATTGCAATTACTAACAATAAATATGCCTGTAGAACTACATGAAAAATATAAATTTCTTGTACTGCATACTGATTAGCTTTCACAATGATTGCCTAGATTGTATGGTAATGATAGCTTTTGAAAGCATGTATCATATCAAGTAACTATTAAAATATTCATATATTCTGTAACTAAAATGAGCAATATTAATGCATTTTATATTCAAAGCATACTTAAAAGATGGAGACCACTATACACAGAATGGATCATACATCTTATCTCTAAACTGTATACTTTGAGAAAGAAAAAAAAGCTGATTATTTGGGTGGTGTTTTCTTTCTTTTTTTGGTCATATGGCCTTTTTATTTCTCCTAGAGTCTCATGATCACTTATTACTTTGCAAATCTGAACCTATGCCTTTGTGCTTCACAAAACTGTATGCTGTATATATGTTGTTTCATAATTTGAATAACTCTGGAAGTTATAGGGTTGTTGTGAAATACTGTGGACTTCTGACAGACTTCTAGAGAGCTTAGACAGCTACAAATGTGATGGCAAAAAAAATTACCATTGTAGCCATGGGATGTTTTTAATGAGCTACATTGTGAAGTTACAGACAGTTTTTCTGTCATTTTAAATACCCTCTTTCTGCCAATATATTGTGAAAATCTTTGAGAAACATAGTTCCTGAAAATGTGGACAGTTTATGTAATGACAGTGCTACTGCTCAGTTGGATAAAAAAAATATCATAATCGAGAAAAACTTGGGCAGGATGGAATTATATGTACAAATGAATAGAGTCTTTGAGAAAATTAAGGGTTAATGGTCTCCAGCACAAGTCTTAGGGAGCAGTATCTAAGGGAGCTGAGACTGTTTAGACTACAGAAAATGGGGTTCAGGGTGGACATTGTCTATAACTACCTGAAAGGAGGTTGTAGGGAGGTGGGTATCAGTGTTTTCTGTCCAAGTAGCAAGTGACAGGATGAGAGGAAATGCCCTCGGTTTGCACCAGGGTACATTTAGATTGGATATTATGAAAAATTTCTTCCATGAAAGATGGTCAAACATTGGAGTAGACTGCCCAGGAAAGTGGTAAAGTCACTGTCCTTGATAAAAACATGGATGTGGTGCTTAGGGACATGGGTTAGTGGCGCACTTGAATGTGCTGTGCTTGGACTTGATGATCTTAGAAGTCTTTTACAGCCTAAATGATTCTATGACAATACTTACGCAAGCATAATTCTTCAGGGATTTCTTTGTTAAGATGTTTTCATGCCCTGGTATTGCTGACTGGCACATCTTCTGCACTTGCTACTAGTGGTTTGTTGGCTTTGCCAGAGCAATCAGAGCATAGGTACCGTCTCCAAATGCATGGGAAAATCTGCTTTTCTTTGAGACAAGCATAGGCCAAGAGTGCCTTGCAGGAATGTGGCTGACATCTGCAGGCTCCCCTGCACTCTGCTGTTGTCAGATGTAGGATAAAGCAAAAACATCTCAAACAAGGGTTGTTTAAACATCCAGACACATTCTCAGAAATGGAAGAAAGGATTCCAGGTTCACTTGGGTAAACAATGATATCAGAAAGGTTTTAGGAGTAGGGAAGAGCTGGTAAGGGAGTAAGCAGCAAAGAATGTACCTTTTAGAGGTCTGAAGGGGCTTTGTAAAAGTTGCCCAGTTAGGTCTTGAAAAGACTATAAAAACAAATGTGATTAAGCAGAGAAAAATCTAAGTGGAGGCATTTTGAAATGAGGATACAAAACTATAAATAGTACATCCCCCTAAGCAAAGGGACCAGAGAATTTCAGAATTATGGGACAACTGAAGCATGAAAATGTGGTTCAGTACCATGGGTTTCCTCATAGTACCTGCTGAAGAGATATCATATGATCAGGCTGTAACAAAGGTGTTTGTATGTATGGTCTGAGCTACTGCAGTTCTTTGGAAGGTGCAAGATTTTAGGGATAACTTAAAAGGAGAAAAGGAGAACTGTGCTTATGAAGTTCATCGATAAAAACATTGAGAAGCACTGGGAATAGAGAGAAGGAATGTAATTTTTTCCAGAGCAAGTCAAAAAGCTTTGAGATCTGGAATAATAGAATAGGATGAAATGTGAAATGCATCACTTGGAATCTGGGGAGTGATAAGAAAATTGTGAAAGATTGGGAGCTTGTCTTTGGAGATCATAAAAAAGAAGAAACACTGTAAAAAAAGAGAATACCTGCTCTTTCTTACCACAGCAAACAAAAGAAAAAGGATGAAGGAAAGATTCATTAAGATGCCAGTGGTATCTAGAAGCTTTACCAAGCCTTAAATTTGTTCTGCAGTTGGAAATTTAAGATTTGTTAATGGCAGGGGAACCAGAGTGGCACGGGTAGAATAGAGGGGAACCAGAGTGGCAGGGGCCACCATTCCTGCATGTAACTTGTCTGGTGCTGGCTTCATCATGTGGCATGAGAAAAAGATAGGTCTTTCACTTTGGAAATAAAAGTTACAAACGCCAGCAATGCTCACTAGTGGATTCACTGTTGGTTCTGTTAATGTTTAATAGTGTTAAAGTCTCTTTTCATCAGGAAGGACCGTACATATTTAAGAATTACTAGAAAATAACTATGAATGTGGGTAAATGAGAATTAACTCTTACCTTTTTTTTCCAATGGGACTTTTCAGAAAAAGTAATTCTATTTTTTGTCTTTCAGCCATGGAAGAGTTAATTGTTGAGCTGCGCCTGTTTCTTGAACTTCTGGACCATGAATATCTAACTTCCACTGTCAGGGAGAAGAAGGCAGTAATAACTAACATTCTCCTGAGGATACAGTCATCAAAAGGTCAGTGCAGGGGTGTGTTTGCTCGCTTGCAGAATGCACAGAATAAGTCTGTGCTCAGTGAAATAACTTTAAGAGCTGAAGACAAGCCCTAGATTGAAGCAAGACAGAAAGACAGGGTGAAGCCAAAGTGTAACTTTCCTGAATGCTTTCTTTTGTGTCCAGGAGTAAAATACAGCAAAAGGCACGCTTAGAAATATGGGTGAACATGCGTGAACCCAGCCATAGAATTATTTCCTCGGTAGAATGTTTTCACTTCTGCTGGTGGAGTGGCTACTTCATTTAATTTGTGCCAGTAATGCTGTTTGTGAGTTTTGATTTCAGGGGGCGCTGGCTACAGCCCTGTTTCATCTGTGTCAAATGACCCGAATCCATCAAAAGGCTTGATACTGAGGTGGAGTCTGGTGCATAACTGATACAGAAGTGCCAAGCCAGAGATAGGAAATGGTTGTCAGGATGTTTGGATTGCATTTTGCAATTAGACTTACTTTCTTGTTTTCTTCCTATCTAAAACCATTTTTATTGCACAATTGCTTGTCTCCATCAAGATTATGGAGCTGAGTGCAACATAAGTGATTTACTGTGTACAGGAACCTTTCCACAGAGCTTTAGTGAGGAACATTCCTCACTATTTTTTAACAGTACAGTTATATTTTTACCCACTTATTCCTGTATGCAGTGACATCTGGGCTCTAAGACCTCTGTCTCCACTACCTTTGACAGAACTACTGCCAGTGTAAATCCCTAGTTTAGATTTTTGAAAAATACCAGAGTTTGTTGAAGAAAAATGCCACGTTGTGAGCAGCTGTATTTCCCATGATTTGTTTCTTCTCTGGTGCTAAAAAATTATGATCTTGTTTGATGCAGTGTTGCCCCCATTTATTAAAGAAATTGTTTTTGCCATGGGATTCAAGTCCAAGGATATCTTTAAAGGAATGATTGTCCTCTTTTCCATTTTGACATTCTTAAAGACTCACCACTATTTCTACTTCATATTGAGAGAAAAAGGCAGATATCAATTTCTTATATTGTGGAAGGCGTCTTTATGGTCCAAAAGCTCATCAAAATACACCAAACTCCTCAAAAATCTCTAGGCGTCAACCTGCAATTTGATATGTTCATAAACAGCTATATTTTACGGGGGTTCAAAATAACTTCAGCAATGCTGAGCTGACATTGCATGTGCTTATTGCAGTCTTTACAGTTAGATTTATTAAGAAAAACCTTTGACTTTTTTAGAAGTCAGGTGTCATTCTGTTGCCAACTTTGAAAACATGGGGAAAGGTTGTCACATTCTTTCTTTTGGGATTATGGATGGTGTTCCAGGATGAAAACCCCTCCATTTCACAGTGCTGAGTATGTTTCTGGATGCTAGAGCTCAATTGTTTATGCTGTTAAATTATGGAGTGATCCTTGCATTGGTTTGGCCTGAGCTGACTTGTCTCCTCCATCAGTTCCTAAGCATGATGTGGGAGTTAGCTCAGGCAGAGATCTGCACCCTATAGACAGTTCAAAATCACTTTGAGGGTGAGAGGTCTTAACTCTGTGAATATCAATTTCTGTGTGCCAGGGCACCTTCCTAGGTGCGTTCAGTCAATGTCTCCGCATGTGGTGACAGATAAGACGGCCCCAGAACCACAGCTTTCCACTATTCAGCACCTACCATTTAGGTTTTAAAGCCTATTGCAGGCTCTGTAACAAGATCCATTTCATCCAATTACAGGATCTATCCATCACCAAGATCCCAACAAGATCCATGTATTAAGTGGTAGGGCTTTGCTCAGTGCAGTTGTTAAAGGAACATTTTACTCACCTTCTGTGCATTTGTTCAAGGAGATCAAATGTAGACGTTTCAAAGAAAAGTTGTAAAAGTGATTAAAGGATCCAGAAATATGCCTTCAAATTATCCAAAATGAGGTGTCGTAATTAATCTTTATGTAGAAAAGGAATGACTGAGAACAAGCTCCTGGACTTACACGAGTAAGTGCAATGGCTGAATGTTTGTTTCAAAGTGGAAATAAAGCACATGTTTTGAGCGTTGAAGCTATGAACTAATGGAAGAACTTAGCAAGTTCTGCATGCCATTGCTGGCATCTTATCAAGATGGAATATTTTGCTAAAAGATATGCTCTAGTTCAAACTAGAATTAAGGAAACCCCATAGCTCAGTTAAATAAGAGATCATAGGACTATACTTTATATGTCCATAAACTCTAGTTTATGTAATTGAATGGAATTTAAGCCAGCATGGCCTCTAAAAAAGCATCCAGTTTCTCTCCCCAGGCTACTCATGTGTTGCCTCTTCCTTTCTGCTAGGACAAACATTATTTGCTTTTTTTTGGTGGTTTAGTCCTAACCAGTGTCACTTCCCTGGTCTAGTTCAACCTAAGGCCACACACATGCTTATGCTGGCTCAAAGGAGAGGTTGGTGCAGGGACAGGAACAAGGCAGGGAAGGAGAGGAACTGCCTCCTTGGGAGCTCTGCCATCACATCCTGGCCTTGAGTGTGTGTGAAACTACCCAGGGAGTCATGTACTTTACTGGAGCTGACCCTGCTGCTTTTTTTATCAGTTATAACATTCAGTACTCCCATCCCTTTGAAACTATTCATCTCTTCATTAAAATTAAAAGCAATAAAGGATGCATAAACCCACAGTACTCTGTAACTAAGATGAACTATCATTTGGAGTCTGTTTTTCAAATTGTTGTTTTACTCCACCCACACAACTCCACGAGAGCTCTTGTGTTGCTGGCACAGTTTAAGAGGCTTGAGGACTATGCTGAGTTCAAGCTCTTTAGTTGCATTTGCAAAAATCAACAGGGTCAATCCAACAGGATTTTTTTGATTGCTGGAGAAAACCATGTAAGATCAATGAGGAATGGTAATGATGGATCTGGGGAACTGGGAACTGGCTGGCTTCATTAGAACGTCTGGAAATGAACAATTATGTTTTTCTTTGTAAAAGTGTGGAAATTATTGTGATGGACTGGTTGAGTTTGAGTAAAACACTTCAAACTGCGTGAGTTCTTACTTGGGGAATTCTTTAGAAATCTTATGCCTTGTTTTGTACCATGTCCCCCAAATGCCCACTGTTTTCTTCGTCTAATATCCATCAAGCAGGGAGAACTGGGCCAGGCAGATGTGTTCTTCAGGTCACAGCTGCTTGGCCTCTGCCTGCCCTGCATCCAAACCAGTGGTTACTCTGAATAGCTGGCAGAACTATAAACCTTATTTTTCTTCCTGCACCTTGGCATGCCCAGTGGATTGTAGGTCTGAAGAAAAACACTTGGCATTTCATGCTAAAACTCAGACTTTCTTCTAAAAAACAAAGGCACAAAGAGTTTACTTTGGAATAAGAACTGTTGCTGGATTTAGTCATTTTATATGACTGTCAACATTGCCTGTTTTCCTTAATGGGACCTGATGCCCTGAACCTGTAGTACTCCTTTTGCAGTGTAAGTTGGTAGAAGAATTGAAATGTTGGAGCAGTTTCTTATTTAAACACATATAGATGAAAACTGGGGGAAAATAGTTTTACAGAGTCAATAGTGTTCACTTGGAATAGTTTGGGTTTTTTCAGTAAAAATCCCTTCATATATGACTTCGGGTTGTTAAGGAAGGCATGGGACACTTGGATATGGATGGCAGTTATGATATGGACTCATCACTCATCCTGTGTGAAGAGCAATGAGTGGAAATTATACTGGAAAAAAAAAGAAAAAAGGAATGTTTCCAAAGGCTAATCATTCTCTTGACTAGTAGGAAGAAAGAAGAAACTGTAGTCTTTAGAGGCAGTTTAATTTATCAGTGTTGTTTTTCAACCCATGACTTCACAGCCAGTGGATCTGGGATATTATGACAAGAAACGTTTCATCATTGATTACATTTTTGAGAATTATATGATCTTGACCAAAAGTCATCCACTTGACTGTGTAAATATATATTTTAAAATCTCAGCTAAACACCACGAACAAATTCAGTCTAGGGTTAATCAGGGTACAATCCATGGACTGAAATCTTGCCAGAACATTGAGGAGATGCACCCTAATCTTCTTTTGATATGTAGAAGAATAAACAGTATCCTGTTTCTATGAAGGGAATTCAACTGTGATTTAAATTATTGTGCCAAAAACACAGAGTGAGTTGGTCATTCCTCTATTCTCCTGTGAAGGGGATGCAACAATGACACAAAGGACCCCCAAAGCAGCTTTTACATTCATTCTTTTCCCTTTTCAAATTCACATGGAAAACCATGAGGTTATTAAAATTAAAAATTAGTAAGAAGGAAATGGCATGAAAATATGCTCAGTGTGCATTTCTGTTAATGGCGAATTGGTTAGGGCAGTGTCCCTCGGCAGTGTCACAGCATCCTGCATCCCCTGGGAGTTAGACTCACACCGTAGCTCCATGATCAGAGGTGGTGGTGGCAGCAGGGAGCCCAGGGAACACGGGCCCTGTGGGCTTGGCCAAAGAGCTGTCAACATCACTTCCAGGAAAAGCAGACAGACGGGGGCTCTACTTCTGTCCTCTTCTCCATTCTTTTGGCATGAAAGATGGTTTGGGGCTTGTTTCTGCATGATGGCTTTGCCCATCCAAAATATGCCATGGAACAAGAACTGTTGTTCCTCCCCACTGAAAAAAGGCAGCCAGTCATGTACTTGCCACAGGCTATGTTTTATTCACTGTATGGTGCCACTGGGATGTTTTCAAATGTGGTATATTCCCCCAATAAATGTTTTTAACTGGCAGGCACCTGGCAGCGTGTTTGAATGTTGTTTAAGTCTTTGAGTTTGAGATGGATGGGTAGTTCAGAATGATTTCCTGTAATTTTTTTCAATGTCTGGTATTTGTTGATCCAAACAGCATATATGTCATTATCATATACAGCAAGTATGTGTTTGTTCTGGTTGATTAAATTCCTGAATTCCCAGCATTCTTCCAGTCCTGCCTCAGTTACTGCACTTGGGAGGTGGGCTGTGAACTGCATGCCAGATTTCAGTGTGTGACAGTCAGACATGGGATCCATATGTGGAAAAAATACCCCATTTGCATCTACCAAGGTATTAGGTGATGTTTGTTGCTCTTCCACAGGTTTAGAAATAAAAGAACATGTCCAGAAGCAAGAAGTTGCCAACAGTTTGCCGGCGCCTCCTCAAATGCCTCTGCCAGAAATACCTCAGCAGTGGCTGGTGAGTGTTATATTTAATTATATAAATATATACAAGAGGGAATGTATTTATGGTAAGTTCTAATAGAAATGGTTACAAGGGAAAAGAGCCTGCAGGTCCAGGGAAATAATTATTCCTCTCACCTCTGCTTTGATTGAGGAAATTCGGTTAAGCCTGCGGAAGAGACGTCAAAAAATTCCCTGTGGTGCAATAAGCCTGGGAATACGTCACCTGCAAAGGCTGTGAAATGGCAGTCCTTGGAGATTTTCAAAATTCAGACAAAAGTCTGAGCAACATAGCCTTAATTTCAAAGGCTGACCTTTGCTCTGTTGGAGGTTGGCCTGGCCAAACCCACAGGTCCCAGGCAGCTTCATACACTTTTATTGGTAACATTTCCTGGAGCAAGCCTAACGAGAAGACTCCTTTCAGTAGCTGAAAAATGAAGGTGCAGATTTTAAAATGCCCATTTTAAAATGAAGGAAGAGTACTTCCATTGTTTTGAATAAAGTCTTTCGTGCCTTTCCTGCCCAGTCTCTGGGTAGGAAATTCCCTTCAGATCAAGCAGATGCACTTATTCTTAGAGGTGTTTCTAGCAAAGATTAAGATCTCTAATTCAATCCTCTAGTTGGGAGCAGCTGTCTTGTTATAGAAAAAACAACTGTAAACAAGTTTCAATGCTTCTCTCATTCTGGCATTACACTAGATATGATGAAGGAAACATTTTCAACGTTTTTTTTAGAGAATCATAAGCATATCGTTGTTTAGCCTGTTGAAGGTTGAACTGATACTGATACAGCATCCATCTCTTTATGCTTGTGTGGAAAATTTTCTGCACGATGATAAGGTGCATTTATGGAGCCCCACATTCATTGAATCAGGAAGCACAGATGCAGCTTACAGGGCCAGGGTAACTGGATGGCTGCTGTTCTGCCTCATTTTAGTGTGTCATTTTGTTACCACATTTATGCTTGGTCCTGAGGGATATATAAGCCAGTAACATCTTATAAACATAAGAACTAATTTATCAAATTGAACTCCTGGCTAGACTTCTGTAAAATTCTATGGACTATGGACTGCAGAAAAAAGTAAAAAACCACAACTAACATGTATTGTATGGAATAGCTTAAACTTACTTTCTCTCTGAGCAATGCCAGCTTTAGGTTTGTGACTGTAAATTAATTATGTATATACTTAATGGATGCAAAAGAAGTCTTATTAATATGCAGTGAAACTCAAAGAATCCATTTCATGGTTAACAGTGCCAGAAACTGATTATTTTTATTTGATTCAAAATACATACAGCATAAATTACAAGCGAAAGGGTTCAGAAGAGGCAGGAAAATTATGCAGAACGCTCATGCCTTTGAAATGCAGACTTCAGGTAGCACCTTCATAAACCAAAACCAACTGAGATCCTTATTCTTTTATATTCATGTGGATTTAGTTTGGCTCTGAAGATTCAAGTTGTTTTTCTAGAGACGACTCATCTCCTTTTCCTTTCTCATACACTAATGTGTAAATTCCCCCAAAGTTGGTACAGCTGCAGCAAGTGAAATGGTGTGAAGTATGAGTTAGGTCCAGGAGGTCAGCAGTGGTTTTTGCAGTAGTTCATTTTGGGCTTTTTTAATAACAAAAATATTTCTCTGAGATGCTGTGGGAATTACCATGGAAGTTGACACTGTTAGAGCTGGCTGGTCTGCAGTGTGGTCTTCCCATGCTGAGTCTGGCAAAGTGGAGTTTGAACATGGCCCTCCCTTGTGATCTGCCTGTGACACTGCGGATGTTTTCACCTCAGTGAATTCATCAAGTTTTTCCATAGTGTCAGAAGCTGATTTTTGCCAGTGTTTCTGCAATTCTGTTGCTGCTGTCAGGCAGTGGTGGGTGTCATCTCCCCTTCCGGTGTCAGTGGCACTCTGAGACAAGCCAGGAGATTTCCCAAGCCCCTCATTGTCTTGCAATATCCAAATGGATGTTACGAGTGGTGATATTTTACTACGGGTAGCACGCTGTAATTTGTGAAAAAGATGACAGACTGCTGCAGTCCTGCAAAAAAACAGGAGGAATCAGAAGGGAAGGACAAAACCATCAGCTTTTTGTCCTTTGAACACTATGATAAGCTCAGACCCCAGACTGACTTTGAATTCTTCTGAATCTCATTGATATAATGGAATTGATTGTTAGCTGTTTCTTGGAAACCTTTCACTTCAGATGTCTTAAACCCTTATTGTTATTGATATATTCAGAGACTGTCATATTATATTTCTCTTCTTCTACACAATACATTAGTGACAGTGGCCAAGATCTAATTCTCCCATCGATTACTGCTCTTGCATGGTGATTTTCAATCCACCCTGAATCAATGGAGACCTAAAAATTTGTAACTGATGCCAATCTCTATGAAAACGGTACATAATTGCAGTGATATAAATACTGAGCTACCTTTCCTGGCCACTTTTCATAGACTGTGTTTTCATAGCTGAGTGGAAAAAGTTCCCTGGGCCCACCAGAGGCTGGAATATCCTGCTGCTGGTTACTCTTCTTCACAGAGCAAGTTGGAAGTCATTCTGTACTTCCAACTTCTTTTTGACAGCTCTTCCAGACAAAAAATTTTTTCCACTTGCTAAGTAACATCTAGTGATGGTCTCAGCCTCCAATGAAAACACATTGTGCTGATGGAGCATAGGGATTTACTAGAAGTGGGAATCAATAACTTCAAATAAACTATACACTGTTTTAAAATCTCTGGGTTTAGCCCATCAGTTATTTGAATGTGATGAAAATTAAAGGTTCATTTACACCACTGTTTCTCTTTATGTCACTCAAGGATTTCTGCATTCAAAAATGTTTAGTCTGAATTGGTGTTTAAGTTTCTACTTATGTAAAGATGTGTGGGTGGGAAGGAATTCAATACTCTTTAAAGTAGTGCCAAGAGCCAGGATTATGTGTGGGCAGGTGCTGTGCAAGGTTTCCTTTGTAAATCTGTACATAGACCTGCATATTTGCTCAGGCCAAATCTTCTATCAGTTTTGTTATTCGTCAGCCCATGAACAAAGAGTATTAAATTCATTTTATTAAGAGATATACTGTTAATAGTTTAAATGAAGTCTCCAGTTACTCAACCACATTAGAGCCTGGAGAGTTTTCCTGGACCCAGTGGGCTTTGAAGGGGCAAAATTGAGGGACAAAGTTGGGCTTTAGGTATACTTGAATTAAGAAAATCACTAAGCACACAGTCTCTAGTAATTCTCTTTTTTATACATTTCCTTGGCTATATCTGGTCTCTAGCAGACTTTCTGTCAGGTGTAGAAAGCCCAAATCCCCTCTTGCTTCAGTCTGTGTGCAGCTCTTTTAGGTGACTGACAAAGTAAATGCTGCAGAGAAAGGATGTGAAGCTTAAGGGCAATGCTGAGTCCCTCTACGGAGCTGAGACTGCTTGCCTGGGTGCATTACTTGGAGCTTGCCAGCAGGGATACAGTGCCAGCAGCTCTGGAGCTTTGTTTAGGTCAGCTGCAGAGCAGGCGGTCACTGTGTTTGAAATGGAGACCTATATGTTCTCCCTTCCTGAACCTGCTCATTGCCAGGGCTTGTCTTCAGCCTGCCTCATGTACCTCTACATCAGCAGCTACTTTCATGGCTTTCCCGTGCTCTGGACAGGCATGAAGCAGTGCTCCATGGTGGGTTTGGAGGAGCAGCAGAGCCAAGGCTCTGCACGCTTCAAAGTGCTGCTGGTGGTTTAATACCTGGAATCCCATCACTGCGCTATCACCAAGTTGCCTTGAAGTATGTTTTCCACTGAGGCAGTAGGATAATATCCAATGTGTCCCACTGCTCAGATGTGCCTGAGGATTACTGGCATAAAGTATCCTCAGCATGACAGTGACAGAATACTTCTAGCCTCCAAGCATTTGGTTGTCGTATTACATCTGACAGTTGGTGATTTCATAGCACGGTGCTGTCCAACAAAATCAAACACAAACAGCACACTTAGGTATTTTGCATGATTTTCATGATGAAATTGAGTGTATATTTTGTTTTTTTTGGAATATCAACAATTTAATAGTTATTTAACCGCAACAAATGTTCAGCAAAATTCCAGAACCCTGCAGATAAGAATCAAAAGAATGGGTCATCTTCCTCCCACCCATTCCTGTACAATACACAGTCACTCCGTAGGAGTGCTTCGTATAAATGGGTTTCCTATTGTGGAGAAATTATTTGACATCCCCCCTTTATCTGGCTGCCTGTCAGGTAAACTCTTAGATATTTATTAGAAAATGCTGAAAGGAGGCAGTGTCCTTCGAGAAGAAGAAAAATCACCTGGAAATTGAAAGGATTCTTGAGGTGATATATCACCAATTATATTAATCATTCTTTGCACAGCAACCAAAAAAGTGCCAGTTTTTGAGATTTTTCCAAAGTGTGCCTTGAGAAAAGTGCCATAACAGAAGCAAGGGGTCCATGTGTCAGGTGGATACTTAGGAATCTCTTTTTCATCTACCATTTTCTTCTAACACTGAAAAACAGTTGTTATTCTCTGTTCCTCTTTAAAGATGATCTTAAGACAGCTATAATTTTCAGCTTCTTCCCTTAAAGAAGAGTCAAAAGCCACAAAAATAAATTTAACAAATATTCACTTGTTTCATTCAGCTTGAACAGGTCTGAGCAAGTTCTTCCATAATGAAGGAACAAATAAAGAGGCCTTTTTAAATTATCAGTGCAGTTACTCTTACTGCAGGCAATGATAAAATATTAACTCGTTCAGAACCTACCAAAATCTATTTACTAGCATTTAGGTTTCTTTAACCCACTGTTTCAATTTTAAAATTGTTCCACTATCGCAGTGTTCATCGCCAGTCTCCGTGTGTTTAAGTATGTCCTTTTCCCCTCACTGTGGTACATGAGCTTCAGATATCCTTTTTAATGCCAACCATGTTCCTCTCAGGTTTCATTTCATTCCACTATATATAAGAAAGGCTCCATCAGTTTCATTCTGAGCTGTGGTTTAATGATAGTGAACGATAGCAGTATTTCTCCCAAGCACCTGCTATAAGCATCATATAAGCATACTTTAATCATAAGTGAGCAGGACAGTAGTCTTCCGGACATAGAATCATTTAGGTTGTAAAAGATCTTTAGGATCATTGAGTTGGCCTAAAGCTACCACTAAACCATGTCTCCACATGCCACATCTACATGACTTTAAATAGCTCCAGTGGTGGTGACTTCACTGCTTCCCTGGGCATCCTTTTTCAGTGCTTGACCACCCTTCTGGTGAATACATTTCTCCTAATATTTGAACCTCCCCTGGCATGACTTGAGACTGTTATATTTGTCCTGTTGCTTGTTACTTGGTAGAAGAGATGGACCCCATCTGGCTACAGCCTCCTTTCAGGTGAGGGATGGGGTCCCTCCTGTGCCTCCTTTTCTCCAGGCTAAACACTCCCAGCTCCCTCAGCCTCTAAGACTTCTGTTCCAGACCCTTTCCCAGCTCTGTTGCTCTTCTCTGGACTCACTCCAGCTCCTTGGTGTCTTTCTTGTCATGAGGTGCCCAAAAGGATTTGAGGTGTGACCTCAGCAGTGCCAAGTACAGGGGGACTATCACTGCCCTGGTCCTTTTGACTGCACTATTGCTGATCCAGGCCAGGTGCCACTGGCCTTCTCGACCACCTGGGCGCACTGGGATTGTGGAATTTAATATGTGATTACTTAAGGAAAAAGGATGAAGAAATGTATGTTATGTCTTTTTTTGTGTTATCCATGTCTTGCAGGACACTCTAGTTGTCATTCTGGTTTTCCATGGTTGACGTTGATGAATTATTGTTGATGATTTTATTCACATTTCCAAATGGTAACACAGAAAAGTTTTAGTTAAATCAATTACCTTCTCAGTTGATTTATAGTATATCTTTATAGCAGTACACATTGCCATATTTCAAAACTTTCCTCATGTCTAAGCTGCCAGAATGAGCTGTTCTCAGCTGCCTTTAATTGAAATTTACATTTAAAGTGTATGGGTTAGAGTAGAATTGAACTTCTTTACTGAATTCTTCGAATTCTTTTTATGATCATTGTGAAGCTATTTGTCCTTTTGTCTTTTTTTAAATAGATATTGGTGATCTTGGGCCTTCTTATAAGAAAATTATTAAATTACTAATGCCACAGATTTCATAGGATATTGTTCCACTATTTATTTTAGCATGCTCACACTTCCGACCTCAGGTTTTTCATTTCTTGTTTCTGTACTATATCTCTATATATTTTATATTTTTATTTTATATATTTTTCTATACTATATCTCTATATATTTTAGAGACCAGATTTTTTGCTTTCCTGATCATGCTCATTAATGTTCTGTGCACAAATACATGGGGAAGGAATTAGGCCAGTAAGTACCAAGGCTCATTTTGTTCAATTTGTTGCAGTCCTCAGGCCCTTAGACAATATTGTTCCAGTAGCAATGGCATTGCCTGCCCTTTCATCACTGTACTGCCTTGTCCTCACTGCCATGTCACACACTTGGATGAGTTTATTAACTCCTGGAAGAGAAAGGTGATTTTGTCTTTTCTGGGTAATACAGACACTTCTTTGAGCACAGTCACAATAAACAACTCTGACTGAGAGCCCCATGCTGCTTTAAATTCAGATTAATCTTTCTCATTAATATGTATGAACATGTTCCCTAGCATTAATTAAAGCCCATTTCATTTCTTGGTACACACAGATCCTTTGCTTGACATGAGCCGAGTCTGTTGTTTTGTCTGAGTGATGCTTCCAACTGGCTGGGTAATAATCTTTTATCATAAATTATGAATGATACAGAAACATCTTGTTTTTGTTACTGGCTCATTCGCTTTCACTTTTAATTATTTTGTTAGATCTTCTGTTCCTTCCATTGAGTATGGAGTTTATTTTCACTCCAGCCTTCCACAGAGTTTGGGTGTAACTCTTTCCAGCTACCTGTCCTTTCAGTGGTGCATTCCGTGCTCCAGTCTTTTTGGTTTTATTTACTATCTCAAATGTAATTACATACAGCGGCAAGAACTGAGACAATTTGTGTCTGGACACAGACTGGCGGTGCTATCAGAGATGCAAGAACCAAATGGGCTTTCTACTGGATCAGTATACTGTGTTGTTCTGTTACTGTTTCCACTTGGTCCTCTTCATTTCCATCTTTGCCTTCCTGTTTGTTAGGTGAAGGGCTTATTCAGGTATCTGAGCCGATGTGTTGTATCTTGTGAAATAGTAACTCAGCTCCTGGTGAGGTGCATGTGTAAATGCTCTCCAGGCGATCTTCAGATCAAACTGTGGAGCCATGGGACGCCCTGATTCATTCTTTAAAGCGAGCAAGTCTGTTCAGATCTCTTTTCCCTCATCAGGCTGTGCTTTCTGAGGCTGTGATCTGTTTGTAGTCCCTGTACATACTGAGCACTTTTCCGGCGATACCTTTAATTAGGCATTCACCCCTGAGTCAGCAGACGCTCTCAGGCTGTGTCAGATGTTCCCCCACTCCCTGGAGGACAGCACGCCAAGTGTGTGCCTTCTGTTCTTAACCTTAAACCTGCTCAAGCCCCTATTCAGGATCACCCCCTAAGGAGAAGCTCCACTTGAGCTTATTCTCATCCTCTGCCTGGTGATCACTTCCAGTACTCTAGGACACCCCTTGTCCTCATCTGTTCAGCCCTACAGGAGTTGCTGGGTGGCCAGTTCTGCTATTCATGGGATTCATATTGCTGGGCCTCCCATCATGTCAAACTCTGTTTATTGATTGTTCAGGGAATTCCTTCTGGATTTTTCCTGGTTGTGCTGGCACTGCAGAGGTGTGTGCTGTGTGCATGTACAGTCATAGATGGTCAGGTGGGCCTGACCAGCAGCCCATCATGTGGCTGTTACCCCCTTCTGGTGGGACTGACGGGGTCACTCCTTTCCAAAAGTTGAGTTTTGTAGCTCTCTGGCTGGTTTTGCTGTCTTTTGTGCTCAGAAGCTGGGAAGATAAGTTGTTAGACTTCCTTCACATTATTTGGCTCCTGGTTTTTTGGGCTGCGGCTGACAAGCTCAGAAATAATAACCTTAGAATATGAAGCAGAGGTCGAATGAAGAATATTTCTCAGCTTTTCCTTGTGCACACTGACTAATATTGCACAGTTCAATATGATCTTAATGTCCCACAAAGTCAGCACTGTTGTCCTGAATAAATCCAAGGTCCATCCAGGTCCTCAACTGCTGGCAATAAATAGTGATTTCTCTTTAGCACAATTTTGAATTTATTTAAGGGCTGTCATACCAAGTGCATGGCAAGTATTAATGCCCAGTTTCCAACCCTTACAGTGTTACAAAAAAAGCCTGATTGAAATGTATGCTCAGTAATTTTGTGAATCGTATTTTACTCAGTTTGTTGGTTCAACTTGCTTTCTGGACATCCATTTTTTTCACATGGGGAGTTAGGGATCATAGGTGTGTGTGTACTCTTCCTCCCCCCTCGAGGCTGAAGATGCTGTGGGGTTGTGCAGAGGTCAGGTCTAAGCTTGCTCCAGAGCAAATGGTATGTGCCCGTGTCAAAGTTTCTTCTTCATCGCCCAAACTTGCCTGCTGGCTGCTGAACAGCTTTCTTAGGCATCCCCAGTGTGTAACCCCTTTTCTGTTCTCATGTTGCTGCCTTCAGCATCGAGGGGTTATGTATCAGCTGGCTCCACGGTCCAGCTGGATCCGAACTGGTGGTTGATCTAATAATACACATCTAAGTGTGGCACTTGAGTTGCTGGCAGTGATTGCCTGCAGCACGGGTTACTGACAGGCTCTGCTAAACTCACTGCTTTGCACTGGAAATCTCCACATCCTAAATCATTGCTTAAAGGAAGGTATTTCTTTCTATTTTCTACAGAGTGTAAATCTTCATTGGGGTATAAAGTGATTTTATATCCTCAGGCCTCTATACATTGACATTTATATTAATTTTTCTTTCAGACTGCTTTCCATATTGTCACCAGATTATCAGATAGACCATCCGTGAAATAAAAGTTACTATCTTGCTCAGTACCCTTGGACAGAAGGGGGGAGACAAAGTAGTGTATCTCTTAGGATAAAGGAAGAAAGAGTTTGTTCGTGTTCTGTGGAATACAAGTGGGCAGGTGGGAGAGGAAGATCATAATATGCCATTAAATTAAAATGTCCATGTAAGCCTCTTTCAGGGTCCACTAAAATAAAAAGTTTTACCGTTTCGTTTCTTTCTCTTAACAATCAATACTGTAAGCTGCAATTGGGCATCCCGTGCACAATCCATTCTCTAAGTTCATCAGAGATCTCAACTCTGTAGTGCAATGATCACCTCATCTGCTTCTTGGTTTCAATTAAAGTATCTCTCAGTTGGTCTCAAACCGAGGACCTGACAAAAGTCTTCATCAGTACTGTTTCATTATTGCTGTTATTATTCTGGACAACAGTTTATTACATCTTTGTCCTTTTTCCTCCAAGGAGATAAAAGTAATGTCAATTTCTTTTCTCGCTTCTTATTCCTGTGACTGAGAGAGGTGGTTTACCTTGAGAGGCAGTATTCTATATGTTTCTTCTCTGTTGCCTGTCATAAAAACAAAACAAAACAAACCCCAAACAAACAAAACCAAACAACAACAACAACAACAAATTTAAAAAAAAAGGGAAAAATTCATGCTAATGCCTTCCTTGCACGTTGCCAGGTCTTTTCTGCTGGTACCACTCAAGCTACACATGTTCTAGTGTTTTTTAGATTTAGTCTTTTTACAGAATATGTAAATAATTTTGTGGGTTTTATAGCCTTTTCATTTTTTCAGGTAAACTATTGAAATGTTATTTAATGAAGACCTATTTAATAATCCATAACTTCATCAAAATTCTTCCTCTAAAAATTGCTGAGTGGGAAGAATGAAACAATGCAGCTAGCAATAGTAAAAACATAAAAGAACTATAAATATTAGTAACTAATACCAGAATGCACACATACACATTTTTATGTATCTTGTTGGTCAAACTCATATACTCCATAGCTGCCAAAAGCTGTAGTTGTTTTTGGTACAGCTTTGAGTGATATAATTTTATTTTGTATTTAATCAATTGAGGGGTTTTTTAATATTAAAGCAGCCCTGCTTTTATCAAGTATTTAATGTTGGATGTTTCTGTCTCTCCCCCTTTAAAAAAATATTTTTTATAATTGTTTTCAACTTTGTTATGGCAATCACTGCAAAATGCATTTCAGAGAGGAGGGGCCAGTTAATTCAGCAATGGGTTCCATCTGTGTTGACGTTGGCTGCACAGCCCAGCCCGCCCCAGCTGTATGAAGTAACTGGTGCTCCAGCAGGGTCGAAATGAGACAAGTACCATTTGTGTTTCATTTCCTTTTTTCTTTCTTTCTGAATAACATTTTGTCTAAAAACAAGGATTTTTTTTTTCTACTGATCTTTATTGGAGCCTACATTTGTCCCCAGATAAAGTACATGTTTGAAACCTCGGTGCTGTGTCAAGTCAAAATTGGAATGACTCAGGACATGTGTTTCCTGGGTGAATGAGGTTCAATAATGATAGGAATTTCATATATTGTATATACCTGATGGGAAAAAGGGTTTAAGGCTAGACCAAGAAATTAATTTGTCTAATGAAAAAGGTAGTATGAATCTATACTGCCCCGGGCACAAACTGGGACCGCAGCTAACGAGAACAAGGTTCTACCCACTTGTGTGAAGGGGGAAATAAGTCTTTGGAGGCAGTTCCACCTCTTGTGTCTAGCACCTCAGGTGACACAGAGATGGTATGTGTAGAGCAATTCATAATTGCTGTCAATTTTTCAACAGTAACGAACATGTAATAATTTTTAATGTCCCTTATGCCTGTGTGAAGCAGCAGCTAACCTTGAAAGACTCATTTATTTTGTCATGGTGTGCAGGTTGTCAGTTTTATTTTTTTTTTTCTGCAGCAAAATTACAGGGTTACTACACTAAAAGTCGTATTTTTTCTTTATATTGCTTCTTTGACAGATAATTTCTCTAGCGAAGCTGGTCTGTGAGGAAATCTCATTTGGTTCACATTGTCGGTAACAGTAATTGCCAACTGTAATTTATAATTGATTGTGACGTAAGAAGTTGGCTGTATCATTTGATAATAGAAGTAATATTAGTGTAAATTTCAATCTGACCAGGAATTTCTCTGTTCAGTCATGAATCAATTCATTGTTCATGAGAACGTTTCTTGTTTTACTTGGCGTGCAAAGGTAAATCCATGCTGGATGAGCTGAGGGGCAGGGTTAGTCACTAGCTCCTTGCCTTCCTGCGCGCTGGGGATGCTCAAGCACTTACCTGCAAGGTGGAATAACCTACCTGATATGAACTTTACTACAGAGCACTCTAAGGGTGGCACTCATCTTAATGATGGAGTCAATAATTAGGTGACTGGTGTAGGTGTGTAATCAGCAACGAGATTTGGAGATGTCTAGCTTTGACATAGTCAGAAATTAATCCAGCCCTGAGAGTGCCCACAGAAATAATTTCACTACAGTTATCATGTTATTAAAGCTCAGGCTCCTCCCAGGTAACTTCAGATCTGTAGTAAAAGAGGAGCATAGTCCCTGTGGCCTCATCTGTGTCATGTTGAACAAGACTGCTAGACTGGTGAGCCCACCTGAGGTACAGTTCAGAAGTGTCTGTATCTTAACAGTTTATCACTTCAGTAGCTCTGTTCATTCCCTTAGTTTACACTGGATCAGTCCAGTGCAGACAAACATGGCTGCATCTCTGTCATTACATGAAAAAAAGATTTTAAAAAAGAAAGATGTATTGGAAAAGTGTTACTGCAGAAATGTGACTCACTTGCAAGTTAAATTTTTGTAATCATGCAGTAAACCATTTGTGCTGAAAAAGGGCTTCAGTATTTTCTCTAACATGTAAATATGAAACTAAAAACCTGTGGTAAATATGAATGGATTCCATAAAATACAGTTGTTTTGGTACTTGTTAAGGAAATAGAACTGTAAAGTCATATGGAGGAAGTCACAGAGTACTAAATTTACTTTGTTATTATATCAACATACCAATAGTTGGTCAGTTTTAAATTTAAAACAGGTTTATATTTAAAAGAAGCATTCTAGAATTTGACCTAGTATTTGGCGTATTTATTTTATCATGTAATAGTTTCTTGATATTTCAAACTTTTCCTTGTTTGTAGCTCACTTTTCACTATGTAGAAATAGCATTATAAACATTAATACATACATTAAGAATTGATTTGCCATTGAAAAAACACCTATTGTGAAAATATGGTATAATTTTCTCTCCTTAGTCTCTGCCAGCCCAGGCGATTTAACTTTTCTATAGTGTCCAACCAAACTGCCGTTTGCTGCTGTAGTGTGAATTATTTTAGGTGGAAAATACTAATAAGTCTTAAAATTGTACAGTGGTCTATGCATAGAACTCTCTTTCCTACATAGACCCATTAGATTCCCAGTTCTTAAATGGAGAACTATATCTTTTCAGCATTTTTACCACTTAAAGCTGTCGTAGAGAAAAATTCTTTTAATGTAGCTGTTACCATCCTTAGCAATGTCAAGTAGGATTCTACAGTGTTTATCATCTCCAAACGACTCAATTGGAGGACATACAAGAAAGTTTGGTTTCCTTATCATGATTAGAGTTAAAAGTCTGGACACTAATGTTACAATTAAAAATGTATCATTGTGTTATGACGCATAATTAAGTTGCTTTACTGCCTCAAGTCTCAACCCTTACTTATTATTTTGTAGTTATAACAACATATGAGGAACTTGAGATTTGGGCTTGCTTCTCCTCTAAAAGGTGCTACCTTGCAGAACATCTAATTGATCCCTCCAGAGCCTTGGCTTTAGAGATAGTTAACAGAACAAATAATCACTAGAGCAGGGTTTGTGAAGCTGGTTGCATTGGCACTGATCATGAGCAGATGTTCTGT
The DNA here is from genome assembly GCA_013397315.1 of Donacobius atricapilla. Taxonomy (NCBI): domain Eukaryota; kingdom Metazoa; phylum Chordata; class Aves; order Passeriformes; family Mimidae; genus Donacobius; species Donacobius atricapilla. The sequence goes on along the minus strand of WBMY01002815.1, from coordinate 933,461 downwards.
CCATGTTTAATTTAACCCTTTGTTGGTCTGTAATCACTTTTTCTTTTTTTGTTCATTTAGCCACCAGATAATGGGCCTCCACCACTGCCAACATCTTCCCTTCCTGAAGGCTATTATGAAGAGGCAGTGCCACTTAGTCCTGGGAAGGCTCCTGAGTACATCACTTCCAGTGAGTAAGATATTTCCAGGCAGTTTCTGAGCAATTGGTAATTCCAGTGTCCTTCAGCTTTTTTCATTACTTGAGAACTCCATCTCTGTTGGTGCTGTGGTGATGTGTCATAAGCGTTACTTTGACAGTTTGGGCCAGTTCTGGTTATCCTTATTGGATGGGTTTGCAGAACTGTTTTGGTGTGCTCAAACCAGGCTCCTTTTACAGGAAACTAAACTTGGTGCTTAAGTAAGGAGCACATAAACAGATTTCAGCAGCTATTGGAGACAGAGGGTCCAAATTAGCCATTAACCTTTTAGACTGGTTTGAACCACGGACGATGGGGGCATTGGGCCAGGAGTCCAGAGTAAAATATTTCCCAGAGTAAACCCCTCTAAATTTATCACACTATGAATGTAGAGGTCCCAGGAACTGGTACTGACCTGCACATCTGTCTGCTGTGCCTCCATTGCTCTGAATTGCTTGCTAAAATAGACAAATTTAAAAAAAACAAACGAGTTATTGGAGAAATTGATTTGCAGCATTTCTGATGACACATTGTGGAAAGTGATGAACTGGTCACAGCAGCTCCCACGAGCCATGTGTGATGCCCATGACAGTACTTTTGTGACCACTGGTTCAGGGCAGTGGGCAAGGGGCTGCCGCTGTATACCAAAATGTCCTTCTTCAACATCCAAATGTTCTTTTTCACACTGAAATACTTCCCCAAAGACCTGTGCACTTCACTGGAGCTGTGCTGAGCACCCTGATGAAACACTGAAATGACTGCTGTGACCTTTACACAGGGTCAATCAAGCATATCATGTACCATCTTTTTGCTGCTTTTTTATTGGCTGGGGTAATTTACTGCTTGTGTAGGGCTGATTTATCACTAATCATTATTTTCTATGGTCCAAAGATTAAAGGTATATCTTTCCCTATTTTAAAGCCATTTAATTATTTTAAATTATCTCTCTGTTCTTAAAGCATTCATAAGAGTCACCTTAAAACTAAAATACTATTCATCTGTACACTACACAAACTGATGTTATCTAGCAGCTTTTAATTAACCTGAGAAATTCAAGGTAAGAAAGAGTTTCATATGCTGGAAAGCAAATGAAATAACATATGGACTTAGAAGAGCAGCAGAATCACTTTTCTCTTAATTTCCTCCCTTGAAATGCTGCAGGGTGGACCTGCTACACCCTGCAACCCAGTGAGCTTCTGACTTGGGTTTTGTTGTTAGACAAGAGCCATGCACAGGCTGAAAAATATGAATAGTGCAAATATTAATAGCGCTGCTGAAAAATCACCTAGGGAAAAAAATAAAACAAAGTATGAAGCTGATTTCTTATTGTGCTTAACCACTTAAATGCATAAAATATTTAGGATCTCAGCCTTAAAAGTTCATTAATAATTCCATAAATTAAGTGTATAGATATATATATACACACACACACACATATATGCATCTGCACATTTAAAGCTCTGTTAGTGTGACTTAGCATCTCACTTACTGAGATGTTGTTATATTTTCTTATGTTTTGAACTTTATCATATCTTAAAAATTGTGTTAAAAGATTTCCTCTCTTCACTAGTTAAGAAGTTGCTTTTAAATTCAATGTGCAATTAGTAATACATCTTTGCTCATGCAAAATGTACACTAAATTGATTGTGTGGTAATGAAAATCGGTTGCCAAAGTGTATTAACAGATATAACCTTAGCTGTTTGGAGCATTTGAGATGGAGAAGATAATAGAAAAAAAGTGCTTGAAGTAGAAGAAGTGCAAGAATGCATCTATTGGGATAGATATAATTATTTGAAGTAGATGTTCCTATGGAATATTTTTGTTGTGTCATTAATAGCAAGGAGACTTACATACCATGTGTCTTACCCATAAAAGTAAACAAGCACTGAAGAAAATTGCAGGACATGGTCATGAAAATGAAATATCCATAACTTTCCCAAGTCCCTCCAATCTGTTTGTAAATAAGTGCTTGCATGTAGATGAAAGCAAGAATGTGTATGACTTGTCTGATAACTCTCTCTATATAAAAAGCTACTGATCTGTACAATATACCTAAATTAATACAGACTAGTCTTAGGAATACACTGTTGCAAATAATATGAAAACCCACCCTGATTTTCACCCCATAGCAGTGGGAAATTTTTGTGAACGTGAAGGTAAAAAGCCAATGTCAAATGAAGTCAGATTAATCAGAAAGTGCCAAATATGCAAAACTGGTGGATTAGCAGCTCTGGAACGTGTTGTATCTGTGCATCCTTACCCTTTATTAGGCTTAATCAATGCCCTTTTTGGAGGGGAGAGAGAGATTTTTCTCCACATGCTAGTTTGTGTCTCAGAGCCTGGAAACTTTGTTTTGGATTTGTTAGAGCAGTTTGGAGAACAAGCAGTAGAAGCAGGATGTGGTAGAGAGGAGCCAAGTTTCATCAGGGATGATATGAGCACTTCAGGGTGGGCATCCTTCCTGGTGTAAGTCACACAAGAAGCTCTTCGTCTGGCCAAGAGTCTCACAAACCAACAAGGGAGACATAAGGAGTATTCAATGCGCAGGCTATCACAACAGGTTCCCAAAGATCCCATTAGGCTGGGTCAGGATGGGAGTCTCGGAAGCTCCTGTTGCCTTTCATCCTCCTGGAAACAGAGATTTGGATGAAAGTGCAACTGCAGTGCCAGCAGAGTCCCTGTGCTGAGCATACAGCTTATGGCTAACAGGAAATCTGCGCTTGGAATGCTCGTGAGCCACACAGGAAATAGCTGTAGGGTATTAAACGTGCAGAATTTCAGTTTCTACAGTGAAGTCCCAATCAGCACTTTCTACCATTATTTTTATCTAGAAACTGGTAGAACTTGCTGTAAGAAAATAATAGACTTCAATGCTGTGAGGAAACACCAATGATTTAACCAAGTAAATTTGCTAGTAACAAGGCAAGATTGTTGCATGGGGCTTATAGTCAAAAGAAAATCAACTTTTCAATATAGTGCAAAAAGGCGACCTGTAATTTTATCCGAGGTGAAACAGTCTTTCCTGCAGTATGAAAAAGTTAAATCACATTCTAAATAGGGAAGAAAAACAGAGTGTTGAAACAGATTCAATTTTTTCATCCTTTTGGCTGATATACTTAAAAATGTGGTCCTCTGATAGAAAGTCTCTGTCATGCAAACTTCCCATCTTCAGAGTGCAGAAAAATGATCTAGCTCCACTCTCTTGGGAAGAATATATTTGAAGATTGTTCCCCCTGTACAGTTAAGTTTCAAGTTCATCTGATAAAATTTAACCCTCAGGCACTCTTGCATTCAAAAGGTAGTTTCTTAATGGAAAAATCTCATTAGTAATCATACAGAAAAATTCCACCAGAATAGTGTATCCCTATCTTAACATATGAGCAGCAAGTTCTTACTTCAGCTTCTTACCTAAAAAAAAATTGTTTCAGAATAATATTTTTGCCAAAACCAAGGCAAAATCACAAATGAGGTAAAAGAATATCATAGAAAGGGACCAAACATCAATGTGAACATTGTGACATTGGCATAGCTGCAACAAGAATCACAACTGAATACGAAGGATGAGGAAGTTATGGGTACTAATTACTTTTTGAAAAGGGGAAGCCAGGAGCAGCAGAAGTTCCCAGAGAGATGGCAACTTTAATTTATGGCAGCTTGTCCCACAGCCCGTGCCTTTGGGAGATCTTTTTGAAGAAGCTGATTTAATGACCAGACCTTACATTTTGTATTTGGTTGTCGCCTTGATTTTTCACCCTTCTTGTGTCTCTCACAGTTTCATAGTTCTTAGTTTCTCACACATGGGTCTTATAAATAGAAGTAATGTTTTTATTAGATTGAATTAGTTTACATTTTTCTTTTTGGAGATATGGACAGCTAATGGACAGTTGTCTTGACTAATGGGATGGGGAGAGGTGTCAGCCTTCTCCCCCAATCTCTAGCTTTTGTAGAAATATTATAAAAATGGAGTCAGATCTTGTAATAAACAGTTCATGCCTTCTCATCAGACAGTGTGTATGTGGCTGTGTTTGTGTGTCCAACAGCGACATTTGGTAGCTCCACATGAATCGTTCAGTCTCTCTGCCCAGCAGGCTGGCATGCTACTGCATGTTTGTGACTGGTCAGTGATCTCTCAAGCATTTCCTGATGTTTCTGTGTGAAAGTTTGTGGAAAGCTGCTTTGAAAGAAGTTGGAGCTGGGAGAATGTTTTGGTTTGGTTCTGGATTTGGGGGGTTTTTGTTTAGGCTTTTTTCCTCCTTCAGGGGTAGGAAGGATGAAGCGGCAAGTTCTACTAGATCTTATATATTCTTTTAAAGAAATATGCAAGATAAATGCTCTGGAATAAACATTTCCAAATCTGTCAGTTTAAATATTTGGCCTAAGTTTTTCCATCCTCCTTTTGATTTTTGTAACGCAAGTGAAAAATTGGAGTGTTTTCCCACTGATAATCATCGGAGGCTTTTACCACTCGTCCATATGGACCTGCCCCAAACCAAACACCCTGTAGCACAGTTGACCAGAAAATGGCAATTCAATGTTAAAAATAAACTTCCAGGGCTTTAAGTTTTACTTTCATTTCACTTTGAGCTGAAGATATACTCTTTCACCCCCTTCTATGAAAACACAAATTGAATCAGAATATCTAATTTTGATTCAGAGATGTATGTTCCATTCTGACTATGCACGTAGGGAGGAACTGATGCAGAATGAGCTTTCCAGCAATCCGCTCTCTTGTCCTCTTCACCGTCTTTCCAATTCTCCTTCCTACATCCCACCTGTTTCCTAATTACCTAGCTAAAGCAAACAAGAGATTTTCTTCCACCTTCTGGCCTAAAAATACATCAAAGTCTACATGAAATGTTTTCATGAAATTTCAGCTTTTAAAAATATTCCAGTCAGTTTTCCTCCATGTGAACATGTGCCAGTGGCTAACAGGCTTTCTGGTGTTATTATCTGAAGGGCTTTACATACATATACCCACATAAACAAATAAGTATGGATGGTGGAAGAGAGTGTTCTGTGGCAATAGCAAGATAATAGCAAAATAGTTTGCTAGTTGGGGGTACTGCTAGATCTGTCTGCATTGTTGAAAATGAAAGGCCTGTAGAAAAATAGTTTAATTAAAATGGAAGCATGCCATGGCATCACCAAACTTGGAGCAGGATTAAGCAGCTGAGGCTAAGCACAGAACAAAAGATTTTTGCACAATGCTTTTACCTCCATCAGAATATGTAGTTCAAGGGACAGCATTGTCTACTGAATGCTAATTCTAGCAGTCACTGCACTGCTGTAATTTGGGAATTATATCAAATGTTATGGTGGGAAGACACTGCCCCGTAATGTATTCTTATGACCTTTGCCATATGGGGTGTTTGTTTCTTGATGTGATGTACTGAAGCAAGATGAAGATGTTTCTCTGTGAAAACATTACAAAAAAATGAAGCTGTCAGATAATATTTTGAAGGTAATGAAACACTACCTGAAATTCTAGCTATGTATTCCCAGTTTATTTGATTAAAATTCACAAGGTGTCTCTATGGGTCTTCTATAAAGTTTCATATTGGCAAAGTATCTTTCATTTAATTAACTTTATGCATTGATATTACTAAGCACAGAAACACTAACTGGTTCATGGCTGACTTTCAAAAGCTTTCACTTAAAAAAACTGTCCTGAGGATTTCAGTTCTTTCAGTGTGCTTTATGGCTAAGTGTTTTAACCTAACACTTTTACACTTTTATTAAAGATTATGACTCAGATGCCATGAGCAGCTCTTACGAATCCTACGATGAAGAGGAGGAGGATGGAAAGGGGAAGAAAATGAGACATCAGTGGCCTTCTGAGGAAGCTTCTATGGATCTGGTGAAGGATGCCAAAATCTGTGCCTTCCTTCTTAGAAAAAAACGATTTGGGCAATGGACCAAACTACTGTGTGTTATCAAAGAAAACAAACTACTGGTAATTCTTATTTTTAGCCAGCTATATTTTCTTTGTACCTTTTAGATGGTGAATTTATTTTTACAGTAATCTGATTTTTGGAATATGTTCTGCAAACAGTGGCCAAGTCTGCAGTAACCTTACCAAAGAGTTCAGTCATGATTTACCCAAGAAGCAGAAAAGCACTGAAATTATAAGTATATAATTTAACCACTTAGAACTTTGATTTTTATTTCACTTAAACTTGAACTCCAGCAGTTCTCCGATATTAGAAAGAACATCTGGCCCATTATCTTCTAAAATATTTAATTTGGAAAAAAACATTGCTGAAACTGTAAATCCAACCTTTCATTCCCTGCGGACAAAAAAATCTCATAGGGAGCTCTGTGTGTGAACTGTTGGATCAGACTGCTGGAGAGAAAAGTCCCTTGTTGGACTGAGAATTCACTTGGCAGCATATGCTGTGGTAATGTATACACTTTAAACTAAACCTTTGCCATCTGTTCTACAGTAATTACGATGCAGTATTCACATGATGCACAGCTGCATTATAAAAGGGATAGAAACAAGTGGCTGTATTTATTCCTTAAGCAAATCTGTTATGCTTCTTTCTGATTGGAGTGAAAGATTTCCGTGAATTATTCGCTCATAGGTGTATTTTTGTTTTCTGAAAAGAGACTTTAATTGAGGGAAACACTTACCGTGTGTCATTATGAGCAAACTAATGTTTATATTAATCAAAAAGTTGGGGTTGTTGGTGCTCCTGCCTTCCGATATGGTGCTACCAGCCATTCTACCTAATTATGTAACTAACAATTACTGCAATAACCCAAATGTTAAAAGCTGATTAACAAGTCATAGAATGTTTTCTGTAGAACCTCTCTGCTCTACAGTGGTACAGTGCAGATTAGATGTGTTCACTTTCTCAATACATTTGTGCTTATGGCAGTATAGAAAAGAGCAGGATATGAAATGGAGGTAAGAGACTTCTGAAAATACAGTTGCAATGAATTTGCTAGTTTGCAGTGGCTTTAATTTTTGTATCCTCCTGTATTTAAGTGTTGGGAAAAAAGTTCATTCTGATTCAGTTTTTATTATATTCTTATAATGCCATTATCCTTAATGCACATTTTTATCAGTATCATATCGGATTTCAGGACCATCTGATAACAACTTGAAGAAAGGAAAGAAAGAGACAGAGAAACAGATCTTTCCCTGAAGTCGTACAGCATTTATTCTACAATTACACTTATTGTTCCATATTAAAAAAATGTTATTTTTTATATTTTCATTTCCTTTACCCACATGTGTGGTCTGAAAAGCTTTTGTCCTTATAGGGATCAACTTTCAGTAATTCTGTACTGGGGATTAAGAAAATAAAATCACAATAGGAGTCCAACAACCAAGTTGCACAAGACTGGTTTATTGTTTGAAGGGGGACTTGGACAGTTAATTTATGAGATATGCAAGTAAAACAAATACGTGTTCTTAGGGATTAGTAATTGCTTGTGTCATAAATGCAGCTGTCATCATAAAACAAAAATATTTTAATTAGAATTAGACATCAGAAATAACTTTCAGTGGGAAATTGCTTTTCACCTAAAGTCCGTTAGGGACTCATTTTTCACTTAGAGTCTTTTAATATATACATACATTGGGTTAAGAAATGTATAATTATAAATAAAATATTTAGATTAATATAAAAGGAATTACAAGCTGTTTATTGGTTCTTAAAGTGAATAACGTTGTATATCTTCAAGATTTCATAACTTGAAAACTTAGTATTTTTTAAATGTTGCAATTTGTAAATCTGTGAACAAATTGGAGAAACTTTGGTATTATTGGGCTTTGGAGAGAGAAGAGTTGTCAATGATCTGCAGAGGCTGGTTTGGAGTTAGCTGTATTTGATCAGCCTAACTTGTAGTGTTTATAACATACTTTTATCAGCTACTGTCTTCCTGACAGTTGCATCCTGGCATGAATACTGCTGCAGACATGGGGAAGTTCATGTGGTTTTCTCAATTCACATAAATGCTCAGCTGTTCTTTTTATGCAGATACTAGTTAGTCTTACTGATTGTCAGAGACGCCTTTATTATCTTTTAGCCTTAGTGCTTATTTGTATGAGTGAGAGCCCAATTTACACAAGTATATAAAATAGCTACGCATTGGTATAGAGAATTAAACATTGTTCTGCAGTCTGGTGCTGAAAGAGCCTTGGGAGCCTCAGCTGTTGGGAGGTGGGAATGGAGACTGGGTCTGTAGGACAAGTGATATAAAGAGGAACCCGCTGTCTTCAGATCATCAGTTCCAACAGAGAGCAGGTCATCAGTGACCCAGCACGAAATGACTGTTCAGTGACAGCATTTACTAATGAGGGAAAAATGTAAGTACATCATTGTAGCCAGGAGCTTATAAAATAAAGCAACATAGAAATTTGTGCAGGGACTATTAGACTGTATTAACTGAAAAAGTATGATTTTACCCACTTTCCATGATTTTTTTTTTTTTTTACTTATCTCAAGAAAATGAACAGATGAGTAAGGCATGTGCCAGCATTTTTGCAACTGCAGTATGCAGGCACTGATGTAGATTTGCCTCCATATGCCAGTCTGGCACTGGAGGGCAAGGTAAACATCTGGGCTTTAAAGATGTTAAGTTGCAGGTTTATTCTGCTGCTACATGTGAACAGATATCCTAAATCACCCTCTTCCTACCTGATCAAGGTCAAGGCTGAGTCATAAGGATAACGCAGAGACACTTAATGCTCTCCATATGTAGTACCTGTCCTGCAATAAAAGACATCAGTTATAATCAGTCTGGAAGTCATTTTGCTTTACAGAGTGGATGAGTTCGCTCTGGCTGAACTCTGTGGTATGTAGTAAAGGGATGTGTAAAATGTATTCAAAATCTTATGAATTAAAAATATAGCATTTCTACATAATAAGAGCTTTCCTCCAAGGTTCAGAAAGGTAATATCTAACTCTGGAACTTTCCTTATGTTTGTTTAGTGTTACAAAAGCTCCAAGGACCAGCAGCCCCAGATGGAGCTGCTCCTGAATGACTGTAGTATCACCTATATTCCCAAGGACAGCAAAAAGAAGAAGCATGAGCTGAAAATCTCTCACCAAGGAGCGGATGCCCTGGTTCTGGCAGTGCAGAGCAAAGAGCAGGCAGAGCAGTGGCTAAAGGTAAGGGGGGCATTTCCGACCAAGAGTTCTTCTACCCACAGAGTGCTCACATTACTCAGCTGCTGTTACAAACTGAGACACAGAGAGCAACTTCCACACAAATCCAGACCACTTAAACGCCATCTAATTTAGGACTGCAGAAATACAGACTTTAGGTTCAGGCCTCGAAGCAATTCCTCAGGGTTAACCTAGTGATGCTGCTGTGATGGTTTTCAATACTAATAGCACAGTAATCTGGCACAGAGAGGAGAGGTGGAAAATTCCCTTCCATCTTCTTCTCCAGTTCATTTTCCAGAGATTTGGTGGTTAGGGCGCACTGGTGGTAAGTGGAAGGTTCGAATTCCCCCCCTCTGGTGGAGGCAGCTGGCACCCATATTGTTTTTTGCCTGTTGTCACCTTTTTAAAAAGAAGATTCTCTGAGGAGATACCTGTTTAAATTGCTCTGGATGGAGAAAAATCCTTCAGCATCCTGAAGGCCATTCAAGTCTCCTAATTCTGGTATAGCAACAGAATCTGCTTTTATGGTTTGTCCTGGGAATGCAGACTTCTGAGAAAACGGGATTTTGTCATCTGCCATTCCTCTCTGTTCAATGTCTGCAAACATGGAAAATCCCAAGGCAAGGGCTGCAGTTACAGATCCTAACCAGATTACTAGTATTTATGTTGGACTTTGCCAGTCTCAAAGGTGGAGGTCAGTGAAGTAGTGTGGGAAACTATCACTGTAGTTACAGTAGCAACTGTTTTAAGACCTTGAAATCTAGTCTTTTAAATACATGTGTAAGTCTGAATGCATCAGACTCATCAGGCATTCTCCATGCTGTGCTCTGATATAACCTTATATGGTACTTATTTTTCTAAGACTAAATTGTATTTTTCCAAATACAATTGAATTAAACACATAGGAATTTCCTGATGGCAGATAGTTTTTCTGCAGAAGAGGGAGACATAAAATGCAGCTTAAGAGGTATAAATTCTGCTGTGGGCTAATGTAATAAATGGAAAATTAATCTGTAATTTCCTATTTTGCAATATTTGAATTTACCTTTTTGGGGGTTGCGGTTTATGTTTTGTTTTGACTGTGACTGTGTATCCTAGCTTAGCAAATGCTCTCCCTATTGTCTTTAAATAGCAACTAATCCCAGCCATGTGTTTATTAGGCTTCTTCTAACATCAGTATCTTGTTCTAGGTTTTAAAGTCATGCAAGTGTCCCACTAGTTCAGCTAGCATTTCAAAACCACTGATTGGAATCAAAAGAAGTTCATAAGTCATATTCCCTTCCAAGAGAATTCCGCTGTAATTAGATCATAGTAACTGCACCCTTATTTCCTGTGTTGTTCTAAATTTGGGTTTAGTAATACTGAATTCATTGGCATCTATCAGATGTTCTTTCACGAAAATTGTTTTTTTTGTTTTAAATTGTATGTAAAGCATCCCCACACAGGCAGACAGAGCAGTACTAGATTTTTCAATATCCCAGATGCATTCCTGCTGCTTCAAAATGAGAAAAAAAAGAGGGCTTTTGTGCATGTTCACACAGTTGTGTATTCTGTGTGTCTGCAAAGCATTTGGAGACAGTCTGACAGCACTTTATTTAGCTCCTTCATGCTGCAAAACTCTCTATTAATGAAATCTTTCAAGTACTGGTGGTGTTACTGTACTCAACTTCCAAGTCCTCAGTGCTGCTTCAGTCCTTTTCTTCTGCAGTACAAATTACCTGTCCCACAGCTAATCACAAATTATCTGTGCAGCTCTTGTAACAGCTCCAGTGTTTTCCAAAAGAAGTATGGCCTTTGGAGAAATAAAATAAGCATTGCTTTTGTATTTTTTAAAATACACCAAAATTTAAGGATTTTTTTAAATTTTGTAGGCAATTACTGTTTTGATCATTCAAGCCTTACTCAAAATTAGTTTCTGAAAATCATGTGTGGCTTTGTGTCGTACATTTTTATACTATGAAAGAGGTCACTGCTTCAACTTAGGAGATTTGTGCATTCCCACCCTGTCAGTCGGAGGGCCAGGGTCCTTCCCAGTGCTCTGCCCCTTACCTGTGATTTCTGTAGTTAATAAAATGGGCAGATCCAGAGACTGCCAGTGAGAAAGGACTCTGCAACCACATTTTTAGAGCATAAGATGCCTTCTTGGTCAAAGATACTGCACCAGTATGTGCCTTTTGAGGCAGGTTATCACCCAGGAGCAATGGGTTCTCATGAATTCAGATGTTAAGTGACACATTAAAGCTTTACACTTGATCCTAAAAAGCTCAAAATGTTTTTGGAGGCCTCATTGTCCTTTGAAAGCTAAACCAATTTTTTTTTCCAATTCATGTATGTAATCAGTACAGAATATGTTTATTAAGTAAATAATTTAAAAATATCTATTGGAAAACAAATTCTAAATTGATGCAGAATACTTTAGACTGTTTTTTGTAAAGATGACACCAAAAAAGTCCCAACTGATAAACATAGTGCAAATTGAAGTCTAGACTGGAAACCACAAAGGGAGTTTCAGATTTACCAGCTAACAAATGCTTGATGAAAACAGATAGCTGATGTCACCAAAGAGCCTGTCAAGATTTCAGAAGAAGGAGCAAAGCTAGTATAAATTCAGACTAGAGCTGAGATCATCTCAGTAATATGGTGAGCAACAAAAAGTGGTGGAATTTTCCAGACTTGAGTCCTAAAATGTTCCCACAAAAATGTACATGAAAAAAATGTGTGCAGTTACACACTCTGACCCAAAAATGATCTTTTTCCATGTATGCTTGAGTATACATCCATCTATACACTCTTTTGTGGTCAAGTAAAGTCTGAAATTTTCCTGTTTTCCTCAGCACATCCAACAGACTGGTAAAACTGCACTTATTTGTCAGCATCCCTGGGAAATGCTGCATTAAAAAAAAGAACTAGTAAAACCATGACCTGACAAGAAGATACTTGTTCAGTGGCTTTGTTTGTACAAATGAATGTGCTCTGTGTGCAGAAGCCTCAAACTCAGCCACAGAAAACAAAAAGCCACAGAAATTGAGGTAACTTGTTATAGAAGACTGGTAGAAGATGTAAATGGTCATGGTGACTGGTGCCCAAGCCTCCTCTTCCTCCTAAGATTCCTCCTGCAAAGATGTATTTCTGGTTTATCGTGCATGAGATGTAATCTATCACTCTGGAGTACTGGCCTTGATTTTCATTTTTCCCTAACATTAGGCACCCTTGGTTAACTTCTCTTCATTTTATGGTGCTCTGCCAACTGTGCAGCCATCTCTTCAGCTGTAGGGCCCGTAATTGAGCATTGAATCTTGCAGCCATAAGGAGACATTTCTTCATCTATCATAGTGGCTATGCTCAGTCAGTTCTGAACTTGTCATAATAAGGGGGATGTTTTCCCCTGAAGAGAGAATAAAATCATGGTTGGGATTGTATCCAGTCATCCAAAGGCTCTGCAACATTCCTTGTAGGGCTGTTCAGCTGGTTCACCTACCCAGTTTTTCTCTCTGATTAACTGCATTCTGTCTCTCATGAAAGTCTTTGAAAACATCTCTTTTTTTTCACTTCCCTGAGTTTAGTGAAGGGAATCAGGTAACTTCTAGTCTCCAGTCTTTGTGTGGACAGTTTTACTGAAGGGTAAACTACTGACAGAGCTGTTCTTTAGCCAGTTTAAATCAGCATAAAATTGATTGTAACTGTAAACATTGTGTGTCTGCTTTTGTTTTCTATGGGAATTTCCAGCTAGAGATCTTCAACACTTCAAGCATTGCTTTCTTCGCTAATGTAATGCCCCCCAGAGAGGTTATTATCTCCATTTTGTAGCTGAATAGAATCAAGAATCAAGAATGGTTAAGCCTTAAAACTGACTAAAAAAAAGTGGTTTTGGGGATGCATACTTGATGCTAGTGATTTCCATGCAGTGTTTGTTAATTTGTAAGAAACTAAAAGAGTGTACTATGACCCAAGACAGTCAGACCAGGTTCTTTCTCCACTGCCCATCATCACCATCAATGAAGGCTGTGCAAACTAAATTAAACCTCCCAGGAATTACACCCCTGTTGTCTCAAACAGGTGGTTTAAAATACCTCGGTTTAAGTCACAGCAAAGTCAGTGAGTTTGCATAAGAGCTATTTTAGGGCCTCACCTGCAGAGGTGACAAACCCTGCTGCACGTTGGAGTTTTGACAAGTCTGCAGGACTCTGCCAGTGGGCAGAGCAAGAGGATCTCAGCACTGCTGTGAGCCAGAGTCTGTGTGTGTGTGTGACCAGCACCATGGAAAACAATATATTGTTTAAAAGAACCAGATGTATATGTAAATTTAAAAAACCCAACCAAACGACCCATGAATACAGGGCCAGAAACATCCTTTTTACATGTTTTCTCAGTGATATTTTTTCTGTTGGTTTGCTGGCTAAAAGCACAAAGGCAAGCTGTCACAGTCAGAGCAGAACCCAGGACGGCTGGGGCTTTCACCATTGGATACTATTCCTCCTCTCTCCTCCTCTCAGCTTTGGATAGAAAATTATTTAAATCACACCTAGCTCAGACTCACAGCCTAAGTGGGATGTCCATCTCTGCACCACCCAGCTGGGGATGCAGCTCCCCTGGCACAGGACACCTCTGCCCGTGGAGCAGCCTCTCCCTGGGCTCTGCCTGATCCAGTGGCCGTGTATGGCAGTGGACTTCATGGCAATAATGCAGGAGAAATGGTGCAGGGCTTGTCTTGGTTGAGTAAGTCAGAAAAGTATTTCTAAGGGGATGCACAGGCACTAAGGACAGGCTTACTGACTGCTAGTCTGCCAGAATCTCATCCTCACTATCCTCAGACAAATGGCAGTAAGACAGAAAAATTAATCTTTGCAGGCTGAGGGATACCTGAGAATAATGCTTTCCAGTACAGAAGGTAAAGGGGGTTTATTTTGGAGACCTAAAGCATAGGCTATGATGGGAATAATTTCTGCTTTCCTCCCTAAGATTTTCCTCTAGGTAAACTCCTTGGGGCATTTCTTCCCTGCAAAATACTAAGAAGAGTTTTGCTGTTCTCCTAATGAGGAGAGTATTAACACTAACATATGTCATATGAAACAGTCCACAAGAGAGAGAAAATGAGGATTTAGTCATGCCAAAATCACAGAGTCCCAGAAAGTCAGCACTCTTCCAGCCGTGAAAAAGGAGTGTTTCAGGAATGGGAAATACTGACTTACAGCTGAAGCCAAACCCTTTTCCCTCTGCTGTGTTGTACTTAAGCAGATTTTAGCTTTGCCATATTCCTATTTCCAGACTTAAGTGGCAGAGCCAAGGGATACAGCCCATCCCATTTCTAGCAATTCCAGCATTTGCGAAACATGTGGGCAGAGGGGGACAAGTGGGTGGGTGGCTGGCTGGATTTCTGGCCTGATTACATAAAGTAAAGCAAATGTGCAGTCAGGCTGTGAGCTTTCTGGTTGATCATATTAAAAGTGTGAGCTTCCCACACGAGATCCATGAAAACACAGGATGATACAAAATGCTGTAACCACATCCCTGTGGTAGGGAGCCTGTAGCTTGAGCTCATCCATGGTATCTACCAGGAGAGAGGTCTGCAAGCCCCTGAAGCACGAGACAACTTTTATCTTATTCCTTATCAGGTCCCAAAGAGATCACCCATAAGGAACTATCTGCAAATATACTCAGAATTTGTTTGGTTTCTGTGTTGTGGGGACTGGCTGGCAAGCAGCTGGCTTTCTGGTTTTACTACAGAGCCAGAAGAATCTAATTTACTTTCTTGGACTTCACATGTAGAAAGAATAAATGTTGGGCAAGGATTTTGCCTCCAATCCTGGTGTGTCTTTTAAAGTAAGATACAAGAATTACAGAAATTTGTAGGTGAATGTAGATACGAAGTTTTTTATAGTAACTGTTAGTGCTTCTGTAGTAAGATAGTTTTAAAGAGAGAAATATTCCAGACACACCATGTGACAGAAATTCCACTGACTTCATCCATGGCTCAGGGCAGGGAATCTTTCCAGCTTCCCACCTGCAAATGTTTCCCCTCTGTGCCTTGTCACTGCACTCAGTGCTGTGCTCTGATGTATGTCCTGATCCGCCTGGGGATTGAAGGTCCAAAGCCCAAGTCTGATTTTAGGAGGAGCTGAGGGAGCTGGGGCTGTTTAACCTGGAGAAAAGGAGGTTCAGGGGGGGACCTTTGTGTTCTCTGCAGCTCCCTGAAAGTAGAATGCAGCCAGGTGGGGATCGGTCTCTTCTCCCAGGTAACATGTGACAGGAAAAGAGAAAACGATCTCAAGTTTCACCAGGGGAGGTTTAGATTGGATATTAGGAAAAATTTCTTCACTGAAAGGGACAGGCTGCCAAGAAAAGTGGTGGAGTCAGTCCCTGGAGATATTTAAAATACTGTGTAGATGTGGCACTTAGGGGCATGGTTTAGTGGTGGATTTGGCAGTGCTGGGTTAACGATCTTAGTTGTCTTTTCCAACTAAACGATTCTATAATTCTATAAATAAGGAATAACAATACAGTTCAGGTTGCAGAAGCTTTTTCCAGATCTGCATTTGAAAGTGGCAGTACTGAAATCTACTAATCATTGTAATGGTAATTGTGATACTTGCAATTGAATAACAGAAGATTATTTTAAATGTACTTAGTTTTGAGGCTATGCAGAGAAATACAGGGTCTTCAGTTTTCTGATTACGTTTGCTCATATATTTTAAATATTTGAATAGATAGTCTGTTTATGGTCTCTGATTTTCCTGGGAGATCACACTCTGTGTGTGTGTGTGTACATGTAGTGTTCAAAGGCATTTGTGATGAGGAAAAACAAAATTGTTTCCTTTCTCTAATGTGTGAGAAAATTTAAGCTGTTAATGGAATATTTGCAATTTCTAGGTATTCTCAGTGCAGCCTTCCACATGATGGCATTTTATTAAAAATAACATTTTTGGGAATCCCTTTTTTTTTTCCTTTCTGGTTTTGGTGCTATTGAAATACATTTATTCATATTTTTTACACATTTCATTGCAATGGATAAAAGTTTGCTGAACTCCATTCCTCACTCTCAATCTCAATTGCTTTTTAATGAAAATAGTGATCTTTTGTTTTCATATGGCTCCAGAAGATGGAACTTAGAAAAAACTGACAAGAACTTTCGAGTCTTGTGATTGAAATTATGCAAGCTGGCAATACTGGTGGAATGTTTTATCCTTAAAATTTTGAGCTAAAGTTATATGCATGTGAAAACCAGATTTTTAATGGCAGATGTCTGCAAACGTAATTATAGAGAGTGCATCCAGGCAACCATTATATATTAAAGACATTTCATCCTAGTGAGGTGGAGAAGAATGAGTTTTGTGCTGTGCACTGAACACAATTATATTGCACATGGAAGGTGATGAGCAAGTATTTTCCCAGTGGACCTTTTGAACCCAAATGAAGTGTTGGACCCTTGAATATGCATTTACTTCACATCCTGCCACCAACTCCCTTTTGACAATGTGTCTTCTTTTAAATCAAAATTTAATTACAACCCAATTAAACACTTCAGCTTCTCCTTAAATATGTGGGGTATGATAAGAACCGGATTTACTTGAGTGCATGACTTAGCACATACTATTGAGTTAGTGCTGCCAAATCATTTCCCTCTGTTCTGTCTGTAACTCCCATTACAATCTGCCTTTGCCAAAATTAACTAACTGTGTGGTGTGAGCAGATGCTGAAAACATAAGCCATTGAATCAGGGTCATGCAGGAGACAGAAATGAATATTTCCAGAAAATTACAGTCACATTTCTCTAGGGAGAAAACAACAGTGTATTTACACCAAACTGAGGACCAATGATTGCAAAAAAAAACCCCAAAAACGGACACATAAAAGAATTCTTGAATTTTGGGGAATACAAGGCTTTGTTCAACTCTGATGTGCAAATGCTCTGCCACAGATAAATCTACATTTTGGGTTACAAAGGACACCGAGTGCCATGAAATGCTGGTCTTGTTTCTGGAAAAAAATACAGGGGAGGTCAGTCAGGAAAGGATGCTGAGGTGTTTTGAGATTCTAGCTCAGAAATAAAAGTGTAGATTCATCTCCCATCTTTGCTTAGATTTTTTTATGTGTCACTGAGTGAGTGATTTCATCATTCTTTTGTTCCTGGCTTCTTCCTCTGTAAAATGGTGCTGGTTCTCTTCCTTTCTTTATGGTGGATAATGGCTGTAATTTATGATGTGCTCCTGAGTAGCGTAAGGGTCTTTGTAAGCTCATAAACATTTGATTTGTATTAGCTTCACCCCTAAAGGGAGCTTAAGTGCTGGGAAAGGACTGCTTGGTGCCATCTTTTGCTTTTTAGTAGTTTCCACATCAAAATTGTTCCATTTCAAACTCAGCATGAGTTTGGATCGAGGGCCTCTTCTCATCAGCACAAGCAATTTCAGTCTGATAATGGGCTGGTGGTAAACTCACAAGAGATAAAAACCTTAGCTATGGCCATGGGGAACCATCAAACATCTTTACTCATTGTGTATTTTTATATTTATGTAATTTCAGGTTTTTAAGTTCTTCAAATTCCATCAAAATATCAGCAAATTCCTGGTTCAAGATTTTTTATTAACTTTTTAGGAACAGAAAGTGCCATTCCCATTTACTGCAAACATATTTACTGTTACTTTGACCTTTAACTCTTAAGTTAATGTGCAAATATAATAAAAAATGCCACGAAATACCACTGTGCAGTATTAACTCTAAGTTGATCAGCACTTCATTAGTTCTCTGATAGCAAAAAAAGGAGCATCTGTGTAGTGCATTATACAAAACTCTTGTCCATTGGCTGGATGTACCTTGGATCCCATTTTCTCATCATTGTCATGAAATTAGGTTAGTTCCCATTAGCTCATGGAAATCAGCGGTGCTATTGGTTTCTTCACTTAGGAGAGCCTTGGAGCTTAGTCTGTCTAGAGACTGAAACCTTCCGCCTCTAGACTTTGTGTCTCCTTCAGGTCATCTATGAAATGACTTAGGGAGGCAGCATGGAGAAGTTGTTGTAGTGTCAGCCTGCCTGACACCTGCCAAACTAGTAAATGTCTGTGTGATTCTCTTTCCCATCTCCTTTCACATGCATATATAATTTCTAATCTCTCTGATTTGTATTTTATGGATAATTAATAAGTTTTGCTTTGTCTCCTAAGGTTATAAAAGATGTGTGCAGCAACTGTACAGGAGCTGTAGACTCTGATGGGCCATTGTCTAGTTCTCCAGTACACAAAATAGAGCTGGAAAAGGTAAAGTTATCAAAATGGTGAATGCGAAATTCCTTATGATTACTCAGAGAGACACTGGTAGGCACTGGATGTAAATCCTTGCTGCCTTGTGTTGTCAGGCTCACGGTCCCTGTGTTGTGTTGGTTTCTTTGGATTTGTGCGCACATCCTGCAGAGTTGAGGTTTCTGCCATGTCAGTTTGTTAGACCATGAAGAGCCAGCAGGCTGGCTTGGGTCCAGCTTCTCTTCAGCCACAAAAGGGTGCAGATTAATGCATCTGGTACGTGTGCTGAGATGCAGAGATGGTCTCCCACAAATGCAAAGAGCAAGCAGGGGTGTCACTCTTGAGGAAGAATAGATGAAGATTATACCTGGGTTTTAAGGGAAAGTCTCATATTTTGGGGAATTTAGTCCTTGAAGAGCTCCCTGGGCATGCTGAGGTCTGCGTTTTGGCAGACGCTTCCAAGCATTCGTGTCTCCAGAGAGAAACTTGGCTACTCACACGTGGTACTTGGCTACTCCACTGCCTTGACTCAGCAGGATGTGAGAGCACAAATTAGGGAAGTGAGCAGCTTTGCAGTGAGTGACTGGTGTTTTACCAGCACCAGTTTAAGGCCCTGCTCCGTTAAGGACCCATGTGAGCAAATCTCTGCAGCCCCTGCTTAAAAATCCCACTAACAGAGGTTTCATCACCCAATTCTCGATGGCAAGTGCCACCCCTCTGGTGGAAGTGCATCACTGCCTGTGGCATTATTGCTTTGATCCTGGGAACTGTTCCAGGACAGCCCAGACTTCCTGGTTTCACAGGCAAAAGCTGTTGTGTTGGCATGTTTGCACACACCTGCACAGTATTGGAAAAGTAACTTAAGTGTTGAAAAACAGATTTTTTTCTAAAATGCATGTCATGAAAAGGTGTAATTTATCTTGTCATTCATTCTTTTTTGTGATAATCTGCACATCTTCTTCATGGCTTCGCCACTCCTGAATAATGTGGTCATCAAAACTGCCGTCATAAGTTCTGTCTACTTCAACCTGGACCTTATGCATAGCCATTACTGAATAATCAGTGCTAAAAGTTTATTTCAAAAGCCTTTCTTGCACATATTGAAAGTACTTAAGCACTTCTTATAAGCTGTAATTGCAAATGCATGTATGAAGCATTCTTTAATGATGTAGCTTTTACCCTACTCATATCTGATCCATGTAATTCTTTATTGTAACATTTAGAGTCTAGAAATACATTAAAATATATGGTGAATTATGAATTTTTCACTGGTTTAATACACTTTCAAATATATATTATTTTATTGCTTCTGTGATTTTCTAAAGCCTCTAAAACTGAAGTTTTCACTATCTCCTAATCCTTTTCCAAGTGGATGAGAGCTTGAAAGTGCGTTTTATTTTTTAGTAAGTAAATTTTTAAAGGGGCTCAGGACACTTGCTTTTATGGAGGTGCAAACATTGTGTGTCAGCTAGTCTCTTTGTCCCTGCAGAAGTTGTCGTTTGAGAGGCCAAGCTCGGATGGGGAAGGTGCTGTGGAAAATGGCATCACCACCGTGTGCAATGGCAAAGAACAAGGTATGTCTGGTGTAAGTAATCTGTGCTTAGAGAGGGAAATACCTCGCTTTTATCTTTCCAAAAAAGGGAAGTTTTTGAATGGTTCTATTAGGATTCATTTTAACTTGAAAGCTGAACTATGGCAAGAAGGATTCCTTCAATTTTGTCAGTAACAGGCATTCGACGTTATTGTGCAGGTAAAATCAATATAATTAGTATGAGGAAACAGAATATATAAGTTCTGATTTGGCCTTTTCAGTGTTCAAAAGTACAGTTTTCAGAGCTTGGCCGACCACTGTAAGCAAGTAACAGGAGCTTTAGTAACTGTATAGTGGCAATATAAATAGTGGTGTAAAGCTTCTAAACAAAAAAGCTATTATTAAATACTAGACCCAAAGAATCATGCATATTTATGTATATATATATATATATGTGTGTGTGTGTGCACAGATACCTTCATATATAAACTCTCATATTACGTATGGTTATTTATATTAAAAAAATATAGTCATGCAATAGCAGTGATTTTTTTTAGTACATACATATATAATTTTGCATATGCACTTTGGAGTTGTGCATGTCCTGTAGTCCTTATAATCTAACAAAGGTAAATCCCAAATCCAGAGGGGGTTCTGGCCAAGTTATATCTAATACATTCAACCCTTACGCTCTCTTCCCCATCCCCTTCCCTCCTCCACAAAGCAGAATAAATTCTGTGGCTTCATTAACTTGCCATACAGCAGTGGTGTAGCTTAGATGAAGCATTTTTCTGCTGCTGTTAAGTGAAGGGTAACGTGAGCTGCAGTGAGCATAATGTCAATACTGGCCTTGGTGCCAGCACTGTCTCACCTTTTGACTCATTTCCCTCATCTCCTCCTTGGGTCATTTTCCAGCATTTCCTGGCTCTACAGATCTCTGAACAGTATGGGACAATGTCATGGCTTGGGGTTTTCTGAAAGTCATGGTACATTTTTCCTTTTTTTTTTTTTTTTTTTTCACGTTTTAAAATCTTCTATTAAGCTTTCATAAAACTTTGAAACCTGTGGATAATCATCTGTGACCCCAAACCTGTGTTGACCACAATGTCTAGAAGTACCTGGTGGCTCAGGTACGTCGCAGAAGGTGTAATGATGCAGCTGGAAAAGCAGCCCAGCTTAGGTGCCCCAAGGAGGGTCATTTAAAATACCAGTGGATTTTAAAAATTGACTTTCAATACATAGTAGGAAAAATAATGGTCATTAATGACTGCAAGAAGACTGAAATGTTCTTGATGAAGTTATGCTGTACGTTTTTAAAGTGGATAGGAAGTGTTTAAGGGAGTACGTGGGAAGGGAGGCTTCAGAGAGTGATTATCTCCAGCTGGCACCAACCAGCAGCCTCTGCTGTGCTCTCCACCAGCTGCTCACTTTGCTGTGGGGAAGGAAATGGAAATAAAAGGCTTTTGTGAAAAAAATCACTGGCATTTGGGCAATTAGTATGTTCTTTAGACTCAAAAAGATTAAGTCATGAAGGCCTTCTTTCCGCTGCCTCTCAGTTCTGCAGGAAAAAACCCAGCAATGTAGAGGGAAGGCAGGACAGAAAAACAAACACTAGAATGTGCTTATTCCACTGTCTGCTCATGCTGTGGGAATGATTCCTTTGGGCTTCTGTCTCACAGAAATTAGATTTTCTGTCTCTGGCTTTTTTCAGTGCTTTTCGTCTTCCCCTCAATGGGCACAGTCAGCCTTTGGCTGCTGCTGTGTGGGATGGAAACCTGAGAGCAGGTGCTGTGCCCCCCGGGCAGGGGTCATGAGATGATTGGGTGGGTGGCCTTCCTCCCCCCAACAAGGGGGCCTGTTGCATGTTTAGAGAGCGCAGTTCAAGTTCTGAACACTCTTCCCTTGAAAAAGATCATTAGAGCTAGATGTGTTGGAGTTGGCTGGGGGACAGGTGTTGGCACTTGCAGAGCTGCCTTTCCCCCTCAGCACTGGCAGATTTGTACAGCCTTGGCTACAGATACAATTTCTAAATAATGTTCCATGATTGCTAACAATTAAACTAAATATGATAAATTATCCCATGATGAGTCCCAAACTGCTTCTCTGTTTTCTGTGCATTCTTCTTCCCAGCTCATCCGTTCATGCAGTCATTTCTCATGTGAACGTTTTGTCCATGTTTACCCTCAGTTTGTGCAAGTCCATAACCACTAAGTGTTCCCTGTTGCAAAATGAATTGATATGTTGGGGATAAAGATAGAGCAGCTCAATTAGAAACTATTTTAAATGAATTGTTCATCAAAATTGCATATCAGGGCAAGTTGATGGAATTCTTGCTACCCTGTCAGTTAGCAGAGACTTCTACTCTTTTGGTGGAATCCAGTTTAGGCCACTGAATGCAGTTTCTGAAGTTTGTTTGTTCTGTTTTGCAAATAAGAGGCCTGTTTTTTTTCTGAATCTATTTAATCTTAGAAACTCTTCTTTAAAAAAACAGTGTTAGGATTTTAATCATGTAGGCACTTTTAAAAACCATATCCATAGTTCTTGCCATATTGCATTCAGCAGCTGAACATGCTTCAGTTCTCAGAGTGGTAATATTGCTAGTATCAAATGAAGTTAGTGGAAGCATAGACTGGATGTTGGCAAAATACCTGTTTTCAGTAGAGATTTTTCTTTCCAGTTGTCACAAAAATGGCCAGCTTACAGCAATTGGATATTCATACTGATCCCACTAATTTCTTAGTAGTTAATTCATAAGTCTTGTCTTTCTAAAATGTCCATTGTGATAAGATCTCTTTGTACATAGAATCTTTGTAACGTAACTGTACATAGAAGAAGAATTTTGATAGGCAAGCACATTCTGTCTTTTTTGTGTACTTAATTATTGAAATAATTTTAGATCAATGTTTAGAAACATGGAAGAAAACAGTGAAGAAATGTCTGGATTTTTATTTCTGTGTATGTGAGCTAAATTTATATACACATATTCATTTGTACACCTAAATTAGATGATGACTGCTGTGGAACGAGACTTGAAGCTTGATTAAATAAAGTTGCAAGATTGATTTTTTGTTTTTATTATCCTTCAGAATGCCAACATTTTTATAACACAGAGGTTATTAGGGCATATAATATTGACCTTATTGAAATCTGCAACTTTTGTACAAATGTTTGTCTTGCATAGGATATTTTTGTCTGAATTTCTGTTTTTATTCAGGTTCTCTCTATTGGTTGGTGTACACACACTGCTAAATACACACTTTTGCTTTCTTAATAGTGAAGAGGAAAAAAAGTTCGAAAACGGAAGCCAAGGGCACTGTGACTAAAGTTACAGGGAAAAAAATAACAAAGATCATTGGTTTAGGAAAGAAAAAGCCATCAACAGATGAGCAGACCTCATCAGCTGAAGAAGATGTTCCAACATGTGGTAAGTGATTTTTCTCCTTGAGTCTTAAATGCACATTGCTATTAAAACTTTATAGCATTCTAGCCTAGGAATTTCTCTATAATTGTTTTAATGCAATAACTCTTCCCCCAACATCGGAAGGATGCACCCAAGACTGCGAGAGGAGTAATCAAGAGTTTGTCATTTGCAGAGACTAAAATAATATGACTTTTTAAATAAAACGGTAACACAGGCTCAGGTACCACTGCTCTTTGCAGAAATGAGGAGGAAGAGAAATGGGAACAAGAAGCATGAAGAAACAAGTGCTGTTTTCAAATAAATGGCTATAAAATGAGTATAGGCTGAACTGTGAAATAAATTGAGGTTACAAAGTAGAAGACGGTTCTTGGAAAGTGATTCAGTCTTTTATAGTAGGTTGCGGTTAAGGTTTTGTGGAATAGCAGACAGCAGTCAACTGGCCTCAACCAAAAGGATTTGAGTTTAATTATGGGTTCCTAAAGTGGTACATATTGGACAAAATGAAGTAACAAATTTCTAGTAAGCAATTTTAACTCTTAATTTTGACCATTCCGTGTGACCGCTGTGGTGTGCAAGGAAGTGTATAAAAAGACATGCAGAAAATGCTTGTGTTTTGTATCGTAGCTGTTAAGATTTGTTCACAATTTAAGACTCTGTGCGGTGCACTTAGCTGATATCCTCAGAGCTCTGCTATTTTAAAACAATGCAATGTACTTACATTCTCCAGTTTATCTTTTGGTGCTCCAGTATTAGGTGACACTTCCATACATGAATAAGATTGAACTCACCCTTCACCCAATCTCTTCGAAAAACAAATTTCCTTAGAAAGCTTTGAAACAGTTGCATCAGATTCTGAGTTTGGATTTTACCCTTTAATTGACTAGAAAAAACTTAGGGAAATCCATAAGTCTGTGATTAGGGAGCAGTTGGCAGAACTCATTGGAGCCTGAAGTGAGATGGATGCCTGCCCGGGGTGATGGAAACAGGTCCATGGACCACCAGAGAGAACTTCATAGATTAAGCCACACTTTAGGAATCATTCGCATAAGCAAACTTTGATTAAGTAGGTGTATATATATGTGTCTATACATCAGCCTAGTACAGATGTATTTATTGACCCAAAGAACAGCTGGGAAAAGCTGTGTCCAGCCAGATGCATTGTCCAAAGCATCTGGCCTCCATAAGGGCTCAAACTTCCGGGCTCTCATACTCCGTTGATTGTTCTGCATTATGTGAGAAGTTATCCACAACTGTACAATCTAATTCCTCATATTTCTATCATTGGTTTGGATATGGACATAAATACAGGTTCAGCCATTGCTATTTGCCTGCATTTGGCTCTACTCAACACCACTTGAAGATTTTAAAGGAAAATATATAAATGTCTAGGCTTTAGTCATTGCAGGAAGTCTTTGCTAGAAGCAGTTTCTCACCACCAGCAGTTTGGCTCAGTTCAGTGCCCTCTGGGAGGCCGCTCCATAGTTGAAGGTTTTTACACTTCAGAAGGCTCTACCTCCCATGAACAAAGGGAAAATCCCAGCAGGGCTGCAGGTGTCGCCCAGCTAGTGTGGAAACTAAAACCCACCTGTGCTTGGAGTCATGGCAAAGCTCTTGCCTACAACATCACTGCTCCTAGACTGCCTGCTCTAAGCAGGAGTTCTAACACCCCAAAGGGGACACATCTGAGGCATTTTGGTCATGTCATCTTGTGAAGGTGTAGGCAGAGATATGTGGGGGCAAAAGTGGGATCCTGTGTAGTTCAACTCTGAAGCAGGAAGTTTTGCAAGAGCTTTTCTGGAGGTGCACTGGGAGCAGAGGGGGAAAACTGTCTGAAAAAAAAATTCTCACTTCAGAACAGGCTGTATCTGGCTTGCACGGGAAGGTTTTTTTTTTCATTTCTAGGGATTGTAATGCAATGCACAGAGATACAGGAGGAGGGAGGAGAGCTGAAGAGTGTGATTATTATCACAAGGAGCCAAAACCAGAGGATTAAGCACATCCTCATTTTTTATAGTACCTTCCAAGATGTGCACAATTCTGATCTGCTATATCCTGTTGGATCACACTTTGACATTGGAACCATAACGTTGGAAGAAAAACCCAGAAAAATGAATAATAAGTCATAGTTTTAATGAAAACCAAAGAGAGAGAGCTCTCCAACAGGATTAAATGAAAATCATGTCTGAGATAGAAGACAACTTTTTAACCTCACTTCTGGATTTTGCAATATCATTTATTTCCCTTCTCATAGGCTGTTTGGAAGCAGGAACATGTGGAATTCCTGCTGAATTCATTTGTAATGTGGAAGCAAAAGTAAAAGGTTTTGGTTTGTTGGGTTTTTTTCTATTTTCAAACTATACTAAGGCAGGAAAAATGGGCATTGCTTTGATTGTAATGTTTGTATCTGGAATGACCATTGCTATGGCACAGAGAAGGAAAACCACAGAACTCTGCCTATTTAATGATATTATATGCTTAGACACTGTACTGATATAGAGCATGGTAAGAAAGGTGGGTGGTTTTAAAAGAAAAATTTTAGTGACTTTTTAATATGCAAGGGTTCTGTATCATAATTACTTCCTGAATTTAAAACCAATATGAATTTTATTTCTATTTGCGTAGGTAACAATCTTTTAAGTTCTGGTTTGCAAGTGCTGCAAACCAGATGTGCATTCTTCTTCCTAAATGTAATTAGAACATACAGCATCAACACTTAGTAGGTCTTTTAAACACTGCTTTTGGATGTTAAACAAGGTAGCTCAATACATAATCATGTAATAGGAGCTGTGATTTTCCCAGAAAAATTTGGTCAGCCACAGTTATCAAAGCGATTATCCCCAGAGAGGCAGAGTGAGCACATTGGCTGCTTATGTAACTTTTCTTATCAGTGTCCTTCTCCCATTCTTACTGAAGTCCTGGGGACCTGTGTTTTCCTACACATCCAGCTGCTGCAGGGACGGACACCAAACTGCCATTTGCGCATGAGCTAGATCACATATTTATATGCTTTTTCTAGGTTATTGGCACAGTGAAAGTTTTCATTAAAAGAAGCAGGGCAGGGTCATTTACTTGTCTTCCTAAAATCCATCTGGATTTTCTATTAGAAGAGGAACAAGTTATTTAAAGGCTAGCGTTACATTGAGAAGTAAGTTTCTTTTTTTCTTCCTTTTCAGAAAAAGTGAGGAGTAAAATATCTCCTATTTCATTTTATTGCAGGATATCTGAACGTGCTCTCTAATAACCGTTGGCGCGAGCGCTGGTGCAGAGTGAAAGACAATAAACTCATTTTCCACAAGGACAGGACAGATCTGAAGACACACATTGTTTCTATCCCACTCCGTGGCTGCGAAGTCATTCTGGGGCTGGATTCGAAGCATCCCCTGACCTTCCGCCTGCTCCGGAATGGGCAGGAGGTCTCTGTGCTTGAGGTACAATAGCTGTGACTTTTAGGAACTCCCACGAGGTGAATTAGGGAAGCACTTCCATACAACCTGTGACTGTCCATTCAAAAAAAAAAAAAGTTTGGAATAATATTATTGCGGAGATGAATAATAAATGTTGGAAGGAGGAAAGAAATAGTAAGTGCTGTAGACAAAGAATGAACTGAGATTAAATGTAGTTCAGAAATCTTCTCAGTAAAATACTTTTCTCTGCACTGACCTCCCCTTGAGCTGGTACTGTAATATCACTGCTCCTTCTCTAGGCACACTTTTGTATCAGGGATATAAATACTTTGAGTAAATAACTTAGCAATAATTAAATAATGTATCACTGTTGATGGGATTAGGGAGTTTAAAACTCCTAACTTTCATTTGTCTACTTATGGGAACTCTTTTTGCTCAGTCTGTGTCTGTATTAATACAACTGTTCATTTAAGAAAATGCAGTGTGCCAGCAGCCTGACATGTCTCTTGACTCTCCTCACGTGCACACACCTTTGTCTGTGTTAGGTGGGTCAGGCTTTCTATAGGGGCTTTATTCATCATCTTCTAAACCTGAAATGAGAAGTCACTTCATGCCAAGTGTCATGAGCACAAGGCAACCCTTTGCCTTCAGTGGCAGGACAGGCACTTTGACTACTCTGGGTTTTTGACTACAGGTTGTGTCTCCGGTCCTTGCAACCAGGCCTGTTATCTGAGAGCAGTTCAGAGAGCTCTAAAATCTAGGAGACAGCTCAAGGAATGGTGAAAAGCAATGAAATACATAAAAATAAGAAATTTGGAAACCACTGAATTTGTTAATAACAAATTGTTGTCTTCCCCTGGTACTTCTATCCAATATTTGTTTTGCTACTATTTAACTTCTGAATTGGTGACTTGAAGCAAAATATGAAAAAACTTTTAATTTTAATAGTATTAATGCTTTCACTTGTGTTATCAGGAAGATGAATGCCATCATCAAGACAAATGTAGCAAAATTTTTCAACAAGTATTGTTAAAATCTCTTCACTACTTTGTTCCCTTTTTCCTCGTGTTTCTGTTTAACAGCAATACTTTCTTCTCTTGAGTCATGCTATCTGAAAATCCGCCAGCCTAACATAGGAAAATAATTATGTTAAAGCTTTCAATATTCTGAAGTCTAAAATAAGCATTACTTGAATCTAAATCCACTGGCCTTAAATGATTATTTTTTCTCCTTTTTAGTGGATTTCCCACTTTGTATTACATCATAACTGATGAGCACAGTACTGAAAGTGCCCTTCTTCTAGCAAAGCAGATTTAATATGAAATCCTGGGGTTTTTAAGAGTTCAGCAGAATGAAACCAGAGCCTCTCATACAATGTGGTAGCAATTTGTCAACCGAGAAGAATGCACATTTTGCAATAATGCTCAGCCCAGTGGCAGAGCAAAGACCTGACCTATGTTCTTGCCTTCTCTCAGGCCTCCTCCTCCGAAGACATGGGCAGATGGATAGGAATTTTGCTGGCAGAAACAGGGTCTTCAACAGACCCTGGAGCTCTGCACTACGACTACATCGATGTGGAAATGACAGCAAGCGTCATCCAGGCTGCAAAACAGACCTTCTGGTGAGAGCTGTTCGGCTACCCGGCTGTTTCCAGGGCTCTGAGAATTTATATCTGTGTATTAACTCCACTGCCAGCACAGCTTATCAAAATCCACCTCCCCCTTTGCCAGATACTGAACTCCTGAAGTGTCTCGGCATTGCAGCATGTTGAATGTGTTTATGATTATTTTGTTGAAATCTGCTAAGTTCTGTAAAAGATGCAAGGCACTTTACTCAAATCTTTCCTATTTTTTTTCAGTAAATCCCCTAATCAAATGCTATATTTTAATCATCTATTTTGCCTAAAGTCTTAGTGCTATCCCTGGAAGAGAACAAATATTCTGAGATATGCAGCTACATAATTCACATTTATTGGCTGTATTTGCTGTACATACAGAGAAATATACAGCATATTATTGATCAATGTATGCTGCACGCTCACAGTCTATAGGAAATTTAAATCTTGAATAGTCACATCATCAGTGTTTCCTTTTCAAGTTCTTTCTGATTAATTAAAAACTTCATCAAATTCATCCCAGTTCAATTAATTTCTGGGGTTTAATATAAGAGGTGGAAATTTGGAGAGTGTCTAGAGGGTGCAGCATGGAAACTGTTTAAATTGCAAATCAGTACAATGAATTCACCATTACTGATCCTGTGCTAAAAGGAGTAATGCATACTTAGCATATACAGTGATTTACATGATTTCAAATCATTTGAGGCATTAAAGCTTCAGCCTTTGGTGGGAAAAGACCATAACTTTTACTTGTCTAGATGAAGTTTTTAGAAACAGGAGTGAAGAAACAGTGGGGATGGGGGGATGCCCTGCTGCAGTTGCTCCCTGTGGTCAGAAAGCAGGGGGCCTGAGGAGACAGCTGGCAAAGGCATCATCCCGCATCCCGCTGCAAGATGACACTCCCTAGACTAATTTGGAATTTGTGTGACTTAATACATTAGAGAATCACACACCATCTGCCCATCATGACTTAAAACAGATAGAAAATAAAGGGGGAAAAAAAAAAGAAAAGTGTTTTGGAGTTTTCCAAAAGAAGATCCTATTGCCATTAGCAAACTGCCAAGAGAAGTTAACAAGAGAAAATTGTCTGCCCAGCTTCAATCAGAGTCCAGTTTGAATGACTTCTGATAGAAATCAAAGTGATTCAGTGTTAACACAAGCCCAGTTTTGTGAAAACCAAATAATTTTGATAGAATTAAAATGCACTTAGCATGAAGACTTACATTAATATTTGTTTAGAATTCAATAAACTCAAAAAGTTTATCCTGTGTTGACATGTATTTTTGCTTCAGTCAGCATCTAGCAATAACCACAGTTAAGAGAAGTAGAATGGTAACGTTTTCCCCATAAATTCTGCATGGCTTTCCTTTTCTGTACAAATGTGGTACTAATTGGAGCCAAAAGAAAAAATATATATGCAACTAGACCACATGTTGGAGTGGAGTGTCAAACAACTTGAAAAATAGCAGAATTTCCCTGTTAAGAATTAATTAAAATTCATTGGGTGTCCTTAAGAGCCTGTGAGAGCTTGCTGATAAGCAATAGAGTAGCTGTCTGCTGATTTTCAGCTACTGCTAGAAAATGAGGAGAAATTACAATGATACTTAAATGTTAATGAACTACTACATTTGCCCTTTATAGAATGAATATCAGTACTCCAAATTAAATGCAGTTATCATTAAAGCTTAGTTTATCACTCAGTCACTTTAGATTATTGGTTATTCACTTACTAAGACTGATGCTTTGCAAAACTATCATCTCCTCATTAATAGTCCCGTCAATTTCCCTCATCTAAATCATTAGGTATGGAGGAAAAGCTGAAGAAAAAGTGCTTCCAGGCAAGTTGCTCTATTTTCCTTCTAGCAGTTTCTGAATACAATTAACTTGCATGGATGCACCTGAAAACATGAATAATGAGGATTATTGAAATAATAATTATGAATTGTTTGCAACTACTGAGATAAATCCTGCTTTCCTTTGGTGATGGAAATAGTTACTACAGGTGCATCAGATGCCACTAATGAATAATGGTTATTGTATATTGCTGTAATTGGAGCTTCTTAACTAGAAAGAAATAGAGCAATAACTCCAAACTCAGTTCTTCAGACCGACCAGAAACACTTGTATAATGCTCTTCTTCAAGAACAGTAAACAAATGCAGCCCTCTAATAATGTCTAACAAGGTATGAGTTACGATAAAGTTAAAAACATTTTTATCATAGAATTTTCCTCGGGCTTTTTTGCTATTTTGCTGTTTGTTTGAAGTAAGAAAAGCTTCTGTCTAATGGTTTTTCCGTCCCCACACTGCCCTGAAAGGTTCACACTGAACTGGGCAGGTTTGTCCCTCCTGTGAGCCCAGGTTTCCTGTGCCTCAGGTGAGCCTCAGTTCTCCCTCTGAATGAGAAATTCAGTGGACTCCATGTTATCCCAAAGCCAAAAGAAAGCAACTGTTGAAACCACAGCATTCCTGAGCTCCTGCCAGCGCTACAGAAGACCCTCTCTGCCTTAGCAGTGCTTTATCATATTTTATGAATGTCAGCACAGACTCTGAATAGTTCCATTGTTAAGGATGGAAAACATTGTTTTCCCATTCACATACACCTGAAACTGTAGGAATGGAATTATTTTGGATCTCACTCTATACCTTACTCAATTCCAGCCATTGCTGCAAAGGAAAACACCCTTGGGTCACTATTGCTGTCAGGCATGACTCTGCCGTTTTCTGCACTGTTAGATCTTTGCAAACCTGATGTAGTTCTTGATATTTCATGTGTGTTCTGCAGAATCCCAGTAAAACAAGAAACAGTGTTGATTGGGACAGGTTAAGGGGGAAGAAACTAAAATACATTATGTATGTATATCCCCTTTGAAGCTTCCAGAGGGCTCAGGTCCACCATGTGTAACAGAGCGAGAATGAGCCTGTAGAGTATTTGCATGTAGAATTACGTAGAGAGATTTGGGAAGCATAGTGCCATAGCCAGCCAAAAGTCCTGATATAGAAAAGAAGAATTCTCAGGTTTTGAGGAAGTAATTATTCAGGAAATTTTGATAGAGATGTTAACTTGGATTTCATGGAAGTTATGTGGGTTTTTTTTAAATTTTTCGCTGGATTTTACTCTTGGTTCTCTCATTTCCTAAGTTTGCATCCTCCTGAGCATGCATGCACACAGAAATACCTGCTTCTCCCCAGTGCAGGCAGCAAGGGAACGTTTCTGGGAGCCTGTCAGGCTGGTGTATAACAGAGACCAGCAGGTTCCTGTGTAAACATGCCACTGAGCAATTACAGCTGTTGCCCTCCTGGCCTTCCCAGACTCGTATCCCTACTGTAAGAATGGAGAGCAGGAACGTATGTTGTGTTATTGACTGTAGCAGCAATGTGTGAGTAGCAAAGAGAGAAAAACTGCCCTGCAGAAAGTGAGAAGCTCTGTGCTTCCAGGCTGCATAATCAGGCATGGGGACTATACCACTGAATCATCATTTGGGCTTAGGTTTAAGTGCTGGTTTTTATTGTTTTTACTTTGCATTATTCAGTTTCATGAACAGGCGGGTTATATCTACAAATCCATACCGGGGAAGCACTGCCAACGGCTACGCCTGTCCAAGTGGAATGGCACTTCATTACGATGATGTTCCCTGCATAAATGGATCGGTAAGAATTGGATTTGCACAGAACAAATGGTTTGCATGTGTTGAACGCGTGGACATCTGAAAATTATATTGTCTAAAGATCCTCACTGGGCAGTTTCCAGATGAACTCACTTTTTTTTGATTGGGGGTTGCAAACTCCTCTCACATCCATAGAATATAAGGGCATGGGACATATTGTTTACATTAACCTGCACGTGAGCCAATGTGCATTTAGAAAGCAGTTGCCTGTTAATGATTTGTTGCCAAGTCCTTGAATATAATACTCACTTGAGGAGGTATTTTTTTAGATCACACTGGAAAGAGCAGAATTAAGGACTTGGTTACACCAGGCACTTTTTGATGTCTGTTGAAAAAAACACCAAAACCCAAACACTTCTCAGTCCCTGCGGCTGCATTCCCGAGGACTGCAGGTGCTGCTTGTCCCAGAGGAGAACCACGGGGGTCACTTCCATCTTCATAAATTGCAGAGCTGATTGTAGGCAGATGCGTAATAGGATTTAACATCTAGTGGATGCTAACCAAGAGCAATATGGGGTCCTCAGGAAGATTTACAGGGGACCTACAGGAGCCCATGTCAGCTCTTAATTTGGGCTGTTGTATAAAGACCCTGCTAAGGGTGAGCTCAAGAGAAATTAAGAGTTTCGAAGTCTGAAATGGACTGGACATTCAGTCCTCCAATAGGTCAGTAATGTTCAAAAGATGTTAGAAATCTCCTCTTGGGAACAGTGCAGGATCATTTGTGTGGAGAACAGTCTCTGCGTAGTTCTTGGATGTGCTCATGCCTTTGAGTAGTGTACTGCCATGGCCAGGATGGGTTAAGGAAGGATATTTAGCAGTCAGATTGGTTTCTTTTCATGTTAATGAGATGAATCACTGGAGTACTATTGTTGAGCTTTCCATTTTCCTAAAAATTAAAAAAAAAAGAACTGTTTTAGTTCTCATAGCTCAGAATAATAAATCTCCATCAAATAAAATGTGCTAGCATACTGGCAGCTGATATTCATGGGAAAGACATGTAGCCTGAAGAAACTGAAAAAACAAACTGGAAAAAACTTGGCTTCTGATAACTGCTAGGCTACATTACTTTTAACAACTCATGTACCAGATATAATTCCATGGATTCATCTGTGTAAACTGCGAGTAGCCCCCTGTTAACACAGTCTGCCTGTGCCCCCTTGGTGCTTGAGTTACCAGCTGAAGCTGCCGTCCATGAAACAGCGAGGGTGATAGGTCTGCTTATATTATGGAGCATGTTCAGGGCTGAGGCTGTGAGCCATGGAATGCAGTGCTTGCTTTCCATACAGTGTCCTCCTCCCACTTTTAATAGTTTAAGTGTAAGTGTATGCTCGCTAACTGTCTCACTGAGGGCTTGCTGGAGTCCAAAGCATCACTAATGTTTTAATTTCACTCAGGAGGTTGTGCATGGTGCATTGTTCACTAACTGCTGAGGTGTGTGTGTTGCAGTGGGAACCAGAAGATGGCTTTCCTTCTTCTCGTAGCAGGAACACTGGAGAAGAAATGCTTTATGATAACGCAGGCCTGTACGATAACTTGCCGTCTCCAAAAATCTTTGCACGCTATCCGCCAGCTGACAGGAAACCCAATAGGTTATCTACTGACAAACTCTCCTCTAACCATTACAAATACCCTGTCTCCTCCAATCTGTCTTCTGCTCAGTCTGTCACTAATACCTCTGCTGTGGGGAGGGGATCTGGCTCGCAGGTACCGTACTATTTAATACTTAACAAAGCTTTTTATTTGTTGGATGTTCTGTTTATCTAGTTGTTATCTGAAGGGGCTATTAGGGTCCCTTAGTGTTAGCACTGAAGTGCCTGAAATTTATGAGCCCACTGCAAATGAAGCAGGTTTGCAAAGTTATAAATTCCCAAGTGGAAATAGTGGTACTTTATCCACATGTTCTTGATGATTTACAAATTGTGAATAATAAGAAAAAAATAAATGTAACCTTCCACACTTAACCTGAATGCATGTCTAGCTACCTTCTGGCACCTCAGGCAGAGATGTCTTTGAAAAAAAACCAAAAAAGATAAATGACCTGACTGTGACTCTTTAGAATTGTACTAATCTAGATATCATGTATACTATGGTTATATATTTTGTGAATTTGCATATATATCAAAACTTGATGTTATATATTTAGTAAATTATGTTGTATATGTTCATATATACCATCTTTATATTACTACCTGTTATTTTCTTCCTCCTAAAAAAAAATTACGCCTATGTCTCTGCTGCTTTCTAAGGGTGGCTACAGGCTTCTGTACCTCAAACATTAACCTGCAGAGCAGACAAAGTCCTGTGAGTTCAGCGTTGTAGCAGATGGGCACAGCCCAGCAGGGGAGCAGAGCAAGCCTTGCTCACAGCCATGCCAGGAACCGTCTCAGGGCCCTTAGCTGGTCTCTGAAAGGTGTTCATTGGCTTAAACCAATATATCACAGTGTGAATATATCACAGTGGTGGGTGGTTTTCAATCTAATCTGACATGGAACAGTTGAGATAAATGTTTCCCTTGTATGAGGTATCTGTCATGCTGTGTGTTAACTCACTTAACCTATACAAAAACCTCATATAGTGCAGTATTAGAATTCAGTGCAGTTGCAGAATTGGAGGTGGACATGAGCAATAAATTACTGCAGCAGCCAGCTTCTCTGTGCACTCCCAATTCAGTCCTCACAAACTTTTGGAAGCAGGAGAACAGAGCATGGCACACATATGTCCTGTGCTTGGCTGGAGCATCCTCCATGGAAATACTATGAGTAGTCAGGACGGGATTATCTTCCCAGGGCTCAGTTCGTTGCTGTCAGCCCTCTAAATGGAAACCCCTTGAACATGAGCTGTTCTGTTCCTGGTATTCTTGTGAGCCTGTCTGGCCATTATAGTTTTTTAAGTAAGAAAAGCTTTCAAGTAGTAGCTAGAA
This sequence comes from Donacobius atricapilla, assembly GCA_013397315.1. NCBI lineage: Eukaryota > Metazoa > Chordata > Aves > Passeriformes > Mimidae > Donacobius > Donacobius atricapilla. The sequence continues at coordinate 898,378 of WBMY01002815.1, read as the reverse complement.
GTTGTGTAAGGGGAAAACGATATGTTAACTCCTAGCACTTAAAAACATGTAATAATCATGTTGTTTAAAAAAAAAAAAATCCACCACCACAATGGCAAGGTCTTATAGTAAATAAGAAACCATGTTGAATTTTTGTGTGGCAAACCCTGGTAGGTTTTACTGTGTGAAATTGGCTCTTTGTGTTTCAAGAGACTTTACTGCAAAAAATTTTTAAAAGGTACATTTTTTCTGCCTTGTAATGGCTTTCTTAATACTATAAATGCCAAGGTTCTAAACACATTGGGAACCATGATGCCACGAGAAACAGGGAGTTCATCCCCTTGTTATCCTGTGATTGCTGGCACGGTTCCTGCTGAGCAGGCAGCTCCCAGAGGCATCTCTGGAGGAAGCGCCGTCTCCAGCTCAGTCAATGTGCTCTATTAAAGGCTCTCTGATGTAGCAAGCAGCTTTCTGTCAAGCTCTGCCCTTGATGAAAGGGTGAAAATAATGCCAGTGGCACGGGACTAGCTGGAGCCCATTTGTACTTTTGTTTTCAAACAGTTTAAAGGCAAGAAGCCTCCTGTGACTACTAATGGGATCACCGGAAAAGCAAGAACTTTAAATAGTCAGCCAAAGAAATCTGAAACAGTTTCCTGTGTGAAGCGCACTGCATCCAGTAAGTATCTGTCCTCACTGCTGACTCACTTGGGAGTGGAGTCAGGAGGGTGCCCAGAAGAGCTCTTGTCTCAGCAGACAAGGTGAAGAACCAGTGTGGTTTTTGTGTGGCTGAGAGGCCGAGGAGGAGATGCCAAGGCTTTGAATAGGAGATACATTGGTGACTTCACTCCAGCCACATCACAGGAGAAAAGGGTGTCATATGGGAGAATGATAAATATGAAATGTGGACCCGTGGCTGCTGCTGAGTCATGAGGACAGCAGGGAAAAAAGAAGAATAATGATTTCTCATTTCCTGTGGGAAAAGGAGGATGAGGAGCTGGTATAGACGTAGGAACGCTGTTGCTCAAAAGTGGGCTTACTAATGAAGTCTTATTTAAGAAGCCGTGGATTTAATGGCAACGAGAGAAATTTGTGTTAGACTTTAGGACAAATATAAGCAGCTTCTAACTGACTAAAACTGGCTTAACAACTCTTTGTCAGGAATGATTTCATATCACAGAGTGTGCCTTCAGATATGTGACAAAGTCATCTCTCAGCTGACCTACCTTCTTTGAGTCTGCAGCTAGAGCAGAGGTATAGAGGGGGCTGTGATATGAATTAGACCACAAATATGTGTGAGCAGTGAAATGAAAGCATTTGTATGAGAAATTATAAAAGAAGAAGAAAGCTGTCAAGAATCAAAGAAGTGCGAACATCTTTGTATTCTCTTATATAAGGTGAGAAAAGATACGCACTTAAAGTAGGAATGAAAGCCAGGCAAAAGGCCAAGCAGGTGGTTTTTCCTCTGACCCTTCCAATTAGGAACGAAGGGTTCATAGCTAGAGAGGAGCCTCCTTTCCATCTTCTGAACTACAGAGAAAGGCGAGGCCATTTTTCAAAACCAGCATGCTATAAGGTAACTGGTGTTTCTCATTTTCCTCCTATAAAGAACAAACCCTCTCCTGTATCACTGTTGTAGCTATGCTGCAGAACTTGGCAGGAATCATGGCCCTTGAGAAAGAGCCAGTGGAAGAGGAATGTCGAACCTTTTTCTCAAACCATAGAATTGTAGAATGGTTTGGGTTGGAAGGGAGCCTTGAAGATCATCTAGTTGCAACACCCCTGCCATGGAGAGCCATGACATGCTTCACGTCATGTTTAGTCTCAGGGAGTAGTTCTGAGTTGTACTGTTAGTTTAAACCCTAATTAACTACAATCTGATACATGCAGATGCAGAGCAGTACAAATACGGCAAGAATCGTGTGGAGGCAGATGCAAAGAGATTACAAAGCAAAGAGGAGGAACTGCTAAAGAAGAAAGAAGCCCTCCGGAATCGGCTGGCCCAGCTCCGGAAAGAAAGAAAAGATCTGCGTGCTGCCATTGAAGTCAATGCTGGTAGGAGATGCTTTTTTGTGCTGAATTCTCACCTGAGAATTAGGCTTAATTATCCAAACAGCTTTGTGCTCTGTGCTGAAGACATGCCACCTATACAAGGTTTGGTTTCGATGATGCTGAGCTATACTCTGTAATGTCTGTATTTGCTTTCTATATAGATACAAAATATATAAGAGAAAAATACATGTGTGTAAGTATTTTATATATGCACGTGTATGTATACACATACCTAAGGAATTACACTGGGGAGAAGTTCAGATAAGCAGAAAATGGGAGTAATTTTTTTGTCACTAGCTAATTATATTTTCATGATATGGAAAAAAAAAAGATACTGATTTGAAACCAGACTGGATATCTAGGAATGTCACTTGATAGAAAGCATTTGATTTATGCTACTAAACTTTTTACATAAAAAAAGTGTTTTATGTAAAGTACCTAACTTTTTCTTTTACATGTCACTTATATGTAGAGATCTTGTTTCCTTACTTTTTAGAAAGAAAATAATTTCTCTAAGTGTCGATCTAAGGTTATTATTGAAATGATAAAATTGCTGTGAATGACAGGCAGGAAGACCCAAGTGATTCTTGAAGACAAGTTAAAGAAGCTGGAAGAGGAGTGCAAGCAGAAGGAGGCTGAGCGTGTAAACCTGGAGCTAGAACTGACTGAGGTCAAGGAGAGCCTTAAGAAAGCCTTGGCTGGTGGCATCACACTGGGCTTGGCTATTGAACCCAAATCAGGAACATCAAGTCCACAGGTATGCAAAGCCATTGAACATGCAAATCCCAGTACCATGGGCTGGGAGTGCTCAGCCTTCCCAGCTCCAGCAAAAATAAGTAGGAACTGAGAGTTATATAATGGTTTATTAAGCCCTAGAAATAAGAGCAGAATTAAATGCAGGGAGCAGGTAGACATGGGAATCACAGGCAGGATGTGTTAGGACCATGACAAACAGCTGACACTTTGTCCTGAGTGGTTGTAGAAGCACAAGAACCGAGACATTGCTCCAGCCCAGGGAGATGTAAATGCACTGAGTCATCGTGCAGTGATGGAGACCTGCTTGTGTTGGTCCCCTATCAGTTGTGTCACACTTTGCAAGGGCTACATCTCACATCTTCAGCGTGGAACTAGGCAGTCCCAGTTTGTGCTATGGATCTGTGTCTGAAGCAGCCGTCACAGAAAGATCAGAGAGGGATACATCAATTCCTCTGGATTATCCATAGTTGTTTAATCAGACACATAGTCCAACTTCAATTTTCATCACAGACCATACATGCACGTTTTTTCTTTTGCTCTAATCTCTTTTTCATTTATTCATCATTATTATGAATATAGTTTCTTTAAAAAAGAATTCTGTCATTCTGAATGTAAAGTAGAAAATATTGCACTTGTGACTACTTGGAGGAAACTAAATATAGGCTTTTCACTCTTTATTAGTCTCCAATTTTCAAGCACCGGACTTTGGAAAACTCTCCAATCTCCAGCTGCGATACCAGTGATACTGAATGCTCCATCCCTGTGAACAGTGCAGCAGCTCTGAAGCGACCTCCCTCATCAAGCAATTCTCCATGTCGAGGCCATGTCCTTCGAAAAGCAAAGGTGAGAGAACTGGTGCCTTAATTTTATTTTTCTGTGCTTTTTCATACTTTCTTACAAGATCTTATTTAGCCTTAAGAAGAGAATATCTAAATTATTCATATTACGACATAAATACTGCTGGTTTGGGGAACCTTTTGCAGAAGAATTGGTAAGCAGTTTGGGAGACAAATTTGACTTTACTCTGATTCCATGTTTTTCTCTGTTGCTTTATAGATTTAATTGGCGAGGTAAGTGGTCTGTGGTGTAGACAGTCCATGTGTCCACTACTTTGTATAGCAGAGAAGTGGTTAAAAGAGCACAGTTGAGTAAGCGATTAGAAATGGCACAAGATTGGGTCTGATCTTTTCCAGCCACTGCAAGAACAGAGATGTACATTATAATTAATGACAATGTGTTGTGCAAGTATCTACTCGATGTACATTTAAAGTAAAAGTTGAATTACCTTAATTATGTCTTGCAAGTACCAGGCTGAAATTTGCTGTCCTCTTGTACTGTTTCTGTGGTTTAGTTTAAATAGGATTTGTATGACCATTCTTCTGGGCTAAATTTGCTGGCAACATAAGCGTGTGGGCAACACATAACCAAGGGTGACAGTAATAGTGTTGGGCCCAAGCGTTTGTTTATTTAGTAGTTCACTGTTAGTTGTAATTATAAACAGCAATAATGATAAACACCTGTCATTTATGAAGGCTATTTCCTTTTTTCATTGATATCTTCTGTACTAGGATTTCTTCAAATAACTTTTGTTACATGTATTCATTGATTATATATATTTCCAGTGTCTGAGCATAAGCCTGGAGCCTAAATGTAGTAGATACTGAAAAATCTGCATCTTAAAAATTTATTTTATTATTAAATTATCATAATAGAGTTATTTCTCCTGCTATACCATTTGTGAGAGCTTTCTCACCCTTCTCCTTCCCCTTTTCATGGACATCAACTGCTTTTTCCTTCCAGTTTGTCTGATTCAATTAAATCCAACTAAGAATAATTACACTCATGTTTCAGTTCTAATCAACTTTGAAGTTTGCAGCTTGTGTTTCAAACCTGAAAAAGGATTTATGTGCTCTAGAGCTTACCTGTGTATTCCAATTATACCCTAATTTGTCCCATAACAATATAATCTCTAACTGCGCACTTTGTCTTAAATGTGGACATTAGCTCAGCAATACTCGGGGAATGTGGTCCAGCAGAGCACAGTCCTTGCAGATGGGAGCATGGATTTGTGCTGGACAGGCACATTAAATCCAGCCATCTAATCCTTCCAGCTGGAGAAACCAAGGCATTATAAAAACCTAAACATTTTTGGTGTAAAGAATACTTTCCAGCTGTAGTACATTTTTATAGTCAGCATATACCATACATGAAAAACCCTGCTGCGTTTTTTGGTGTTGGTGTACTTTGGATGGCACAACAAGTTGGTCAAGTTTTTTGGCAGAGGATCTTGGATATAGGATTAGGCTAATCAAAAAGGATATGGAGCCACTAAGCGTATTTTTCCCATGCTGGGAAAAACAACTCAAAGTATCCAATTCAGCTTTAACAGCTTTTGCCCTAAAACCTCATGCACTAAATATTAAGAGTGAAATTTTGCTGAATTAGATAGTGCAACCCAATCTGTTCCCAGCCCATTGGCAGCCACAGCTGCCATCAGGTGCACATCTGCAGCACGCCCCACACTCAGGGGTCGCTGTACATGTGTGGGGGTGGAATTTGGCTCTCAATTCTTTTGGCCTTTTGCAGTTGCGAGTGAGCCCAGGCCTTGTAGATGTGGCTCAGGAAAGGGCGTCACACGTGAGTATCCCAGAGCAGAACTTGGCTCTGCATGCATGGATGTCAGTGCAGTTTGTGGGAGTGAAACACATCCCACGTCTGTGCTTGCGCTTGCATCTCCAGCAGCTGGCACATCTCCCAGTGCTAGAGGGAGCTGTATACATGTTCAAAATGTCAGAACGTGTTTTTTTCCCCTGGTATGTATTGGAATGCACCAATGCCTCCCTCCTTGCCCTTTTCCTTGCACGGAGGATGCTGAGGCTGTCACCTGCCAGCCTTGTGTCCACAGCCAGCCTCGTGTCAGGGCCGTGCTGCCCGGGCAGCAGCGCTGTGCCTGTGCTGGGGCAGCTGCTGCTGCACCGCTGTGCCTGCACAGCCGCGCCTGCCGGGGCACCTCAGGACAGCGGCGTTGGAACCTGGGCCACCCAAAGCTTTCTCCTCTCCAATGCACTGATGTTAGAAGGAAATACAGAGAGAAGCAGGAAGGCAGATCTAGTGTTAAGTATAAGAAAGAACAGCAATTTAGGGATTGGCTGTTCAGGACATACGCACATATATATGCATAAATGCATTTGAATTTTGTAACTTGTCTTTTTGCGAGTATCTTTAAATTTTTTTTTAGAAAGTAATTATGCATATTTTGAAGGAGCCAGAAGGCATTTTAATTGCAATTTTGTCTAATCTGTACTTGGCTAGAAATGGAGACTCTAATTAAAATATGGAAAACAATATTCTGCGTCAGTAGTCCTAGAGAAGTAAAGAGATTCAAATAGCCTTGCTCTACAGCAATTATTTAAACATTTCACATGTTCATTTAAATATCAAATTCGTGTCTAAAACCAAATTGTTATGTGCAGCAAGAAAACTGAAATTATTATTTCTGATTTGTTTTTGAAATTAGTGGGCTGGTGAATTGTCAGCATCTTAAATCTTGCTCGTGTTCAGGAACTGGAGAAGAAAAGGAGCTGTCCCAGTTTCCCAGCTCCCAGTCAGGCTGTCAGTGTTGACTTAGACATTCTTTCCTTGGTGTTAACCTGCAGGAGCATTGGAAGGAAAGAAAAAGTTTCTTTTGCACCTGCAAAAGAAGCTTCTGCTTTCAAGGCTGATTTAACACTTCAAAAAATTCTCTGCTCAGTTGCTTAGCCAAGGACTTCCTTTATAGCTTTGGTAGCAGATCCATTGAGAATATACATTTAATAGAGTTTTTAAAGTAATCCAATTTTTAACGAGTACTGTGTTTTAGCTTTAGAATTACCATAATTTGAAAAGTAAAACTGAATATTTAAAATACACTGAATTTTAGTAAAAGCAACATTTAAATTTAAAAAAAAAATGAAAAAAACCACAGGTTTAGAAACAAAGTAAATTATTGTCTACTTTTAAACCCAAGGGTTTTTTTCTACTACATTGCTAAAGCAGCCATCAACTGTAACCTTTACTGTTATGTTACAACAGCTGAAGAGGTGTCATGGTCATACAGCTGTTCAGCCAAACTAATGCTCTTACTGCTTTCAGCAGCAGAAACAGCTATTTATGTGCATAAGTAATGGATTTCAGTCAGAGCTCTTAAATGTTGTGGAATGAGTGTTAAATTCAGGAATTCAGGTTGGAAGCCAAGTCAGCAGGCTGCCTGCAGAGTGTCCCTGCAGAGTGGATGGGTCAGAGAGGAATGCAGCCCCCAGTGCCTGGTGAGGAGCAGCTGGGCGGTTACTCCAAGGGGATTGCTGGAGCCATTGGCCACCTTCTGTGGGTCTTCAGTAGTTCCTGATGGCTGTAAGGCTGGATTCAGGGCGTGGTACAGTGTAGATGTTCTCAGGTGAGCCCATCCTGCTTCAGCCCTTCTGCTCTTACGCACTGGTAGGAAATGCTGTAGGTGTTATTTGATAGCCACACGTTTTACTGTGCTGGGCGTTCAGCTGTAGCAATCTCATGATTTTCACTTCTGTGGCAGAAGAAATGGCAACACCTTGCTCTGAGACATATGACCAAAAGCATTACTGATTACATGTTTTGCTGTGGGTAGTGTCCTTGTCCTCAACTAAGAGGTGGGGAAACTGAGGCACAGAAAGTCAAAGCATTTCTTTAACTTGCTAGGCAGTAGCTCAATTTGGATTATCTATAAGGGAAACAAATGCAATGCAAACTGACTGGTTTTTCTTAACCCTGCCTGTTAGTCTGTCTGCTAAGTTGCTCTTTTTAGCCATAGAATTATGTGTTTGCCATGAGTCTTATAATAGAATAATTGAAGAGCAGTAAAGCAATCACTTGGTGTCAGCTCTGAGAGATACTGAGGGCTTCCTGCTGTCTCACACAAGTCATTTAGAGAGCCCTGTGTGCTTATCAGCTTCTCCCTTACTCAGGGAGAGCTGGGTGCTTTACACCAGCTGTGGGGTGTGAATTGCTCTAGAAATCCCCTCTGCAGAATACAAATATGGCTTATTTGCACTACAGTAGAAAATAGGTTGCTGTATATAGTTGTGGAAGGGTGGATGCTGTGCACAGACTATCAGAACATACTTAACATTCCCTAACTAATTTGTGGGATGAATACAGCAAAGTTAATGGAAAAATTGTTATTGACCCCAGTTGTGGCTTAGCAGATATGATGACATCAGTGAAATATCCGGATTTCTTTTAACATTTTCTGTATCTTTTTATTCCCCCCTTTTCAGGAATGGGAGATGAAAAATGGAACATAAGCAGCAAAGCCACTCACTCTCCATAAAGGCCTTACCTACTACAGACCAAGACATAGGCTGCAAAGGACTCACCTGAAAGGTCACATCAAGTGATAAAACATAAGAAGTTTTATAACTCTGTTAAGTTAATGGTAGCTTGGCGCTAATTTGCCTGTATTCCCTCTACTGTATTGCTGTGTAACTACGTGTGCCCCGTTTTATTAGCTGTAAGTCCTTGTTTCCAACTTCACTGGTAAGAAAATGAAAACCAAAAAACCCAACCATAGGAATTAAAAAGGAGCATGAAGTCACAGTTGAAAGTTTACTTTGCTGAACGAGCAAAGAACTAGCAGTGTTAGTTATAGCGCATCAGACGGCCGGAACGCTGCTGAAGACTAGTGTGAAATCTTGACTCTTAGAGGTTAACACTGCCTTCTGAACTCTGCCACAGAGCGGGTCTAACTCCTCAGCAGAGGCTTTGCTGGTAGCTGCTCACATGGCAAAACCAAACTGAAGAAATGTGCTCACAGAAGCAGCAGTGTGCTTGGCCCAGGAGCTCTGCAGGGCCACCGCCCTCCGTGCCAGGACAACAACTCATTGGTGAAGTGTTCTTTGGATACTTTTTAGACAGATGCTTTTGTCATTGGGAGATAAAAAGCTGCCAAACTTTGAGACAGATGCATTTTTGTACATTCTCTTTATTGCTGTTCTGAAGCACCAGTCATTTTGTAAGGTCATGTTCTTGAACTATGACTTGTTCCTGATTTTTTTTTAGAAGTCAAACAGGTATTTTTAGATACTGCTTCTTTTCTATACATTTTGAAGAAGAAAAAGAAAACAATGGAAATTAATCCTTGACAGATAATGGCAACTCAGAATAACTTATGCAGTCTTGTTTTGTTTTTTATAAAATAGTATTGTTAAACTTGAGGTATAGAACACTGCTGTACTTAGTTTCCTTTGTCTTTTCAGACCTCAGCTATTATTTTTGAGGAAGATGGACTGAAAAGGTGATAATTTTTGACTCTTTTATAAACAGTTGAACAAATAATTGGGGATTTTCTCAAACAGGAGTCAATTTCTGTTTACTAGGAAACAGCATCTTGCATTTTAGTTTGTAAAATTATAGAAATCTGTTTTTCTTTGTTTCCATCCATGTTATTCCCAAGAAATTACATGCAGTAAATTGCCACTGAAGCCCTTCAAAATCTCAAGATTGGTTTTAAAAAATCAGAAGGGGGTTGGGGGGAGAATGTATAATAAGATGGCTTCTTTTAAGGTTTTNTTAAGCCTTTGGAGAGCTTTCACTCATACTCTCAAGATTTTTTTCCTCCTCAACTGTGAGGAGTAGAAAATGAATTAAAAATTTTCCTCAAAATATGAATAGTATTTTAATCACAGATGTTAGGGCTGGAGTCTTGATAATTAGTTAAGACTGCCATTAAAATCACAGAAGTTGACGAGACAGCAGTTATCAAGGATCACATCCCTTTATGGCCAAACCTGCAGATTGCCTCTTACCTTTAGGAATGGGTGTGTGCAACTCCTGGAGGATACACTGGGATTCTCAGCTGAACTGGATGCCAGAGGACTTCCTGCAGGAGCTTGTGGGATTTGCAGCACAGAGCTATCAAAAAGACCTGACAGCTGCCAGGACACAGGGCTGTGTCCTGTTCCCGAATGCATTTAGGGCCAGGGATCCCACTGACCTTAGAAATGTAGAAATGGGGCCCAGCATGAGAAAAGGCTCTTTGCTTCTTGTGACTGTACTTGGTACGAAGTGACACAGGAATGCAGATACTGTAGAAAAGCAAGTGTCAGTGTGGTTTTCATTGAAAACACAATTTTTAAATATTAGTTTAGGTCACTTATTAACTAACTTGAGGGCACATTCTGTACTGTATGACTATGGACTAAACACCGTCAAGTTCCCATAAATAATAGCAGAAACAAATTTGAAGCGAAAGTAAGTTCATTTAGGCTTTTTATTTCAAATTAAGTTATTTATTTGTATATTTCAATAAATATTTAATTTATATCTGTACATATTTATAATGCAAATTAGGCTTCTAGTCAATGTTAGCAGTGATGTAACAGTTGCCGTTAAGAAGTGGTCCTGCATCAAGTAATGCAGACCAGTCAAAAGCCAGATCACTTGTCTTGTTTACCCAATATTGGCATTGTCTATTTCTACCCCTTTATCGCATGGTAAAAAAATAGAAAAAATTCCTTGGCAAGGACCGGTTTTAATGTCCTGAGGTAGATATGTGTCAATCTCTGCCCAGGCAAACAGAAATTGTGTGGTGCAGCCTTCCTTCAGCTCTGCTGTAGGTGCAGGTCTCCCTCAGCACCTACAGCACCCTGGGCCCCTATAGTGCCTGCTGCACAGGGGCTGCCACCTAAACTAAACATCTTTCACTCTTCCTCCAGCAAAGACTCCACAAAGCAAAGACTCCACCACCACTTTTATCTAGTCTATGTAACTGCCAAGGTTTTGAAAGGAGGAAAACCAAAAAGCTTGGGAAATAACCTCTCTATAGACCACTCTCAGTGCTGTGAAATGTACTCTGTTGCCTTGAATAGCACTATTGCTGCACAATTTTTTATAGAGGGCGACAGAGCTTGTATTTTCACCATTTTTAGATTTCAGGATCACCAGACAAACTCAGCCATAGAGCAGCATGACTTCTGTTTTAAAGGAAAACTCTTGTATTTTGAACCATTTCTATGTCTTCTATGAAAATGTTACACCTATGCTTCCTCACCAAATGCCTGTTACTCTACCAGGTGCTTTTTAAAAATTGTTTGTTTGTTTGTTTAATGGGTGATGCTTTTTTTATAAAAAACCCAGCTTATCACTTTGGGGGATCAGGGGTGTTTTTTTAATGAGATGATTGTGGCAATTTGATTTTTCAAATGGAGATATTAATTTAGTATCAAGTTTTGTTAGACACTTTCAAATTAATTGGGCCAGGGTGTATGTTGTATGATAATGTTCTCATATTAAGAATGTAATTATTTCCTTATTGTATTTTTTAAAAAGCAAAATCATATTTAAAAAAAAATCTCAGTGAAAAAAAGCATGATAGAAACATGAAAAAAAGGTTTTGTTTTATTTTTGTTATTGGATATGTTGGCAGTGCCCATTATAATTGATTGTAAATATAGCCTTTCTACTGTATTTCTCAGTGTATTTAAGTTTTTTTGACACACATTCATGGATACTTCTGTTAAAAAAAAAAAAACACAAAAAACAAAAACAAAAGTCCAAAATAGACCCACCTTCAAATGTGTGTCTTTGTAGCTTCAACTAACTTTATGCCTTTCTAGTTTATTCTTCAGAAATTCTTGTGAAGTGTGAAAAAAGACTGGCACCTGGTAGGTGCGACAGATCCGAGACCATTATTAATAAAGTTACCTCTCAAAAAAAGGATTTGCATCGTTGTTTCTTGGTGTTTGTCAGTTCAAGAAGCACCTTGAGGTGCTAAGATGGCACCTCAGCAGGTCTCCGCAATAGTCGGCCTCAGCTGAGAGCCTTTCTCCTGTGCCAGGCAGTTGAAAAATGTTGGACATTATTGTGAGTATTTCTTGGTATCAGTTCTATCCCCACTTAACTGAGTGATGACCTCCTGCAACTTGAATGCAGCCTAAGGATTCTCTTGGCAATGGGAATGTGGAATTTGATGCATTTAGAGCTCACAGCAGCACTTCCCGCTTGCCTGTTGCACCTGCTCCAGTTTGCTCAGACATCAAATCCACTAATAAATTATGCAATATGTAAAACATTAAAAATTACCTCTAAGAAATGAAAGTGGATTAAAATTAAACTGAGCTGATTATCAGGCTACTTAGAGATGAATGTAACAATTTCTTATAGATGACTGACAGACGAGATTGAGAAGTGTTAAGCTGTAATTACTCCTTGCTGCTTTTCTTAAATTTTGCTCTTACTCCTGTTACACCACAATTATTACCAAATTTATAAAGTAGAAAGCTTAAGTAGACTATACATTTCATTTTCCCAAACTGAGGGAAACAATATTCTAAAGTAGTTAATTGGGTTTTTTTCTGTAGTTACAGCCTCCACGAGCATAATGGAGTTTTAATAGGTAGGTCCATGTACTTCATAATAACAACAATTAAAGATGAAAAATAAATAAAAACAAACAAAAATTAACCTAAAAACACAACAGGGAAAAAAAAATTGCCCCACGATAATCCAGTCTAAAATGCAGCAAGTATCTCTAGGCTCTGTCTGATTCACAAAACTTGCAGAAGCAAATGGCAAAAAAAAAGAAAACCACCTGCATTGCTGGAGTCTCAATCATGTGCTTTTGGACCAATACACCATTATCCAAAGTCTGGACACTGACTGCCATAAATAGATAAACTTTATGGGTGATGGTACAAGGGACACAGCAATCCCTCCAGACAAGGAAAAATCCTATTCATATTACAATGAAGTTCAAGGGAAAAACAAAGATGTCATTCCAGTGTGAAAAAAAAAAAAAAAATCTTGAGGAGGGGACTGTGTTAACAGGTTATAAAATGGGGAAACAAAATAGTCCCTGCCACTAACAGTGCAAGCACTGAGGGTATCAAAATTAATGATCAGGTTCAAAACAACTGCCCAATTCAGCTGCAGAACTTGTCACAGAATTTTATTGATGCTAAAACTTATATAGCTCCATAAACAATAAACCAAAGTCATGGCAGAAAGTAATTACTTAAAGTTATCAAACACAAAGCTCCCTGCTTCAAAGCAGAAAAGTCCAGCTCCTGGGAGGCTGCAGGCTGGAAGTTTGTTCTGTTTAAGTGTCCATGTGTGCTTTCCTCTGCTCCCCTGCCATATTGCTACGGATAAATGAAGCTGTTTTCTTTCACAGAGAAGTTGGTTTTTTTCACACCAGTGGTTACAAAAACATTCCCTTCTATAGAGCAGTGTATCATACTCTTTTGAATTTAGCTTCTAAAGCAAGCATCTATCTTTTAAGATCCAGGCAATGCAAAATAATTCCTTCACAATTTATTAGATAACAAAAAAATCTTATCATGGTTATTCCTTGTCAGTAGTCTGGTTATAAGGGAATACTTTTCCTATTAGATTTTGTAGAACCAGTAGAGTTACAGCTACATGGTCCTGAGCTGAACATAAGCTTAATTCCTGATTTAATTACAAAATTTTAATAGACTATTAATTGTTTTCACTGAATTATTCCTTAGAAATTTTACTTTTTTAACCTGTTTTTTGGCATGTACTGCTGGTTCTGAATTATTTTTGAGATCAGCTTTTGGTATGATGCTGTAATGGCAAGAATGTATCCTTTTATCACTTTCAAATTTGTAGTATTTTGCTTCAGCTTTTAAAAACCATGAGGGTCAGAGTACAGTATCATTTTCTCCCTAGCAGATGAATCCATAAGAAAGCAAAATTTATTTCAAGGCATAAATCACAAAAAAAGAAAAAAATTGAAAACTGTCTTAATGCCAAACAGAAAAAAATACTGGCTGTTGTTTATGCCTCAAAAGTTTTATTACAGAGGCATGACTTATGATGATATTGAAACCAATTAAGCTTCAAAATAGTATAGCAATTAATATGACTTTGATGATGACAGGAAAAGAAACAGAAGTGAAGCAATCATTATTTTCTTTCCACAGAAATCAGTTTCTGAAGTAAAGTAGCCCTTCAGGTTAAGTATTAACAAATTTTATTTGGTGTCTCATTTATGGGAACAGCTTGTCTGTGTTTTCACTCCTGACCTTCCAAATCAGGAGCTTTCCTTGGAAAGAACTATTGGAACATCATTAAAAATATAAGACTTTAGAATTTCTTTGAGTTTTGCTTTTATTTATATCAGAGCACTAAATTTGGAAAATGAGATGTCATTTGAGATTCAACAGTCTGCTTTTGTAGAGATGAACTGCAGTTTAAAGTCTCAGCTAGCCACAATATAGGATTAGAGAACATAAAATGACAAATTGCAATGTTTCCTAGCTGAGCTACACAAGTAGGGGAAGCCTCAAGCTTCATTCCTGCGCCCAGCCTCACATTTAGCATGGTCTGTGCCACAGGGTAGGGTCAGACTGCCCACACCACAGCATTCCTCCAGCTGCCAGCTCCTTCAGTAGGCACCATGAGAAAGTGCTGAACTAGGGCAGACCGAGAAAATTCAGTTTAATCTTGTCTGAATTATTTTTCCTTTTAATTATCCATCTTTAGATCCTCAAAATATAGCCCTTCTGTGAATAAATAATCCACTTGTGGTCCTATTAAAACTTCATTGTAGTCTATAAAATTTGTATAGCTAATTAAAAAATCGGTAGGTAATAATTCATGTTGCTGCTTTATCCCAGAATGAGGTTTAATAAGACTTCACATTGCACATCCACAACAATTAGCAACACCTCTGTTCTTCCCTGTTGTGGGCAACAGGCAGTGAAAAGAAACATCGAGTTTTTATTCTCTGGGTCAGACTTCCGATGGGAAGGCACCAAGCTGCACAGCAGCAACTACCTCTCAGCAAACCATAAACTCTGTTCCAGCCTGAAATATAAGCTACACCAAAAGCAGCTCATCTCTAAACTTTGAAGCAGGAGGGAATGTCCAGTCCGTAGGGATGCAAGGCATATTCTAACTTTAGCAATTCAGTGACCTTTGCAAAGACAGAGAGCACTTGCCAGGACCAGTAGGAGAAAATCTTTAGGATATTAAGGCCAAGACTTTGTAGAAACACACTATATATTTTTGCATTTCAGTTCCAAAGACTGTAGGCAGAGTATAAATACCATATGTGTTAGCTAGGCATGTCCAATGGGCATAATTCTGAGGAATATATTGGTTTTGCTGGCTTTGTATGTGATTGAATATAGTTTGTAGCTCAGTTTTTTTTGCACGCAGCTACATCCAGCTTAAGGGCTAATTTTGACATTGAGACCCCTCAATTTTGCAAAGAGAATGCAGCTTCTACAGCACAGGCAACCCCTTAGGAAAAGAGTGGGGTAAAGGAAGGGCAATGCATTTAAAGAAAAAAAGAGATTGGAATAAAGGCTCGAGAAGGGCAGAACGCACATACCTTTGCTCTGTTGATGGCGCTCTGTCCTAGGGAGATCAAGGCTGAGACCTATGGAATATTTTGGCTAGACAGAAATACCGAGCCTCTGATTCAGTGAGTTCTACAACAGCAGCTGCATGGCTTCCGTCTCACCACGGGATGTCACCCTCCACCAGCTACACTGCAGCAAGGCAGCTCCCAGGGAAAAAGGACTTGTCCCTTTTTCCCTAGGGATGGAGTGGAGCCGCAGTGTAGGAGGATGAAGTGGAGAGGCTGAAGAGGAGGAGGATGAAGGTTTGCTGCAGCCTTTGAGCTCAGTGTTGCTGAGTTGAGTAGTTTGCTGATAAATACAGACACACAAACTCTGGAGATTGGTTAAGCCGTTTCTCCTCCACAAACCCCACGTAAAGCTTTAGAAGAAAAACAAAGCAGCCAATAATTTAGAACCAAATTTTATTAAAGAAAAACCTGGAGTGCAGGTTCTCAGGACAAATGCATACCTTTGGATGCAGTGGAGTACACAGGTACGTATACAGTAGTTTGCCTGCTACATGTTTGGAAGCTGAAAGAGACTGTGATAATCTGTACTGCACAGTTCATCACCATTGTTAAAAGTTGCCAAAAACTTGCTTGTGGATCGCTAACAGATACTTGGTTATGTGTGTGCACTACATATTGCACAAGATTTTTTCATTAAGCTATTACTTGTGCAATTGAATCACAGTTAAGTGTTACGTCAAGCATATTCAAACATATATTTGTTTCTTTTTCTCAAAAACAGCACGTCACTACAAAACTGCCATTAAATGTTACATATTTACAAAAATATACAAATAACACTTTTCCCCATTTATGACAATGCACCAGTTATGGATTTATTTAATTCTTCACTTGAGCCCTGTGACTGTATACAAAGAAACCTGCTTAAAGTCAAGGTCACCTGAAACAAAACTAGGAGAAGGCATGTTCTGTTTTCACAAATACTAGAATGTGCAAAGGCAGAAGGAGAGGACTGTGTAGTTGTATATGTTAAAGGTAGGGGTTATAGCATACTCATCTGCTAAGAACCTTCACATGGAGTGGAATAACTCCTTGGTCAAAAATCCGCTTGGATACAGTGTTAAGCACTGGCTGACCAAGCAGTCAGAAGCAGTTAAAAAACTCAGTTCTACCTTGGTTGTAATTAGCTTAAATCTATCCAAAGAACACTCATGCTAGCAGTGGGAATAAAAATTATGGTGAGAATCAGTAACCTGTGTAAGAACAGGTGCATTGAGAAGAAGACTGATTTTAAACTGCAGTTACTTTCCAAATTCACCGTGGATGAAATTCTTCTGTAACACAAAGCTGAACTGATAATATCTGTGGAACAGCATGGCCATAAATTAGGGTAGAATTCAGCCCTGCAATGCCAAATAAACAAAGTTCCACATTTATAGGGTAGCAAGACATGCTTTGTGAATCTTCACAAGATACGTGTCAAGTCTAGTTTTTATTTGATAGGTTTCATATACTTAACAAGAGCTGCAGCTTTAATCAGCCACAAAATATTATTTAGGCTTGGTTTAACAACTATTTTTTTCTCCTTTTGTTTTCTTGGGTAATGCTAGCAAAATCTGTATTTATCTCTCTGTATCTGGATTAAGAGATTTTGCACCCACCACTGCTGGAAGAGCCACAGATGCACTGTAAATGAGCTGGTTTCCATCCTTTACTCTTAAAATTCTCCCATTCCAACTCTCATCTCTCCAAATATTTTTCCAGTCTAGGATGAAGCAATATTCCTAGTGCTGCTTCATAAATACAGAGTAATTACACCAAGTTTATTTAGGTGAGGAAGGGCAACATCTCATTCCTTCTAAGCCCACACTTGCAATATACTAGTGTGGTATTCTTTAAAACCACCTTCTGCAAATAAACCTATCAAAGTTTAATAGAAACGTAAATCACAGGCACTATACATATTTTTAAAAATAAGTGGTAAGTAAAATATAAAACATGGAAGCTTCCCAAAGCATTCTGCCAGATGATCAAGTTCCCCATCCTCTTCCAATCTGCTATTTCTCTGCAAACTTCTTGTATTTATTTTTTCTTCAGCCACACAGAAGAGGATGAAAAATAGTTAATCACCTTTTAACATCAACCCAGTTTACTGGCAGAATGACAATCAGAGAAAAGCAACTCAGAGAAGACTGGGATCAAGAGAGGAGAATTCAACTGTACTTCTCCATTTGATTATGTTTTCCCTTTAGAACCTTTTGCACTGCAGCAAGCACAACACATGACTTTACACCCATGAGGAAATAAATCACAGCCTGTCAGTGACAAATGAAAAAAAAGGATCTGTACTCAAAGGCCTGGTGTGTATACGAAATGGAGGAACTCTCTGTTCCTAAAATTAAAATTTCTAGTCACATGTTCAGTAAACTCCAGTCACTGGTGGTTACCCTCAGGAATACTACAGCAGCTCCATTCATCTTCTTTAAACATTATAAAATTACAGCTCATAGAGACATTCTAGCAAATTATGTTTAAACAGTATAAATGCAAGACACGGACTCTATAAAGTAACTCTTTTCCCTTGTCTCCTAGCTCAGTGCTGTGCTGGGGAGAAACACTATTAGCAAATGACCCACAGTCATGTGGAGCGCACATACAGGCATCTTGGCTCCGAAAACAACGTCTTTCCCATGCACCTCAGGTGGGATGTTGCTTCAAGTCAGACCTGTCTTAAATTATAGGCAGAGATGGTGATAATTTTGCATGTTCCTCGTGCTGCATCAATTTACACTCATGGTTTAAAGTCTGCATGCAACCAACAAAATTAAATAGTTGCCATTACAAATTAAAGTAAGCTTCAAGACTTAAGCAGAACAAAATCAACAACATGTGGTAAAACCATACACACTGGTAACACTGACTTGCTCCCTGCTTTTCCTTGTCCTCCCTCCCTCCCACATCTCTCTCACACTCTCTGAGATAGGCTGTACCCTTCCAAGATACTGCTGAGCTTTTCAGTGATCCTACTCCCATTAAATTCTCCAAGCTCCTCCAGCATGATGATTCTACTAAACCAATGTGGTGACATTGCTTAAATTTTTATTTTGTGGAACTTGAATCCAAGCCATTTTCCCTGGCTTCTAGGAAAGGTTCACACAGACCCATTCCATAAACCTGTCAAGTCATATTGCTCCCGACCCTCTATTAACAAAGAATTCTCTCTACTTCACCTATTCTTCAGCTTTGGGTTGTAACAATTTCTCTAAAAGGCTATGTCTGAGCTTGGGTCTCAGCATATCCCATACTGAAATACAAATGCAGCCCAGTTGTCTGGCAAGGTGTTTCTACCCAACCTTGCTGCAATTCTGTACCTGCCAGACTGCAAGGCTGGCAAAGCAAGCCAGCCCTTGCTGTGCTCCAGGAAACTCATGGGAACACCATGCCTCAGCCTGTAACCCAAAAGGAGGCAGAGGAAGATATTCAGGAGATAACAGATAACCATCTCTGCCAATTACATACATGATTTCACTACAGACCAACAGAAGAATCAATATATACACTGGTGAGAGAGGAAATGCTGGTTTTTATTCTTTCAGGGAGTATAATACTCATCCACATCTCAAACTAGAAGCATATGCTCTCTGGGACGAACATCTGAGAGAAGTCCTTGAAAGGCAAAAGATAAGAGACCCAGAAAGATATAGAGAAAATGAGAGCCAAAATTAAAGCTGAAAGAATGAAAAGTTACTAAAGTGGGAAAGAAACAGGAAGGATGGACTGCAGTGACACAAAGCACAGGGAACCTCATTGACTCAGATAATACAGCAGAGCTTAGAGGAGAGGCAGGAATGGGGAAGAGACTGTGATTCCTCTTGCTATCAGTTGGGACACAGTAGCATGCATAGCCAAATAAAAACACAGTAACATAAAGCAGAACAAAAGAGCAAGGAAGAAAAAGTGGACTGTAGAGAGCTGTCATCTGGAAAAGCCAGGCAAGGCAGAGCCACAAACAGCGGCAATAATGAAAGAGAACAAAAGGACTACAAAGGAAGGGGTGGGGGGGACAGGAGGAGAAACAGAAANTTCCCTATAGTTTCACGAACTACTTAGCAAAGATTTGGAAGCATTTAACAATGCAGGTGACTTCATGAACAGTTACTTTGCTACTTCAGCATCTCAAAAGATTAGCCCCAAAGAGAGGACAGTATTCACAAGTAAATGGAGCCAATGAATTTGGCAAATCCCTGGGCATCTTGTTGGTGAAGATATTCTGTAATTTTAACCATTTAAAGGCCCTAATGTCAACCTGAAACATAGAGGTGCTGTATTACAATATTCTCCTTTGAACTAGTTTTATCATTTGCGAACTGCCTATGCACATGTTTCTGATGTTAGGGGCTACACTTCTGCACAGTCCTTTCTATTCAAAATCCATAACAAGAATATCTCAAAAGCCACATGGATATAAGCCTGCTGTTTTTCTGTATGAGCTGTCCTCATTAAAAATTATCTCTTTCATTATTTCAGAAACATTTCCTTTTTAAACTCTTTTAATCAATAAGCAGTGTGAATTAATACTTTTTCTAAAAAGTGAATAAGCCAATTCATTTGCTTTGATCTGCAAGAGCAGACACTGTCAGTAACAACTAAATATAAGTATCAAAAGCTGGCTAAAATTAGCAATAAATAACAGAAATATAAGACATGCTAAGAAAGCTATTTGGAATGCCTGGCCTTCCTGGTGATTAACGTACTTATTATACCATTAAAAATACCTGCAAAAAAAGGCATATTATTTAAGCAGTGCCAGGTACTGCTGCCTGTATTATTGCTGCTCAACAGGGCTTTATGTCCACTGTATTACAAGTAATCAGTGCAAAGATGCAAATTATACAGAAACTCAGAAATCAAGACTGATCAAGACAGATAAAGTTTGTATAAAATGAGTGTTGCGAGGAAAAAATATTAAGCAAAATTACTTGCTTAATAATAAAAATCCTTTCAGGGCTAGTAAATGTTGCTTCTTAAAGGAAATCAATGTGGAAGGAGAAAGAGGCAAAGAGTAGATATTTCAATTAAGAGTATGCATTTTTAGAGATACTATTAAAAAGTATCTAATGCAAACCATAACAGCTCTTTGATAAGGACATTTGTCACACAGTTATGTCATCATATTTCAGAGTACATATTTCTAAGCCTTCCAATACTTCTTATGTTAGATACTTACTTACTTAGTATTTCTTATGTTAGATGTCTTACAGATCATCTCAGCTACCAGCATATAAACTAGCTGGCAAAAGTAATGCTGACGAGCTTCACATAGGGAAAATAAAAGTGATGGAAAGAATGGAAGTCATACATGGCTCCACAATTCATAGTTTAAGTAATTTGCTACTAACAGGAGGAAAAAAGCTGTGACTGAAGACTTATAGAAATAAGATCTCATATTAAAAATCATGAAACTAACTTCCTGTACCTATCAATTTCACTGGAAAAATATTCCAAGTGGATGCATTCTCTAGCCTCCAGAGCAGCCTGAAGTACCATTACAGGTTCTTCTTTCCCCAGTAATATGCACTCTCTACTAATGCGACACACTTGAAAAGAAGGAACAAATAATATTTTTGTCTGCATGGCATTCCCGTCCAGATTTGGGAAATGGGCTGTTCTAGGCTGACTTGACAAGGAGCAACCCTTCTGCACGCCTCCATTCTGAGCACGCACACACAACTGGAGCCAATGCTGCTGAGGTGATCAGCTGGGTAGAAGGGTTGGCTTGGAACAGAAGATTAAAAATTTGAGAGGGCACAGCTTGACATTTCCCAAAGATTGCAGGGTAAGGCTATTAATTGCAAAAACTAACTGGGGGTCTGAGTTATTTGTCATTGTGAGGATTGTAGTCTAAAAAGAAGTCAAAACCGTTACAGGATTAAAAATGTATTAAAAATGGCACTGAGAGGGCAAATGCTAAGATACTGAAAGGAAAAACAAAACATAAAAATACAAACTTAACATTAAGAAAATTATCTGAGCAGACCTTACTTATAGTCAATGAAATGCCATTCTAATGCAAGTTTTAGGCTTTCTCAGACTAGTATTGGCTATGTGCCAGTCTGTTGAAGAAAGTTGTAGAAGTAATGCACAACTGGGACTAAATGAGAGAAAATAAGCCAGGAAGCAGCTTTTTGGATGGACTTAAAAGACAAAACAAAATTTTGCAACTCAAAAATCAAGATTTATAAAGGCAAATGCTTGTAAAGTTCATCCTGGTGGATATCTAATATGTTGAGAGAAATGGGCACTTATTTGCATCTAAAATGCTGAAATAAAAATGAATATGGAAACAATACAGTGGTATCAATCAATAAACAATAAAACAACTGTGTTAACTCCAACTGGCAGGGACTGTGCAATGAAATAAAATGTTAAGTCTCTCTTTTCCCCCGAAGTCTCATTAATGAAAATTACAAAATTTTTTTATAGGAAACGTAGTAAAAATCTATGGCTGAAATGTCATCTATTCTATCTACTTAGAAACATTGACTTGAAACAACACTAGAAATTCAAAACTTATCAGAACCTCTGGTTCATCATCAATTAGTTACTGCAAGCAAATGCATGTATTTGATTTCTTATAAAGATTTTCCTCTTCCTACACATTTCTTTGAGCATGTGTTTGTGTAAGGAGGATGGGAATTACTGCAGTTCCATTCTAGTGACCTCTATTAAAGATACAGCTTACCGTAGTAGAGTCTCCCCACTAAAAGAAGGTCTCATTGGACTGGAAACATAGCTAACCATGATAATCATGTCAGATGAAACCTGTTCCTTCCTCCAGACAGGAACTACTATTGGCAAAACACTGATCTGTCTTTGTCTACAGGACAGTTAGTTAACAAATCATCTACTTTATATGAATAAGCAGCTTACTCTTCATTACATGTCATTGAAAGAATAAAACTCATCAAGAAGGATATATCAATAAGAATATCATAAAAGACTTCCAATAAATTGGATGTGAATTGTGGATAACAACATCATCTCGCCTCAGGCTGGTACCTTCTATTTCTTCACAGCCATTTCCACCACCCTCTTCAACAGAGTATAAAAATATACACTTGTTTATATTGCTTATATTGTTGAAAAATTAATTAACACTGTGTGCATTTCCCCTTAATGTCCTCTGAGCATTTCTGAGTACTTTATATGGATGGACTGTTCCAAAACCATATAAAACATTCAATGTCAAAAGAGAAAGCAAAGATAACAGCTGTAAATCTTGATGGCTCTGTTAGAATGCTTCAGATCATACTGCTTGGAGCACTCTGAAAGGTACAGAGTGTTTTTGAAATTGCAAATACATCAGATTTTAAGAAGGCCAAAAGAGGTCAATGAGGCCAGCACACTGCCACGTTTTTTGGACTTAGTATAGTTCAATATCAGTGCTGATAAATATCACTGTACCCTTTTCTAGAAGGTTTTTGATCAAATAACAATGCAGAGGGGTTGATAATACTATGTGTAACAGCAAAATCACGGCCAATGTTGCAGTGCTACCACATAGCAGTATGTTCCAATCGTAGTGTTTAAATAAAATTATCTTTTTTTTTCTTTTTTACCAGTGATGCACCTTTTTTGGATTATGCATTTTTTACATTTATACATAATTGCAGCTGGTTTCAGTAGAGAACTTTTAACAACAGTGATAATTACAAGAAAAACAAAGAAAATTAAACCATTAATAATTTATGCTCACAAAACTCTTTTGCTCTGATGATCCTGAGCAAACAGTAATTAATTTAGCCTCACAATACTCTTGTGAGGTAGTTAATTACTATTAGCCCCATTTTATAGGTGGGGAAACTGGAGCAATACAAGGGAAGTAACTTGCTCAAAGTCTGGGTACAGAATCCAGGTACCTGACAGTCATCATCTGTTTCTTAGCCACCACATCAACACTAAAAAAATTAACTAAAATATGTACAAATACTGCATGTGTGCATCCACACATGTGTGACTAGCACTCGTGCATAGAAGCAACTCTATGTTTCTGAATAATGTATCAGGATTTTAGATACATATAAAGGATAAAAAGTTAAGATACACAAATGTAGTTCAAGAGATTTGAGAACCAGAACTAGTAAGTCTTTTCATTTATAAATAAACCAAGACACCATGAATGAGAAAATGGTAATATAACTTTCTCAGTTTAAAAATAATTAATTTTAAAGTTATTCTTGTGAGGAAATCAAAGGCTTCCTTTATTATCTGCTGGGTATTATTAATACAGTTATGGCAATACCAACATGTCTTTAGAAAACAGTGTTTTTAAGACACGACAAACCAACCTCACAGGAGTGCTGCATGAATCAAATTAATAAGCATCGGAAAAAAATATTACAGGCACTACATTGTGCTAAGTGTTAATTAGAGTACCAAGCAGTTAAATATTCTACCATGTTCCAAAAGACTCCTGTGATCAGAGACACAAATCACTCTGAATTAAATGTATAAAAGTAGCTGTTAAAGCATAAATTAATGTGTGACCTAGTTCCAACAGAGTCCTTTGCCAATCAGACTAACCATGTGAGAACTACCCTGAGCTGGAGCTTCCATCCCATTCCTTGTCCATGAAGCTGGTTTGCCACTCACCTGCCCTATTCAAACAACCTATTTCAGATTTATTTCACAGGAACAAATAAGATGTTCGCAATGTTATTTTATTCTCTGCTCCAGCTCATTTCTACTAGAAAACGCAAGAAGAGCTGGTGAGGAGGGAAGGCCCCTGGTGCAGTGATCCCAAAAGTTTCCAATTCACAGCATGTTTTGTTTATGCACTTCTCTTCAAGAAACCCAGACTCAGATACATTTAAGACCTTGGATTTCCACAGTCTGGCATACAACAGTCAGCCAGGGCATCGCTTCTCTGTTAATAAGTTTACATGGCACTATACAACTAAATAGGCAGAAATTTCAGAACAATTTTTGTGATTATTTTCCTGAGCGGTTTGCAAGTGCTTTTCAGGATCTTCACTCTAACTTTTCCACCTAGCTCCTTATAGAAAGTTTATAATCTAGATTTTCTTGTGCTTTACACATACATCCTATGGGGTTTGTGAGAGCCTACAGTACTACACTGAATTACTACATCCCAATCTGCTGCATTTGATGATAATATGCTTTTATATTCACAGCGACATGGAAGAATGATTCCAATGCGTACACTGATTTTAAGACAGTTCTTTTCTATTTGATTAGCATTCAGTATTTTCTGTTTGCATATTCTGGATGATGCACTATCTGTATCCCTCTTAAACAAGATGGTGTACGACCTTGTCAGTAGCATCAGTATGACATTCAGTGAGTACAGAGTTATTTATTCTCTATCAAAGGCAAAAAGTGAAGAGATTATATAGGTTTCCGAGAGAAGCATACTAATCCCAGGTACAATCCCTGTGACACACAGGATGCCAGACATTTAAACTCACCACACCACACTCGTTCTCCTACATGGCTGAAAGAAACCACAGAGAAAAGACAAGAGGAGTGCGGATTCACTACACTTCCCTAGGGATGCACGGGTTGAGACTAGGAAACTCTGACCCAACTGACAAAACTGGGATTCGGAAACAGGGACCTGACTCTCATGCCTTTCTGCAGGCAGCTCCTCCAGAGCCCTTCCCCTGCCCTCCCTGCAGAAAAAGAGGCCAGTGGTGGTAGGGACTGAGAGACGCCCTGTGGTGATGGGAGGGAAACGGGAAGCCCTAAATCCCTTCCCATCATCCCCGTGACCCTTTGGATTGTCAAACCAACCCAAGAGGAAAAGGTCAGGTTGGGTTTTGCCCACTCCCACCAGCAATGGCAAATGCCAGCAGACATCCCAAACAGGGATGCTGCCATGGGAAGGAGATGGCAGAGCAACTCAGCCCTTCCTGGAGCAGAACTCTGACACACCTGGCACAGCCGCCCTTATAGGAAGTTTTAAAAAAATAACCATACAAAGAAAGCTGCGTAAAAGAGGTATTTACACTTTCTGGAAATTTAAAAAGAGACAGGCCACCAGCCTAGGGTTTAACAGGATAACTCATCTGGCAGCTGCCATCATCCTAGAGGGGCTCGCTCAGGAGAAAAGAGCAACTAAAATGACTGTCGGCAAGTAAAGGCACCTGGTCTGGAAATAGCATCAAGCTGGTGTTTCTTTCACATGTGGAGGGTTGGGGGAGATACCGGTGCTGATAGCTTGTCAGGACTTGCTACACTTACAAGGGCATTATTGGGTATTACAAGATATCCTAATTAACATTTTACTTCCCTTAATCCTCAGAAGGGCCTAAGCCTAAATTTGTTAGATTGTCTCACACATGTTTAAGTTAAGAGCTTGTCTCAACTAGGAGTGCATTTGTCTCTCACTCATTCTTTTCTCAGTACAAAAATGCTTGCCCTCCTAAAAAAATTGTCTTTATGATCAACCAACCATCTGTTCTGGTCTAGTCACTTGCGTAAAAATCAACTTTTTGGGCTGAAGACTCCCAGCCTTCCACTGAATACCTCAATTAAAAATATAATTAAAAAGTTACAGTCAATCATTCTAAAAATAAACATAAAGAAATAGAGCATATACAGAAAAGAAACAACGTGGCGTTGAAGGTGCCTAGGGCTACAAATTTGCTACCATAGTTTGAGTTTCAATCCTAATGAGTTCCCAGGCCATAGAGTGAACACAAGACATGTTATCCTTCGCACTTGGTAACTGATGATGGATGCTTTTTTCCACAGGACTGATAAGAAACGTCCTCTCCAACAGCATTTACAGCCATATTTGCAATTTTGGGACATCACCAGGAAAAAATAAAATGGTACAGAAAAGAGTCTTTCGGTTTTTGAGTTCAGCTGCAAGTATCAGCTAACCAGGTAACTGTGCATCTCTCTGGAGTTGATGCTCAAAACCACGCCTGAGTGATTGCCTAGGAAAATACAGAAACAAAAGGCCAACATTAGTGTATTTCAGGTACTCCACAATAAATCCCCCTTTTATTGCAGAGACAAGTAAATTGCATAAGAGAGTGTCTTTATCAAACAACACGTCAGGTGAAGATTGGTGCAACAGCTCCATGTACCTACAGCACACTTTTGCACAAAGCTTTTGCTCATGGTGGTGGATTTGTGGTGAATTCCTAGGGTTTCTATCCCAGTGACAGCATAAGTTGGTTCTCTTTGTGGCTTATAAAGGTGTAGTTGTCTCGAGGGGTGCAGGTGAGGGAGGAGAATGGAACCTGAGGCGTCCATTCGACATGCCACTGACCTGGGACTGGACACTGACCGGCATCAGCAATAAGGGAACTCTGTAGCTGTTCAAGTTGCCACTTCTCCCAGAAGGAGTCACTGCAAGGTAATGGTGTTGAGGAGTCCCAAGGTGGGGGTTGCGATAAAGTAGGCAACATAAAATATATAGAAAACAAAAAAAGTGGATGGGTGAGTCTGGAAATACTGTACTGCGGAAATTCAAAAGTTATGAGAAGAGAGAACAAACAGAAACCCAGGCCTGTAACTCCCTGCTGCACATGGAGTGGAGGCGGCTACTGACATCTCCCAAGAGGGAGGGAGAAAGCTCACCAGAACTAGAAGGGATCTCCATAGCATAGGAACCTTCTGCAAACAATGTTGTAAACCAGAATTTAATATAAAGCAGGGATTATATAACAAGTTTCATACTCTAAGCCAGATAAAATAGAGTGTCATTAACAGGAATATTTTCTTGGCAGTACTGAGCAATGCTGGAGCTAGTAGACAGTATTGCAAATAACAAAACAGTACAGCGAGCAGGAGTGTAGTTTTATGTATTAAATAACATCTTCTGTCTAAAACTGTACAGTAGCTGACAAATATGGATGATTATGATCCACAAAAATGAGCTTTTTACAGTCTCCTGGAAAGTATGCTGCTGCAGACAACCTGGCTGAAGCACAAATCACCTCCAAATCACATTTACATTCTTATATCATTAAAACATCATGATCTTGTACTCTTTAATCCAAAAATAATGCTCTGCTCAGATGGAAGATATTTGTTTCCTCTGAGTAACAAGTGGAGGGCAAGCAGAGATTAGTTCTAAATGTGTTACAAACCAGGGTAGCATTTCTTTATTAGCATATCCCAGGCTGCCTTCTTTTAAACAAACCATGAGGGTTTTTCTGCCATTAAAAGAAGTTATGTGCTTTTGTACCTTACTAGAAGTGTTTGAATGCTCCACTTTAATAGGCATGTCTGCGAGGACTTTGTTAGCATTCAGCTTCTCCTCTAAAGACCCCAGAGACAGGATGACCAAACAAATTTAACACAGACTTTGTTTTACCAGGTTTTTTTTTGGAACTAACTCCAGTAAAGTCAGGAGAGCAACAAAGGTCATCTTGCAAAATCAGAATGAAAGCAGTGATACTCTTACATAAGGTTGTCAAAGAAGAGATAGAAATACACAAAGCAAAGCAAGAGGTTGGATTCTTCCCTTGTGTTCAAAGCTAACACCTCCAAGAACCTAGAAGCAGCACACAGTTCAGCAAATGAAAATAAAGAGATCGACAACAAACAAAAAGGTGAAACCCAAGATAAAGAAATCTCTCCTCAGATCAGGTTCTGTCTTGTCCAGGCTACCTCGGGTGCAGCTAAAACACATCATCTTCCTTGGGGCTCATGAAGACATTACAATTGCCTTTCGCACCATCAATCTACTGCTACAAATCCCAAAAGCTTTGGATCATCTGATTTATTTTCACAGATTTTTAGAAATGGAACTGGTTTTGGTTTTTTTTTTCATTGTCCTACAATTTTCAGACTGTGACCTGAAAGCAGTCTGAAAACTATGTATTACATCAGAACTCCAAGATGCATTAAAGCTAACCACAGGGTGCCGGGATATACACTCCCACCTGAAATCATCTGCACTGAGAGATACTCACAAAAAGTTTCCCTCGTGGGTCCTTTATAACCACCTCATGAACACTAGAAAATCGACTGCTAAATTAAGGAAGACTTTTGGTACTTTTTATTCATTAATAAATTTAATGTTTCTGATCACAAAAACTTTAAATGCCATTGGAATATGAAGGCAAATAAAGCAATGGATCTCCATACAATCCATCTGAAAACACAGAAGCATTGACTCTACAGATCCTTCTGGCTTGCACTCTATTTTACACTAATTCAGTAGATTATTGAGTGAATTCAACTGTTGCAGATTATATCCCATTCTACCAAATATAATTTATCTCTAAAATTGTCCAAGTCAGTCTCCTGACATTAAACTACTGTCTCTGTACTCATGCTCTATATAGCACATCATCCATACATTAGCCTGTATCTCACGCAAAAGAAGGTGATTGAGATAATGCCTTGTTAGTGGTGTTACCATTTGCATCATTTTGAGACTGAAAAGAAAATGAAAAAGAACTAAAATGAAAACAAACATCAATTTAAAATCAACTACTTATGAAAATTTATAAGCTAAAAATGAAGTTACCTCTTGCGTTACCTAGTGTTTGAGAGTCCAGATCATCATCAATAAACTCCTCACCCTGGATGATGTTCTGGGTGTCCTCACTGTGATTAACAGGGCTTGTCATCTCCTGCTCTTTTTCATTGTGCATCTGGGCGTAGACATTTCTGCCTGGCAGTTTCCTAAATGGGACAAGAAAAAATAAAAATTGGGATGGAATTCTTTTGTGTCACACACACACTGGCATCAGAGCAGAGCTCCAGCAGGGCAAAGTTGTTCCAGAACAAAAAATCATCACCAATCCCATCCTTCCTTAATTTTGTGATCACAACCTAAACTTACCAATTCTTTGTTCTCTTTGACGTAACCACTTTATCAGGATCTTCATACTAACATAATATTTAAGCACCCATTTCTAAGACTGATAGACAATAAACAATGTTGAAAAAAAATTACTAAAGCCACAGAAAACCTGTTTTAAGTATTCAAGCAATAAAAGGGCCCAATGGGTGTTCATTCTTGGTCCCAGGTGTTTTCACATATGTAAGCTTGGCTGCAATCCTTCTCACATCTCCCTGAGCATGGGGGCTGACACTGAAGTATGATAGCATCAGAGGGAACTCACAGTCAGTCAGGGTCAGGGAGAAGAAGTCAGGAGAAGTCCAGGAGACAGGGAATGGAAAGGAGCAGAGAGTGAAGAGCCAGGAGGCCAGGACCAAGGGGTAAGGAGTAAGAAGGAAAACAGCCTTTGATAAGAGCACAAGACAGGGGCGGTTGGTTAAGTTAAACAGGCAGCGCTAAAGGAGACAGTACAAAGTTTGGACTGGGACCTAAACTTTACAAGAGAAAATAATTCGCTCACTCTGACTAGTATCTAGAGAAGCAAAAAGCATTTTATTAGATGTCTCTAATGGACAGTTAGCACCATGGCTGAGACTGGGACGCTTATGACTTAGTATTGATGAAGGGTTCTTAACCAGATTAATTTAAATTAGACTTTGTAAACTCAAAGGGAAAAATCAGGGACTGCTAGCTTTGCAACAGATTTTATGGTTTAAACATTCCTCAAGAGCCTACTCTTTGTGCTGTAGCTGTGTTCACCTGCAGTGTGCCTAGGCACGTGAGGACATCCTTTCCCAAGCACCAAGCAGCCACTTCAGATTAGGGAGCTGCAGGCTCTAAGCTCCATTTCCTACAGTGCCAGAAGCTGCTTGACAGCTTGAGCAGCATGACAGCAGATCACGGCTGTCAAAGTCTGTGCTTAAAGCCAGATTGTTACAATGGGCAGACAACAAGAAGAAAAGAAAACACAGGGTTGAACAGCTGTGGTTTCTGTTGAGCTCCTTTAGACAGTGAGAAAATAGAAAAAAGGACACTAATGTTTAGGCATCTCTCTAAAAGCAACCATCTCCTGCTCCATCTTACGGCAGCAGTTTAAAAGCTGGATAAATACACAGATTACTGTATTTTCTCTAGGCTTTTGAAGAAGATCTTTTTTAAATGCCATTTCACAAGAAGGTGTCTTTAGCAAGGGGGACCATTTTAGTTTGAGATAAAAAAAGTTACTGCAACAAACTACTCTGAAAAACAACTTCTATTGCATCGAAGTAATGCAAATAAATGGAAATTACTAAGAAATTGTACTGAGGATAATCTCCTCCATTTAATCTGAACAACCCAAAAGAGAAATTGAGTCCTCTATATCTACACAAACACACATATCTGTATAGGTATGTGTACACACACACAGACACACAGTTATATCTCTAAACGAAAAATTAGGTATTTCAGGTATTTTATCCCTTTATTTATAAGCAGTACAAAACCAAAAGGAAAAGGACAAGGATGGAAAGAAGGTCTGATGACAAAAAGCTGTGCAATTATGATCACTTCAACAGGTCTGAGGGCTCCTCCAACAAAAACATACACATAAAGCCAAGCTCTGCATCACTCTTCTTTCATTATATAGATTTTAAAAAGCCATTTTGCAAGAGGGAAGGACATTCCTCATTACCAAAACAAATACATTAGGTAATTAATTTTGATTTTTTTTCTCTAGGGCCAGTAACTCCAGACTGTTTTTATGTGTCTGGTAATGAAACTGGTCACGTGGAAAACCATTCTCTTAATCAGACCTGCATCAAACCTGTCAAACTGCTCACTTTCCATCCACCATCAAATGCCTAAGGGAGACAAAACCCAGAAGAATGTCTCTGTAACACATCAGCAGAATTAGCACATATGTTTCCACAATAATTATAGTAACCTCCTCAGAACTATTTCTGACAGATTGGAGAAGCATCAATGGCATTATCAAAACAATTTTGACATAATAAACATCTCAAACTCATATGGCACATCAGGCTTTTGCAATTAAGTAAAGGGAGAAGAGCTGCTAGTGTGACTGCCGCCTGGGACCTGTATGAAACCAGGTCAACAAAATGTGTCCTTTGGTGTAAATCCTGAGGCCTCATCTCATGGCTCTGGAAAAACTTATTAGTTAGAGATAACTGTGAGCAGAACACATACTAATAAAAATATTCAGGAAGAATGAAGAAAAATCTCAAATTCACAAGTAACCATTAAATGTTTTGTTGCTAAGAGCATTTCCTTATGGTTCAAGAATAAAAGGAGTAAAAAATATATATGAGGTGCTATTTCTCACTTGCCTTATCCTGCCCAATTCTGTAAGTACAGATCCTTTGGGGAAGGTATTAAGCTGAGGTACTCACTACTTCCACACTTTCCTTTGCTCCTCACACTTACATAGAAAACTGTAACATTGAATGGATTGGAGGAAGGAAATATCACAGGCCTTGAGAAGACATGTACTGGAGGCATCAGACCTTTTATACACTACAGAGACCTCCCTGTGTTTCATTTGGTTCAGTTTTACAAGGACCACACTCAACCGCCCTGAAGAAAATGATAGTCCAAGCCTTTTCAGGAGGCACTTTTAACACATGTGCCGGATATTCTGTTTACAAGGGACAACCACACTGAGGGATGAAATAGGATGTGGATAGTGCAACCTTGCTAAAGATGGGCCTGATTCTGGCAATTTTGCTTCTCACTGCTCCAGCATGCAGGAAGGAGGTTGCTACCCCTACTTACACTGAGTAAAACTCTAGTGTACCCTGATGTGCTTTCCTCTTCTTCAAGAAGCAGTTAATATTGAGTCCAATGTAACTGTTTGAAGCAGGCAGAGCTGAAATTCTTGGGTCTACATAAAAGACTACTGTGAAAACATGACAAGACATGAAATTTGACCCAAGAGATTTGTATCAGCAATATGAAAATTGGAAGCACATTTAGAAGAACAGACAAGATGATTATGCGGTAGTTTCTTTGGGGGCTTTGCTCATCTGCAAAATCCATGTGCTTCACATCCATCACTGGAGACAATTACCTCTGCTGAGCAGCACTCCAAGGTTTACATATTTAGTTCCTTTTGTTTTTCATGTAGCATTTTACTACAATCATGAAAAAGAAGAAACACTATGCCTGCTTTGAGGACCAAAGAAATATGAGCTAGCCATCTAATTCTGCCCAGCACTACTAAAGAACATCACAGAACATGATTTTCACCAAGCTCTCCAGGTCCCACACCTTTTAGAAGACATTCCAGGAAGTACATTGTTTTCCTTCCTTTATTCACAACGGCTAATCAATTCATACCCCAAACTGCTAGCACTTAAAAATGTTCAGCAGGAAGGAACAGCAGGAGGCGGATGCGATATTGATTCCTACTCATTTAAGCTCTAGTTTATTTGGCTTTCAATTCCTTCTTTGTGGAAAAAAAAATATTCATTTGGCTTTACGAAAATTCATTTATTTTCCAGAGGCTTGATTAAAATCCTGTTTAGTATAAAAAATATGAACATATTCACATGGCAATGAATATGGAATAATGTAGCATTCTCTTGGAACTTAAATAAAAATAACAACAATAATAATCCATTAAATAGAATACTTTATTGTGGTGTTGACT
Source organism: Donacobius atricapilla (assembly GCA_013397315.1). Taxonomy (NCBI): domain Eukaryota; kingdom Metazoa; phylum Chordata; class Aves; order Passeriformes; family Mimidae; genus Donacobius; species Donacobius atricapilla. Next base: position 865,765 of record WBMY01002815.1, on the reverse strand, counting down.
TTATTATGTTTGGATTAATGTTCAGATGACTGACTTCTTTGTGCCTTAAGGCACTCCTGATATATTTGCCTCTTTCATTTCTGAAATCTTTTCTCCATGCTATTACTTTGATTTCTGAGGATGTTTTTACAAAATATTATGGAACATTAAATTAGTGCCTGCTTTTTTTATCACTAAAAGGCATGGGTTGGGACTAAGCTTGCTCTCATGGAACATAAAAGTAGTAGAAGCAAGGTGGGGAAAAAAGATAGCTTTTCTTCAGAGGCTGAAAATGAGATAGTAAGTCAATGAGGCAGAAAGATAACACAGTTCTGCTCCAGATTGTGGAAATGACTCAGGAGGGGGTTCATTTACCAAAACTGGTACTTGATAGTAGCAGGCAAAAAAGGAATACACACAACATGGTATAAATCTGGATGAAGAGGATTCATAGTGATTTGTGAAAACAATGTATGCAGCTTTAAGTACATTGGCAGTAGTTTGCATACAAATCAAAAGACCAAGATTTTCATACTCTTTCAGAGAATTGAATTTGCTGAAATTAGCTAGGTAAAATACATAAGCACAAAAGCCATTTTGTGCATGTCATTGCTCTGGTTTGGCTGCTCTAATATCCTGCTTTATACAGAAATGAAAAATAAGAAAATGATGATTTCAGATCTTCTGCTAGTAGCATGATGATTACATGGCAGCTTTGATGTGGCTAAAATATAATTTTCCTTTCCTCCACTTCATCTGGTGCAGACAGTGCTATTTCCCTTCTCTATACTGTTGCCCAGGATCCCACACCATAAAGCTTCTTCTGAGAGGATGAAGAAATCTTTTCTGGATGGCAGCTTGAAAACCACAAAAAAATACAAACATTGTTTCAAAGGGAAGGGAGGAAGTGTGTTTTTACTGAACCAAATCTAGTAAAGATGGTATGGTATAGAAAAACTATATGTAGATCCCAGAGCTGCATTAAGAAATAGCCCTGTGTTTTTCAAAAATATTTTCCAGCTGTTTCATATTGTTTTGGGCAAAAGAAGCAGCTGTAGTCCATTTTACCTGGATGTTTAAAGAACTGGAGCATACTAGTGAGTATTGCAACATGTTGTTTGCTTGAGGCACCCGCTCAGTGACTTCCATTCTCAGAAGTGAGAGCAGAGCAGAGCAAAGGTGCTTCACTCGTGGCTTGCCCATCACCCATGGTACCGCTCCTCCTGCACATCACAGTTGGTTCACCTGTGAGGAATGACCCCTTGCTCCTTGTTGCCACGCTCAAAAGTCCTCCCCTAAACTATCTAAACCAATAGCTCAGACAAACCAAACAGCTCATTTGTTGAACATCATTACAATTAGTTTTTAGAAACCCATCACACTTATAATTTAAAATTTACTTGCCATGTACAGAGTAAAAATAGCCCTAATCTGAAGTCCTTATCTACTCTGATCACAAAAGATAAAATCCCTGTATTTCCCAAAACATTTTTTTTTCTTTTTTCCTTCCCCTTTGCTGAAAGCAATGAACCATGCTTGGGATTGTCAGGAGTCATTTCATGAGCTCTGAGGACTCCAGCACAAGGTTTTCAAGAAGTGGCTGGATGTGCAAAGAAACCATCCGATAAAGTGTGGGGTGCATGAGGTTCAGGAATGGGGACATGAAACGACAAATGCTTGCAATTTTACAGCATGTAAAAACAGAGGGCAGCAATCTTCCTAGTCAATGCTTAAATATTTGGGATTAGAGCATCTAAGAACAGGTGTGACCTACAGTCACCTAACCATTAGCATGAAATACTCTTTTCTTTTTCTGCATATGAGGAAACAGACAAAGAATGTTTTGCAGGATTGTTATTTTTAGATCACTGCTCTCTCCCAAGATGATTTGTTAAATTTGCTTCTTGTCAGGGACACCAATTTTTAGTACTGAATATTGGAGTTTTCAAAAAATGAGAAAATAAATAGTAGCGGAATATATCAAATACTTGCTAAAGATTCACTAAAAAAAAGAGGTCTCTTAAAAAAAAAAATTAGTCTCTGATGTCTTGTCAACACCTTATTTAATTTCCCAGCTCAGTCTGACAAAAATTAGTGTAAATTAGTACCCATGTTCCTATGACATGTACTTCAGGAATATTTTGGGCAGGTCACCATGCCTGGTGACAAGAAAGTTCAGCACTCAGAAACCTTGGGGCAGTTTGGGCATATTTTGCCATTTTCTATCAAAGCTGTAGGTCTATACAAAAGTCTGCTATTTTCTCTCCTTTTTTTCATTATAAGTCCTGAACTCTGTCATTGCAAACAGATGACATGCACTTGTGTATGAAGGTGTAACCTCCCTGTCAATCCACCTACTGTCTTATTTTGCAAGCCACTTTTTCCATCTTGCATCTTTGCAGCATCAGACTTAACTTTGAGCCAGCAAAGAGAGAAAAAGAGAAAGAGCAGCCCAAGACATGTTCATAGAATCCCGTGCAAACCACCTGCTTTGCATGTGCGCCAATGCCAGTTGCAGGTCCTGTAGACCCAATCAGTGTAGTGATAAAGCTAGGATCAAAAAAAAAAAAATTCCTGATGTAGGAAAAAAGAGTTTTAACTCTGTTAATCTACATGAATGAAGGGAAAGCACCACCAAATGTCTTCTATCTCCTCCTTAGTTTTGTAGATCATACATCCTAATTATGGGCAGTATTATCACTTCAATACTTCACACATCTGTAGTTTATCTGTGGAATTAAATCATATTTTTATTTCCCCAAGTTATCTGAGTTACCATAGGCCACAGTAATTCTGAAATTATCACCTAAAATGGAACATTTTTTATTGCCTATGTCATTCTTTCAGAAGATTAATTTTTAATACCCAGGTATATAATATTGAAAAGTTGCCTTTATGCATTATAACTTACAACTTTTATTTTATAAAGGACACTCATTTCATAGCCTCAGTCCCTGTGGACCAGTTTGTAAACTCACATACTCACTGTACTGACTTTAAAAGGACTGTACTCCCAACAAGTACTCCATGGGGATCCCACAGTGCAGCAACCACCTCCATAAACACGGTAAAGACTTTCTAAAAGGGACTAAAGATTTTGGTGGGACAGGAGTTCACAGGGAGCCCATGAGGAAAAAGTGAAACATAGCACCGATTAGGTGTTCAATATTCTTTGAAGAGGAAACTGCAGATGAAGGATGCAACAACAACAACAACAACAACAACAACAAAAGTCAATTTTGAAAAGCTTAGCAGCAATATTTAAAAAGGATTCTTTCAAATATCTCAGAATCAGATAAGATAAAGACTAAAATTGAATACTACTGCATGTTCATTCATCAATGCCAACAGCAGTTTTTAGGCTACTGACAAACTTTTGAATATATCTCACAATAGTCCTCACTTGCATCTAAATTACCCCCCGCCCTCAAATATAAATGCAAATAATTTTCACAAATTATATACAGAAGTGTGAGAGACATTAAAGCTCACAAATTGGAAATTGTACTATATTTTTCTCCTTAATAAAAGCTACTTATAAAGCGACGGTTCGTTGGGCATTTTAGAAGAACTCAAGGAAGAATATGTTTTTATTCCTTTCTTGAATATTTTATACTTCTCCAAACCATGCAGTAATTGTGACTGTTACTTAATTGCTCTCATTTAAGAGCTAATAAAAGATATAAATCTGATAGATTTTAAAAGATATTACAAAGAAGTTTTATGATCGAAACCACAAGCAGAAAATCTCCCATTGTATTGCTATTGAAATTATATAATTACATCACATCAACCATTTTTATGTTTCTCCTCGCTTCAGGCACCTAAAAGAGCAAAATGGATTTTCATTCCATTGTAGACAGTCTGATACAGTATTCTCTGCTTTGTCCTTTAAAGCAATCAGTCACTGTGAACTCTAAAAAGCTTAGGCTCTTGAAGAAAAATGGGTTTTTCTCTATTGACATAAAAATACTTTAGCTAAACAAACTCTTACTTAATGCAAGCTACATTTACTGCTCACAAACTTAATGCTGCTCCTATTTCAGTAAACTTATATTCATTTTAAATAAAAATCACCCTTCAAAAAATGAGGCAAATCAGTATGAATCCTCACTGACAAAGGACAACAGGAGTTATTGATGATGACGACGATGATGATGGCTTGTTTCCAGTATGCTTAAACCTTTCTGAATGCCCCAGAGATACAGAAATGCCAGTAGGATGGACAATGATAACACTGTCCCAAGAACAAGAACCAATTATTTAAATTGCACAGAAGCTTGTACTAAAAACAATTGCATGCTAAAGATTTCTTGGACTGTCCAAGGCCAGCATTGCTCAGTTTTGAGAATGTGCTCCACATAAGGGCCACTTGCAGAAATACTTCTTCCTTCCACACACACTAGTGCCAAATTAACACTAATCTCTTTCTATCAGTCATTCTCCATGGCATTGCCTCAGCAATTAAAATGTAATGTGTGCAAAGAGAAGCCCCAGAGCATTACAAGCTTTGATAAAACTACTTTTTAAGCAAATCAGCATTGCAGATGAGCTTCCTGTCCCGACAGTTTTAGCTTATTCATAACTGTAAGGACTAATGAGAAGGGAATTAATCAGGAATTATATTTTAGTTCAGCTCTGATTCTTGATGGTATTATTTAGACAAACTGAACAAACTCTCCATAGTTCCCATTTTGTTGGTATTTATCTTGGAACACAGCAAGTGAAACAAACATCAGTGCAGTACCTTGATGTCTGAAAAGTTCAGAAAAATATGACTTTCAAAGTGGTGTACTTCTTGCAATACTTCAAGAAATCTTTTTTAAAAATAACAAACTCTGTCTTGCTAATCTATGGATAAACCTAATTATTAAAATGCATATAGAGATTAAGGTTTACTTGCCTTTTGAACTTGTAGAGGATGAAAGCCCCAACTGCAACTAGACAAATAACAAACAGAACCACAATAGCCCAGTAGCCACTGCCTCCTCCAATCCTCTGAGAGTCTGAAACACAAAATAAAAGAACAGTTTTGCATGTCCCCTTCCACATCATTCTCATTCTTGTGCATTCTTTTCTATTTAATTGTCAGGTCAAAAACATTGGTTGTTATTTTTGCAGCCTCCTCTTTTCATTCTGTCTGTGGCTTCTTCAGAAAGGCAAAAGCACAGAATTAACTGATGACTTGTTACTGAAGGACAGAGGACCCATTAAGAAAAAACAACAAACAGCATAACCCAAGATTTAATTATTTACATACTCAGTGGTTGCTTGGGTTTTTTTCGGGGAATCCAGAGTTATCACAGTAAATGATCACAAACCGTAAGTACATGCTTTGCAAAAGCAGGACTGTATTAATTTCACAGATGGAGAAATTAAGACTCTGAACAACAAATGAACTCATCAAGGTCATGCATTGGTAAAGGCTGGAATGAACATGGGCTTCTTTCAATCCCTTTTGGGCTGACAAAGGAATGCCAGCCCTTTACACCAGCCAAGGTACCACAGTGAGACTGTAGCAAAATTCTACATTAGCAACTAGATAAAAGAGCTTTGTCTTCTACAGAGAGCTGACAGATAAAATATCACACCAGCATTTACATAAATTGACAGTGGCTGGCTAAAGCTGTTCTCCCACAATACGTTGAAATTAACAAAGAAGGATGTATTATGGGAGATAATACATAAACAAAAATTACAGGACATTCTCATAAAAGATTCAAGAAGTCAAAGCTGGACTTTTGGGTTAAAACATCATTTTAATGTCTCTCTGTTCAAAATACACCCATGTATGCACACATACTCTCTTCAACCAGTTTCCAACACCAGTGAATCCAGGGAGGCAGGACATGCACACAACTCCCCCTGCCCCTGCCCTGTTTCCATTTGCTTTAAACAGAGAAAAAAACGTAATTTATCTCAGGACAGAACAGGATTAGCAACATGGAGACTTTACAGCAACCTTCCCGTTAGCTGATCAGAAGACCAGAGATACATGGCAGAGATGCAGCAAGCCTTGTGTTAGACCCAGGCAGTTACAGCAGCAGAGTTAATGGCTGATATAAGGGCAAAGAAGTTCTGCTTTCTTAGCAGCCAGTGCAGCCTAAAGGGCCTTTAGATCACCAGATGAGTTTTTTGAAGCCTGGTTGGCTCTTCAGGGCACCATTTTGTACAATGGAGGTATTTACTTGGTGCTGTGGTTACACAGAAAAAACAAGAAGCTTGGGATACAAATTGTGAGGTATGACAAAATGGAAACATCAAAAAAATATGTATTTGGTTGTTAAAAATGATCAAATGAAAATGTATACATATATACCTGTATGTATAGATATATATTAACATGTATATATAATCATATATACATGTGTTTACATGTAACAAGTACCAAGTAAGTATATACATACGTGTTACATGTACATATATACATTAACATAAAGATTTTCTCCTTAAATTATTAGAACTTGAACAGGCATCCAAAATTTGGTCTATTAATAGCTTTTTTTTATATATTTACCTGAACCGGAGTCAGCTAAAGTCACTAAGACCCAGTATCCTCCCCTCAGAAAGAAACTGATGTTGTGTGCATTCAGGGCCTGCTTTATAGCTGCTATTCTCTGAAAATACAACAGAGAGAACGTCAGATGTCTTGTGCTCTGTTTCACTTTGAGACACTCAAGGTTCTAAAAAAGAAAATCTCTGGTTCTATAAATGGTGAAAGCACTTGTCCATGATGAGCTGAAATCTAAAAGAAGTTCAATATTTAAAAATCAAGCAAAACTCCAGAAGACATAAAAGCTGAAAATGTCACAATTTTATAGCCAAATCTTTCTTTTTGATTGCCCAAGTCTTTACATTTATCCCATATGTGACAGACAGCAAGTAATTTGTTCACGCCATTGAGTTTACCTGGGTCATAACTCACACAATACACAATCCATATTGAAACCTCCCATTCTTCTAACCTATCACAAGAAAACCTGTGATGTCACTTTGAATTTCTTGCCATGAAAAGTAACTGCTATTTAATAATGAACTGCACGTCATAATTTACCTCCTTACCTGTAATGGAATGAATTCCATTTATAGTTACTTTTTAACAATACTCCATAGAAATATATACATTCATCCATGTGGAAAAAAAATCAGTATTCCTCCCATTTTCCTCCAGTGGACAGAGCATACTGAAATATGGTCTCTCATATTTTTAAGGAGCAGAGCCATTAAATATATCCTCACATCCTAACCCCAGATGACAAATAGTCTGAATTATACTTTCTAGTTGCTTGTGTCTTCAATATGGTCAATTTTCTAAAAGATCAGAGCTAGTTTTATACTCTATGCCTTATAATTTGGGACATGACTTCCCAGAGGATGTGAAATTAGAAATTTGCTTTATATCCATGAAACGTTCACAAGTAACCCCTTTTATGATATTATCAATTATGGTGCTCATCTTTGACAAGCTTATGAAGTATAATGGATAAAATCCCAGTAGTCCCTCTCATATTATGGACAGACACTATACAAAAGTTCAAATATCATCATTCTTTTTGAGAAATATCTAACTTCTGAAGCCATTCCACTGACTTTATTAAATTTTTTTAATGTGAGAATGACTCAACATAAGGGTGAAGTGAGCATGGCTTCAGTTATTTTGCAAGACAATTACAGCCGACAGCTCCTAAGTATTTATCTTGTTGCCTGAAGCCTAAAAAGAAAATGGATACGACAACTCCACTGATTAGGAGGATTTAAAGTGACACTGCTATCAATGAATTAAAGTTTCTTTGTATCAATCCAAGTTCATTCATGTGTTCATAGTGTACAGTGCATAAGAGACAACTACTTTAGGTTAATCTGACTTGCAGACAGTAAATGAAATTTCTGAGCTCTGTAACTTTTGATTCCTCATGTTTTCCTAGCAGGTTCATAAGAAATCCAATATTTGCTGTGGTTTTTGTTTAAGTGATTAAGACTTGTTTGTTATTTAACTCCACATTGCTGCACTCGTACCCAAATCTATATGAACAACCTGTCCTCAGGTCAAAAATTTGAATCTCTCGTGAATCCAGCCAAAGGTTCTGCCTTATTTACTTCACTGATAGACTCATGTTTTTTTCAGTGCTCATGGTTTTTTGGTTTTTTAATACCCCAAGGTATTCATTGAGCATGGTGCTGCCACCTCTCCAACTTCTTTTTAAAAAAAGCGGTATTTGGAGCTCCTCTCTAGATTTCTTAAGTTAACGTTCATATACCAGCATTTGAATTTTCCATCTTCTTTTTTTTACATCCTTTACAATGACAATGTTTGAACATGTGAACACAATGACTCCTGCATTATGAGAATGTCAAAGAATGAAAAATAATGACACTATTCAAACTCTTACCTACTTACACATCTTGGGTTCTGACTTACCCTTTTTGCCAAAGCAACTCACTGGGAATTTTCATGAAGTAGTTTGCTGGATAGAAATCTTCCTCAGAAGATTTCTGCCTTCCAGATTATAGTTTAATTGCACTTTAATTGACTCTTTCAACTGGACTCATCCCACCTGACATTAGACATGCAATAGATGTGCATAAATTAACAAACCAAGTCTTCTCTGGAGTCAATAATTAGAATGGAATACTTTTGAAATTTCTCTGTTCTTGAAAGCAGGTTAAATCACAGTCAGCTTTTATTTCTCCCTGCATATATTTGAAACAAAAAGGGGTCTTGTCAGAGTGGAATAAAATTTCAGAATTTTCCAAAGGGCTCTTCCTACTGCACAGACGGTTTACTTACCATCTTTGTTATTGATGGCTACTTACATTTCTATCAGTAATGATTCATATTCTACATGACTAACCCAATAAACAGTATCACATCCCAACATTCCATGTAAAGCACCAATAAAAACTCCAGTAAGCAGGTGTTTTCTGCCTGAGCAAGAAATTATTGCCTTTAATTTTTCTGAAATAATGAAATATTCCCAAATCTAAAAGGTTTTCAGCCAAGAACAAAGAGGTTCTCTTCAAGGAAAGACATTTTATAACTATGTCTAAGTTAAGGGTACCAGATGCACCTCCTCCAAATGTGCAGAAAGCATTCTGCACTGCTGAGTCCTCACAAAAGTGTCACAGCACTTACTTTGAAAGCTGGCATGAGCAGCATGACAATGCTCATGGTTTTTTGGATGTACATACATGATTCACTATACTGATAAAAACCTTCATGATTCTCTTCTAGTAACAGAGGGGAATGTAAGGAATCTTTAAACATATGACAACCTGAGTATTTTTCTCTTGACCTGCCAGAAGCTATTGCTTCTAAGTTTATTTATATAGGGTACATTTTCAGGATATTTCTTGAGTCACAATTGATTCTGATATAACACATTTTATCAAAATTTTTGTCGTTCAAGTCTAAATCAACAAATTCATATGCACATATGAATAGCTAAAACAATGTCCATTAGCAATAATATAAAACCAGAAATGTAGGCAGCTGTCACAAGAAGACTGGCTGTACATCTCAACAGCATTATACTCTATAGAACAATTGGTGTTGAGATGTGAGACTGGTGTACCTGACTTATTGCCACTGCATAGCATTTACTGCAATTACTGCTGTAATTGCTCCTGTTTCCCTTGTTCCTGCTCCAGCCCTAGACCTCACGGGGGTGCCCTGACCTGGTTCATCCTAACAATGTCAGAAATGTACACCTAATTCTCCAGATTATTTACTTTCCCTTTCCTGTGCTCCTCTAGTTCCAGAAAACCTTTGCAAGGTCTTACTGGAGAGCTATTTACAAAACTGTGTCCTGCTACACTACTATAACATCCTTATAGCTCCACTGAATGGATGATTTCCAAATCATTTGCAGCATGTGATTGCTCCTCTTTATGCTTTACAGAAACTCACATGATGTTTCATATACAAACATGAGAAAAACCTTGAGACAGCATTGATTTTAACTTATACTGCCTTGAAGCACAGTACTAATACAGAAATTGAGATTTAAAGGGAACTTTGCACTACAGTGCAAAAGGCATAACCCTTGGCATTGGAGTAAAATGTTTCTACAACCAGAAGAATCTATCACCATTAGTTTCCTTAAATTATTTAACTCATCCATTCCCCATAGGCTCAGAATAAGGAATTTCCTTTAGAAGCTTCACCTTGCATCTTGAAGAAATGGAAATTTTCAAATAATTTTGAAGTGGTAATATTCCCCATCTGAAAGCCTTAGTTCATGAATGGGTCTCTACAAGAGAAAAATCCTGCTAAAATTAACTATTTCCTGCAACATATTCAGGAATTCAAACTCCCAGGAATTCTCACTGTAATTACATGGGAGAACAGTAAGGGTTTCTACCAAAAAAGCAGAAAACTTAGAGCACTCACATCATAGTCTGTGCATTTTAATGACAGATACCTGTTCAAGTACTTGGAGAACTTCAACATATTCCTTTGGACCTTCAAAAGCATATCTCATTAACTCCAAACACAATCTATTAGGTTTATGTTAATATTAAAGGCTTTGTCTTACCCACTTCTCCAGCTCTTCGGAGACTGTGAACTTGTCTTAAAAAGCTGTAAAAATCCGTTTAAAATGAGGGATACCTTACATTGATCCTTTGTAACTGGCAGGACATAAACTGCAAGATATGGGCACAGAGCTGGGATCTGTTTCTTCTCTATCACAGCAAAAAGACAAATATAAATTATCTTAAGTGCCACATAGTCTTCTGGTTTTTAACTGGCATGAAGTCTTCTACCATGGAAGAAACTTGGTTTGAAAACAACTAGGGAGAAACTAATGTCTGATTTTCAACCCTATGTTCACTAGATTTGTTTCTTACCAATTGAAAAAGACATTTTCTTATAGGGGCAGAAAAGACTTGCTTGATGCTCTTTACATTATGGATCAACGACTAATGTTCTGGGTTTGTTTGGACCTGAAATCAAGTTTCCTTCTGAAGACAGTGCAGAGACTCTGCTCTACTGGATCTTCACAGAATGACATGCATCACTGCTGTTTCTGTTTAAAAGACAGACCAGTACTAAATATTCTTGAGAAATACACTAATACCAGAAAGAAGTCAATCATGCTGGTCTGTACACTGTAAAACAGAGCAGACATAGCTGCTATAGTATTCACATGTATCTTGTCAGGTGGGAGTGAGATCTTTACATAGGCAGGGATCACCTCTTAATTTCATACAAAGAGAATGAGAGTACAGCCACTGATTGCAAAACAGGATGAAGACTGTCCTAGTCAGATGTGCATTGCTCTGGTTACCTTATCACTAGTTATGCTTCTCTTCTTTTTTGGTTGATTTGCTGGTAGTAGCACATGCAAGTCAGCAGCTGTGGGCAGACCAGGTTTCACAACTGTCATGAGTGTTTCTTCAGGTATTCTGGTCTCCTGTGAAGACAATAAAAGCACACTTTGTGTTTATAGAAAATACATAAGTAACTCCACATATGGCTTTTAGACTTTGTTGTTCAGATCCTTACTATTAAAAAGGAATTACAGTAGAAGCTGAAACACGAACAAAGCCAAACATTAATGTACTGAAATATGAGTTGCTCTTTGAATATTGGAAGACCTAAGTGTTGTTATCACATTAAAGTAATTCAGTGGCATCATGAAAAGAAGCAAAATAAAGAGGTTTTCAGGTTTTATCAAAACTCTGCAAAGGCTGAGCACTTCTAAGGTAGCATAAAAAAAAAAAATCCTAAGTGATTTAGGATCCTTTGTGGACCATTCAGACACAGTGTAGACTTAGAAGTGCGTATTCATTACAGCTAACTTTAGCTTTTGAACGTTACTTAGGAAGGTGCGTAATGGACAGAGAGAAGTCTTCCAACCTGAGACTAACAACACTCAGGCTCAGTTCCTGAATTTGTAATGAATACGTTCATTCTTCTCCTGAAAGTCAAGTGCATCTCTTTGTGAAATAGTTTGCGCAAATTTGGATTTTAGTACCAAATTTCTCCATGTTTTGTACAATGCAGCCACACAATTCTGATGACCACAAATTTGGATTTTAGTACCAAATTTCTCCATGTTTTGTACAATGCAGCCACACAATTCTGATGACCACACCCTGGGCACTTTCCTTAGCCTTCCTCAAACAGATTCTGAAACTCCATTAAATTGTTCATATACTTTGGCGAATGCTTTAGTACCTATTAAAATGCAAGACCTATTTTATAGGGGACTAAAATATTTTTTGACTGACACTGGTGAAACTCATCATGGAATGAGTTTAAGATGATAAAAGCAAGAAATTAATTTGACCTTTGATAAGAATCTCAAAGAAAAAAAAAGCAGGAAACTCTATAAAGTCAAAAAGTTCAGAACCTGATCTGTGCAATTGCAAATCCAGGAAAAGTAAAGTGATTTAAAATTCAAATATTTTATAAATAATATAAAGCTGTACCTCGGTGCTACTGCCCTCAAGAAAGCCAGTGTGTGCACCCTCAGCTGTTGCCAGGGTGTGTGCCTGAAGAGTTCTTGAGCTCAAAGTTTCTGTGAAGTGATCTAATGCCACAGCACCATTGCACAGTTTGTATTTGGTTTAGCCTACAGGATTCAGCTGTTCCCAATCCACATTTCTTTTGTGAACATGCTCTAAAGAACAGCGGTACAAATTGTGTGCCTCTATATTATACGTAATTTTCAAAGCTACAAAACAAGCACAGTAAATACTTTGTTTCTGCTCTGTTTTTACACAAAGATGATGTCTTCCATGTTACACATTGCTTAGCTTTTAAACCTATCACATTTAAGTTACTAAACTCTTCCTGCTTTGGAGTCAGCAGTGTTTGCTAATATGTCTATCCCTAATCCCAGAGAGCAATATTTAGTATTATCTGCCAATTAGGCTGTGTTAGACCTAAACTGTGTTACAATATCATTGTCAACAGCTTGCACTTAAAAGTGACACTAGGCTCAAACTTGCTTGAAATGTGGCTCATGAGGTTCACTTTATTATTTTGCTCTGCCTCCATTTCAAAATACCTTCTAAATAAGAAGGTATTAACTTAACCTTCAAGCTTTATGACCTGCGAGGGAACATTTTAGGACCAATCTGAAAGAACACCTTTGCAAGGAGTCGTGTCACTACCCGCCCAATATCTTCCCTCCACTCCGGTATGTCGGGGTTGTACATGTCCAGGTGCTTGGTAAACTTCAGAGGAAGAACATGAAAATTATCTAGAAAAACAAAAAGAAACAGCAAGAAATAAACTAGATTGCAAAAGGGGTTTGACAGAACTAAAAGGTAAAAGTCTCTATTTAGCACTTTTTGCTGTGCAGCACTGCATTATCTAGGACCCCCGCTGCTCTCTGTAGTTAAGTGTTCAATTTCTTTCTGTATTTTCATCAACATCATCAAAATTGTGCCCAAAGATTATAAAAGGAGGAAGAAAAGGATATAAAGCAGATTTGCATATATGCTCTGGGGTCATAATGTTGCCAAAAATTTTCCCCTAGGTCAGTAAGGGAGTATTAAAAAGAAGTCATTGGATTCTTTTTATATGAAGTGATAATGTACCAATGGATTTTATTCTCACTGAATCATAAGCATGTGGGGGTTTTTCCACTACACATTTCTGTTTTCCATATAAAATGAATATATATCTCCATAAATTAGATATGAAAATAAGAACAGAAATGATATGACAAAGGCTAACTACTTCCCTCTTTGAAGAAAAAAAAAGGAAGGCATATCCACAATTTTTCTCAGAATATTGTCAAAAATATCTGAAACATAAGAAATGGGTTGATCCTCAGAAAGCAGTTTCTAAAATCTTCTCTTTCTTCCTACAGAATCCTTGGATGGAAACCTAGGGAACTTAATGCAAAGCTGGGATAGACAACCTCTGGAATGCAGAAGTCAGATCTGCTTCCCCCCAGGATTTACAGCAGAATTTTATTTTAACATGGCTTTCTTTTTCAAAACTTTCTTATTTTCCTGATGACCTGTACTTTCATGCTCTTGATATCAGGACTGGCAAAAGGAGCACTGAAATGATAAAGCCATTGATGTAGTCACACTAAGAAGGTTATACTTCTAAAGATTTCTAAAAAAGCTGATGCATTTGTAAGTGGTAGCGTAAATGTTATATCCATTTATCTTAGAAAAGGAGAAGGTTCATAAAAGCACCATTTAGCATAAGTGAGGGTTTTGCCATTATTTCAAATTAGTAAGTATACTAAAAGCAAAATGAACAGAATCTTCTTCAGACAACAGAGATGTATCACATCTTGTATTGCATGATATCTAAAGGCTTTTAGCTCTGCATTAAAATAAAAGCTTTTATACTTATCACAATTCCCACATGTGACAGCACAAATACAAATGTAAATAATTTCCCAGCACTACATTTTCCACAGTATATTATGCCTTGTCACCACATTATAAAACACAAAAAACCACACCAGGGCACAGTGTGGAACAAGAGCTGAGGGGTTATTTAATAATTACAGTGGAGCTATATTTGATCCAAAATCTCAGATAAACATCTAGGTAACAGCGACATATTGTGATAACGGGCAATTATTTGACATGATTTTCAATGCTGAGATCACATACATAACTACATTTTCTTTTTTTTCAGAGGTATTTAGACTACTTTACTCACAAATTCTGGGAAACTTTCTAGTTACAGGCCAAAATACTACTTAAACACATCTGGGAACTGCAGTAACATTTAAATAAGCAAACAAAACGTTGGAGATTAAACCTCCCATACAATCCCACTGTTCAGCTTTGTAGAGTTATTTAGTGAACATTTATGCTTCTAATTTTAACAATTAAATCTGGCATTAGATATAAATTTACAATAGGTTTACTTGTGGTAGGGCTGGTTTTAGAGGTCCAATAAAAATACATATGAAACAAAAAAAGGAAAAAGAGTAATGTCTCACCAAAAACGTGGACAACTTTTGAGTCCTGAAGCATAGAGCTCCCACAGGAAACTTGCACTGTGACTCTGACATCACCTGTCTCAGCAAACTTAGTCACCAGAAAACTCTCCAATGTAAGCAGTGGCTTTAAAAAAACAAATAACAGTTAAAAAAAGAATTTCAGCAAGAACCATGAGAACAGTGCTGGAAGAGACTGTTGTTAAAAATATCACCAAAAAAATTTCACATCAAATTGAAATTTTTCAATATTTTATCAAATTGATCATTTACAATATTCAGTATAGATTTTTTTCTTTGCCTAAAAGGATCCTTTATAATCAGAATTGCAGCCAGATGAGGAAAATATTTCTTTTAGAGTAATCCATTGAGTATTAAGTTTTTAGACAGATCCCATTAAAATTAATGGAGTCTGAGGGGGACTCAACAATCTCTACAAGATTATATGAAGCAAGTTATTTGCCTCAAAAAATGTAGGGTATTTCAGGTCAAAAGGATTAATGCTATCAGCTTAGAGCACCAGCCCACAGTAACCTCTAAGGTGGAGCCGAGATACTCGGTTCCCTTGCCGCATCCTTAAGAATTACAAAACCCTTCACAAGATCCACACTGCGTGTTCTTGCAATGGCAAAGTCAATAATGATGAACAGATAGAGGCTGGGATTATGGTAGACAGCACATTCACAAGAAGAAAGTTCACTGCCCTTATTTGAAGCATTCCTCTGTCACACTTAGTTTGCCTCATAATACTTATCTGTTATTGAAAAAATTACCTTAAAAGAAATTCACCCAGCTATACAATAAATATTCCCAATAGAAATACTTGGATATTTAATGCTCTAGGACATGTTTCTATAGACTTTGATCCCCAAGTGAATAACAGTAGATTGTTTGAGTGCTCTCAGTGTTTTGATATCCTTTAAGATAACGCATTTATTTTTGAAATGACAGTTATTTTAGACTCCCAGAAAATATTTATCTATACAATTAAAAACCCCCCAGCCTCTCTCTCTCTCTCTCTCTCTCTCTATATATATATGTTCAGCACTTTAATTTACATCACTCACATTATTAGCTTGAAAGTGCATAAATCCAAGTTTCATCAGTCTCCAATTACGATCCCAAATCCATCCCCCTCTAGAAGTTGTGTTTTTTTCACATACAATGAAGTAGAATAAAATGTTGTTCACACTCCCCAAAGAAAACAGTTTAGAAATTGAAAGAAAGGGACAACTTCTACTGGAAAGAGATTGAAATAATACCAGTCAAAACCATTTGCGCACCTGAAGACTGTTTCCTATCCACCAGTAGAAAACTGTCAAATTAGGGTTCTTAGGAAGTATGATGGCTGTCAAGTTCACCTCCTGGTTTCTCCCAATGACTGGAACCACTTCTAAATTTAAAGCCTGGAGTGGAGCTGAACAAAGTTCCAAAAATATCACTGAACAAGAATCCATCAATTTATTAATACCTCCTTCCCCAAAAGCCTCCCACCTGCTCACCATAAGGGCCTGAATTAATTTTTCTGTCCCTCCTTTCCTCCCTCTCAAACATCCATGTTGAAAGCTATGGACATAATTGGAAAGACCATTTCAACCAAAAAACATCCCCCAGATCACCCCAAAACCCCTCAAACAAAATCTTAAAGCAATAAGACAGATCAACAAAATGCACTTCTCTCATGCCCATTCTTTTCATTCATGTCTAATTTTAGAATACATAAGCAAATACTCCCTTTAAAAAGTGGAAAAGGCAATCTCAGCTTTTTTTTTTTTTTAACTTAGTAACAAAAGATCAAATGAATCGAAATCTAACAAATCTCAAATTGCTAAGGGAAAAGCAGAAAACTGAAAAAGAATGCTGCTGACTACTCATTTTCATTCTAAACTATCAGCTGTTAGGCTCACATCGCACAAAAAAATCTCATTAATGCATGCTTTAAAATAGATATGTACATCAGGGGAGCATTTATTTGCAAATCAAAATAGATAACCTCTGGACTTCAAAATGTGCCTTAGAGTAAGTTTATCCCTGTCTGAACTACCAAAACTATAAACATTATTATTTGTTTAAAAGAAATGCATCATTACAACGGTTTTATCTGCTTGTAAGTGCTGTGTTTATTAGCGTTGTGTTGTTTCACAGTACAATAACTGTGTTGAAAGAAAATCTTTCCCTCAGAGGTTTCCCAGTATATCTTTATCAGAATGTCTGAAGGTAAAAGCTTTTTAACAGTACCATATGATAACTAGAATTTCTGAACTTATTCACCTGCACCAACAACCTGGGATACAAAACAACTGTACAGCTCAACATTCATTCATTACACAGAATGAATACTAACCCATCCATTTCAGTTCCATTCTAAATATCTTTTAACTCATTCAATCATCAAGGGTTTTTATCTCAGTGTAGACTTAAAGGTAATTAACACTGGTCAAAAGCATTTCTCTTATTTTGTATCAGGAACTGAGTCATTGCTTGTTCATTTCTAATTCACTTTGACTAAACTGACTGAACTGAGAGCAAGTTGTCCAAACTCCTTTTCCACCTCACTCCACCTGGCCTGTGTGGTGCTTCATCTGAATGTAAGGCTCTTCTTTCACTCTGTATTTTCTCGAATAACTCTTTAAGCGCCTACATGATTTCAAGAAATGTTGAGTGCTCTAACAATTTATTTCTTCAGTACCCTCCAGAGGAGTAAAAATGCTTCTCCAGTAATGGTGTCTTGAAAAAAAATTCAGAAATGTTAGGAATTTCATTAAATTTGTTCCTCCTAGAAATAGATTTTCCTTTTGGAAGGATCTGACAAACGTTTTTGCTTTTGCCATAAATTTGTGTTTTTTACAGAGAAAACTGATCACTTTGAGATATGCTTTTGTTCCTGAAGAAGATTGCTTTCTTTTCCAAAATTTTTAGAGGCCAAGTTGATTGGTACTTGAATGATGACTGTAATTTCAAGCTTGCTGTTTCTATATATTGTAGAGCTGAGAATAATTACTGCAAATCCTTTTGCTTGTCTCTGTCACACAATTCCATAATGCATTTGAACAAGCTTCATAGCACCCTGAAGTGTGTACAATTAAGACTGAAGTTACATGATTTCTACCTAACTAAGTTAAAATTTCAGCGGTTTCCAAAGTTCCACACTATAAAGGTCATGGTTCCACGAAAAATAAAATGCACACAGCATACGTATTAACATATGTACATAGTTTTCTTCAGCTTTTTTATTCTGAGTTCTTGGGCCTCTACAGTTGCTTACTCACATTTATGCTAATTCTAATTTCTAATTTTTCTTACAGTTCATTAGAAAGTTGTAGATTGTTTAATCTGGATCAGAAAGTATGATTTGGATGACAGGACAAAATTCTTCAATTGTCCTGCATTACAGAGTATTCCATGACAACCTGGCAGAAGTGAAAAATATTTCCTCTACCATTTGCCTCTGAAAAAATTCCCTGGGAATAATACAACAGTTGGAGACTGCTGACTCCTGAAAGCAGGTTTCTACAGAGATTCCAGTTTTCATGGTATTTCACAGTGAAAAATGTCCCTCAATGGCTATTAGTGTTTCACTAGAACGTAGAAATTGCAGTTTAATTAGTCCCAACTAATTTCCTAAAATCTTGTAATTTAGCTAAAAAAATTAAACAGAGCAAATCACATGGAAAGCATTTTCTCCAGCAGGCTGTGTAACACATTTCCATGAGTCTGCTAGTCTCTGTACAGCATCCACAGGCAGGTGCAGGAACAGATCACATCTCAGTGTTCTGCTGCCTCTGCACTTCAGCACCAAAGTCCCCCTAATGTATCGGTTATTTACTTGCCTAAATAACTCTCTTTTATGCAATTTTAAAATCTGCTGTATAAAAGAAAATCAACACCTATTAATTTTACTGTTTATCCTAACATAGGCCATATTAAAAACACTTTGAGAAAGTCTTCTGCTTTCTGTCAGGGCTTGCTACTGCTTGTCATTCTCTGACGGGTTAGAAGTTATTCTTGGAGAGAAGGATGTCACACAGAGTTTTTTCCTGTTCATTGCTTGTACAGATCTACTATTTCTTTGCCTACTCCACTTCTCAGCACCTAGAAGCTTCTAAAAAGTAACAGTGAAGCCCTAAGTAATTTATCTGACCTCTCTGAAGTTGTCAAATTATTTAAAAAACAAACACAACACAGAAACAGATAATGAAGCTGAGGTGTAAAATTTGATTCTGATCCTTTTTGCTTGATATTAACAGGAGATTGGTCGTTAGCATGAATGTGTTTGGCTTCATCTGCTAACCAAAGAAGAAACCCTGAACTGAAGGACACTGACTAGCAAAATACATAAATATCAGCAGCCACTAGACTAGCTGACATAAAGCAGCTCTGTGCACAACCTGCTATACGGCTCCACAGATTTCCATTGCTTTGGGATTAGGATGGAAGACACACCATTCACAACAGAGGGAAACAGACACCTGGAGAATGCAAGATGAATATCTTTTCCTTTGACGCTACTCGTTTCTGAATTTTTGACGCAACTGAAAACAGGCAATAGCTGTCTTGAATCTCAAAGGAAGAGGAAAAATCAGTTTCACTTTTGAGTCTTCTTCTTCATTTCAGTTATGTCATGACTTAGGTACATTAAGCTTGCAATGGTGCATGACATTCCCTGGGCCATGCTATTCTTTATGTATATCTATTTGATTGGGTTTTTTCAGTCTTAATTAAGGGGAGGAAGAGAAGTATAAGTAATACTGCCTGCAATCATGAAGTTATATCCAAGCACTATTTAAAACTCTGTAAGAATTAACTACCTAAAATTTAGATTTAGAACCACTGAGATTTTGACTACTTTTTACAATCATATAAGAGCTCATATGTTTCCCAAGACATCTGTTAACTTGCTTTACACTGCACCTGGAAGCTTAAAACAGACATAGCTTTATTTATATTTATTTATATTTACATTAAGTATTTATATTTATATAAAGTATTAAATTTTAGCTACTAAGGCTGACAAGTGGTGTTGAATCAGGAAGATGGATCAAACTTGAAATTTATGAGGTATGTTTGTTATTTAAAAGATTAATAAACCATCCTTCTGCCAAATCCAAACAAAACTAATTCTGACCTCCTACTGGATTAGGTTTACAAGACTCTGCACTAACAACACACAACACTGCAAGGCTGCATGAGGATATTGAAAAAAAAACAAGTTTTCTCCTAATTGTGACTTTTCTTTCCTACTTCATAGCCGACACGAGGTTTTTACACAGTGGCAAAGTAAGGAAACCAAAGAGCTGATTTACAGCTGACTTGGACGAACACCACAGCCTCGTCGTGCCCAGCCACATTCTCGGCCTTCACGGACACTCGGTAAATCCCAGGATTCTCGTAGCGGTGACGGATGGGCTCTCCAGTCATCGTCAGGTTCACGTATATCGCCTTAAAGCCGTCTCCAAGATCTACCTGGTATTTGGTACTCAATACGTCACCCTAAAAGGAAAATGCGTCAAAAAAACCCTTAAATGGCGACAACCAAAACAGACAGGACACATGTTCATAGCCTTTTACAGAATCACAACAGCATTTTCAGCCCCAGCCAGACATCTTGACCCAATTGCAAGAAGCTGAAGTAAAACCATGACTGCCATGGCAATTACATTAGTGCAACAGATGCTGTGTGCACTAATAGAGACAATAAAATTATATACGCCAGACCACTAACCAAGTTGTGTGGCACAGAAACCATCACTCTTCTCTTAATGCAGCTGGACATGATGTAACATAATGGTGAAAGGGCAGCCCCAGGTTCAAAAGTGATGCTCGTGTAATTGTAAGCAACTGAAGATTGTTATTCTAGCAATTTACTACTCATCCCACAAGCTTCTAGCCTTTGCAATTATAGAGTATAATTAATTGGCTTAGGCGGTCCTCACAGCACCTTCCAGCCACACCTTCTTAGTGTCAGCCATGTGGCCTTCAAGACCCAAGCTGGGATCTTCACACAGAGTTGCAGAGCATTACACTGAGCTACACCAGCTGCCAAGAACTAACACGCTCTAGTGCAAAATTAGATGCATGCTTAATGAAGCAGATCACTGAGCTGAGTTTGGGAAACAGTTTTAAAGGCCAGCCAAATAATCCTGTCATGTCAAACATCTCATGGAATTTATAATTCATCATACTTCTGCTAAGCGCTCCTTTAAGTGACACTGGGTTCCTAAATTCAGGCCTGAAGTACCACAAGACTGATACCACTGTCAGAGGACAAACATGCCCATCACTCATGTTGTCATGGCATGGCTGCTCAAGAGGGAAATCAGGCCTGCGCCACATGGACTGGTGATTTGGATGCAGTCAAAGGAAAATTCATTTTAGGTGTGAGCAGCAACACTTTCTCAATACTACTGGTAGCACTGCCTGAGCGAGAGGCCCTGCTTCCTTGATCTCCAGCAGTGTGGATGTTCCTGCTTGCTTTCCAGAGATCATAGCCAGCACAGCCATGCAATTCAGACAGGCTGCAGGACCAGGCTTTTTAGAAAAGCCTCTTTGTTGTGAAAACACAAGTATTGATTTCAAAAACTTCCTTGCCTCTAGGAAAGGAATGTATACACCCGTATGCTGGTCAAGTGACATGAAAGGCCATCAAAGCAGAAAAGGATTGACATTAAAGTATTCAAAAATCACTTAATTTCTCCAAAAGCCACTCTCTAAAATTGCTTTATTTCAAAATTTAATCCTAAAAGGCAGCACTAATGTAATTCTTTTCATGATGACAACGATCAGTGATTGCAATGATCATCCCAGGAAACTGATGAATTACCCAGAGTTGGACACTTCTAAGATTTAGCAGGACAGGTGCTGGGCATCTTATCCAGCCCTATGCTTTTTCCAAGAGAGGTTGGACCAGATGATCCCTTCCAACCTCTCAGTCTATATTTCTATGATTCTTTGAAAGTCAAAGGAGGTATCATGCCTAGAGCCTACACACTCTGCCATTACAAAAGGCAGTGTGGATGATTTTCTTCCATGTTTTATCACGTGAAACAATGTTGTTTAAAATGTAAAAAACACCCATAATAAGGAACCTGTAGGGTTATCGAATACCTAAGCACCATATTTCAAGACACTTAAAGGACTGTGAAAGCCTCTTCACTGTGAATAGTTTTTTTCCCCAAATAACATCTTTCTTTTAAGAACAAGAGTAGAGGAGTAGAGGAGATAATTTGTTGCGAAACCTTAAAGCAAAAGAGATATCTCCTTGCCAGCAATGTGTTAGGAAGTGGAATTTCTTTAGATGACATTAGCTTGCATACAGTTCTTGTTCACTCTTTCTTATGCTAACAAGTATACAAGCATATTTTTCCAAGTGAGACAGAAACCAGTATTGAAAGACAGTAGAGGAAGGTTCTCTTAATGTTTTATTCCAAGAGCTTCCCTAGTGTGTTTTACACTAGGTATTTCTTTTACCTGACCAGTAAAGACAAGAGAGAATGGAAACACAGCAAAAAAGTGACAAATGAAAAAGGCAGCTAAATTTCTAAGGAATTGGGGCTTCCACTTCCATAAAAAATAGCAGATTATCATGACATTATTCATCCATATATTCAGCCAACAAAATTTTGGAAAAATTCCGATCATGATGATGTATTTGCTTGTTATTATTATTTCTAAGGACAGTTGCAAACTGCCCAAAGGTACCAGAAGCCTGCTTGCTTTACTCTCTGATGTCTGGTATTTCTGCACCTAAAAACATGCATTCAACAGAAACTAGCAAATTAATTTTGTTCCCCAGAGAAAGTAGTATGTTTTGATTTGTTGTAGTAGAGCTGTGTCTTAAATTCAGTAATTGTTAAGAATTCTCATTAGACTTTGTCATACAGATTAAATCCTAAGCAATGATCAGGACATTAGAGTTCAAATATTCCTCTTAGCCATAGAGGGCACCAAACTGCTACATTTCTTCTAAATCTGTCTTCCTCTTTGATGTATGGAGCAAAGACTTCACCAAAAAACACAGCAAGGGATTCTCTTCAAGATTCTTACTTCTGAAGATTTGTAAATAATTTTAAATGTTTTTCATATTGCCACAAAGATTCATGAAAGCTTCAGTAGGAAAAAAGTCAAACTGCCAGTCAAAATCATTAGAGTCCAAATTGTAACCAAATGCTCTAGGCTTAACAATAAACATTTCCAAACAAACTCTAAAAAGAGAAGGCAGCAGAACTTGCCACACAAACTGTTGGGGCACTGCATGCACTGGGGCACAGAGCCTACGAAGTATTAAGCAGACCAGTGTTCTGCACGTAACCTTCTTGATTCTATTACAGAAATAAATCCCAAGTGCTTGATTTATATAACACAGGTTTGCCAAAATGTGTGAACTTTCTTCAAGTTCTTGCAAACCAGTGGGGTTAGCCAGGATTGCAATACTCCAGTAACCTGAGCAGAGCAGTTATAGCCTAATGCTAAAAAACAAGCATGAGGAAACAAACCCATGCCAAACAATTCATCCAAAAGTTACTCGCTGCTGTTGGTCAGGGCCTTAGGGCATTGTCTCTCAATAAACAGAAAAAAAACCCATATCTTTGGCAAGATGACTAATACATAAGAAATATTCTTATGCTGAGCTATTTGGTGATTTCTGTATAGCTTTCCTTTCTGAAAGGCCGATTCTCAAAAACACCTAAACCCAAGTATTTAATGTTCTCTGCATTTCTGTTGTTCTCTGATACAGCAGCTGAAATTTTCAGTCCAAGAAGACTTTGGTAATCCAGTTACTCTGACTTTCCAAGAAACCAGTGCCTTTTCTGCTGAGGAGACAAATCCTGTTGTGCGGGTAGAATTTGGAAGCTCACTGAGTTTACTGGCTTGTCTTATTCACTTGAAATCAAGTATCAGTATTTACAAAGCTATTAATCTTTGTCTCAAGAACAAATTAATCTTCATTCAGCAGCGAAACAGGTAGGAATGAAACTAACCCTAAAATCAGTGATTCAACTTCCACGTAGCCAATGTTCATTACTACCTGCTCTTGTTGGACAATGAAGGTGATGTCTTCCCCAGGCCTAACAGCCAGACTTTCTTCTCTGATGGTGATCTGAAGTCCCTTGGGAGCAATCAATGGACACATATGGTGGGCTAAGTTCTGCTGCAGGTCTACTCCACCTTCACACACATTAGAAACAACTTTCCTGTACCTGAAAAAACAGTAAACAGTGGACACAGTGAATTGGAGGTAAGCAAAAGAACTCCAGCAAAGGCACCAAACACGTGTCACTGTAGCTACTGCATTTTCCTTGGGTCCACAAACAGACAAGATTGCAAATGATCGAAGCCGACTCAGAATGCAAGTACTTTCACTGAGGGCATTGCCTTTACTAGGGGAAACCTGCTGAAGAAAGAGGGTGTGGAGCACGATGAGAATTTCTCTTGCATGCATTGGAAGAGTCTATTTTCCAACTCAGAAACATGCCAGACAAGCCCTCGGGTACCTAGACAGTCTGCTGTTCTTTGCCATCCCCTTTTCTGGCATCCAAATCTTCAATGCTCTAGAGGTCCTGGTTCAAATCCCAAAGATAACAAAGAAATCAGACCAAATAACTTCTGCACTAACCCAGAACTAATTGCTTAACTGTTGCTTTCAATTCTATTCATTTCTTAAAACACTTAAAGCATTTTTTTAATACAACCATATAAAAGACTGAAAGGACTCACACTTTAATGAATGAAATGAAATGAAGAAATAGTTTGATATGCACACTAATTATTTACAAATCACTTTCACACAGGCATGATATTTTTAAACACCCTTTAAAATCAGAGTCATATTTCATTCTTTTGAATTCTCATTCTGTGTATCACAGCTGTCAGCCACAGCCCAAAAGGCAGCATTTTCCACAGAAAGGTAAATATACACAGAGACTGTGATTCTATTGCCAGATTGGACATTTCAGCATTTGGTTCTCATCTCCACAACCGACTGTGATGGTGTTATGATAAGCCAGAATAGATGCCAGCTGCAAGTTATTCTCAGCACAGACGTCAGACTACATTGTAGTGTATATTCTATGCAGTATTGTTTATAGTTGCTAAAGCTTTCCTTTGATTCTGAGTGTCCCATATGGTCAGGAAAAGAATCTATTCTCCACAGAACTCCTTACCCTTATGGAAGTAAGAAACTTGGAAATTCTGTGAGATGTTGCCTGTTCCTCAGAGTAATTCATTGGATCCAAACTGAAAATTACTCTGAACCCAAGAAATGAGCTAAAATAAAAGGCTCTGAATGAACATTCCTATCAGAAGTGTAATAATAGGTACAAAATATTACAAAACAAAATTAAAATTCTGAAAAGAAACCTCCCTCTCTTCTCAAATGGATTAGTTTCTGAACCGCTGTGAACACGCAAAGCAATATTTTTCTTTCATTAGTCTGTAGGAAGCTTCTGCTCATGCTCTGTCAGAATCAGAACTTTCCCATTTCTCAGTTTTTACAGTTTGCCTTATTTACATTTCATAGAATCATAGACTGGTTTGGGTTGGAAGAGGCCTTAAAGATCATCTTAGTTCCAACCTCTCTGTCATGAGCAGGGACAACTTCCACTCAAGTGGATTGATGGGGTGGGGTTTCTCAAAGCCCCATCCAACCCGGCCCTCAACACTTACAGAGATGAGGAATCCACAGCTTCTCTGGGCAACCTGTGCCGGTGTCTCATCACTCTCACAGCAAAGAATTTTTTCCTAATATCTAATCTAAACCTTCTCTCTTTCAGTTTAAGGCCATTTCCCTTGTCCTATCACTACATGTCCTTGTGTAAAGTCCCTCTCCATCTCTCTTGTAGACTCCATTGAGGTATTTAAATGTGAATTTCTTTCAAACCACATTTGAGGCTGCTGGTTGAAATATTCTGTCTCTCTCTGGAAGCCTCATCAAGCCTGTGAAATGTAAAATCAGCTTACCCAGTGCTGCTGGTGTATGCCTGTCCCAACACACAGTCTTCAGGAGGTGCTTCTGGGTTAAACCAAAAGTCAGCAAAGCACCTGCTTGACTCTGACTTCAGAGGTGCAGAGCGCTCAAACCCATAATCACTGAAAAACATCAACACCAAAAGGGTCACTGTCCCCACTTCACTCTGCAATCCAGTTTGGGGTGAATGAGACTACATTTTTCAGTCAATATACTTTTGTCAGTGTTATTCTACTAGATGAACATACAAGTTGATGAAGCCAATTCTGTTCTAATTTCAATGAAGAGTTGTGTACACTTGGGGGAAAAACTGGTTGCAATTACTTTGTCAGTTCTGCAAAATTACCTCCCTTGGTAAAAAAATATTTTTTTAAAGGTTTCCTTCGACACTCAGACCAACTATTTATTTTCTTTCTTTCTTTTTTTTTTTTT